>CM056052.1:235842799-236415299 GCA_029574335.1 Rana kukunoris | reverse complement strand
TTCGCCTCTGAAGAGCTTCTCTTCCAGGCGGCTTCCGCCCTTCTACGCTCTTGTTTTAATAACGCCAATTGGTTGTTGAACCAGCTGGAGGTATTTTTTCGGATGCAGGTTTTATGTTTCGGCGCTATTAAGTCAGCTGACTGTAATAGGGCTGTGTTTATGGCATCCAGTGTTTCTACAGCCGTTTGGTTCGGCTGAATTGTTTTTATTTTATTCCTTAACGTGGTTTTGAAGAGTTCCGAATGGAGCTTCTTCTGACATCTAGTCCAGTGTGTTGTCACTGGTTTTGATGTTTTTGTTAAGGGAGGGAAATCGGAAATAATGAATTTAATTGCATGGTGGTCTGTCCATGGCAATAGTTCCTTTTCCAAGATTTTTATTTCCAGATTTTGCCTGAAAATAAGATCGAGGGTGTGACCTGAAGTATGTGTGGGCCCACATACTAATTGCTGTAGCCCTAATCCTCCTAGATGTTCAATGCAGGCGTCGGCAAATGGGGTCTTGTGATGAGTTGGCCCAAAGATTAAAATCCCCGAGCAGCAAAAAGTGTTTGCTGTTAAGGGTATAGGTAGAGATGAAGTCCGTCAATGATAGTAGAAGCTGCGATTTTGGGCCGGGTGGTCTATAGCAGAGTAAAATCTGTACGGTCTCCTGGGAGTTTATTTCCAGCTTCAGCGTAAGGGTTTCCATGAATGGAAGAGGGTTTTGAAGGACTGTTTATTCGTAAGATGATGTCGTAAGATGGGACTTGTGGATCACCGCCAGTCCTCCTCCTCTTTGCCCTAGTCTGTTTTCCGTTATAATACGGTAGTGTTTCTGGCACCATTTCTCCTAAAATGGTGTTACAGTCGGCTGTGAGCCAGCTCTCTGTAATAAAGAGGCAGTCTAAATCGTATTGTAGAATGAAATCATGGATTTCTAATCGATGTTTTACTGCCGATCTGGTGTTGATCAACGCACATGATATGTCTTAGGCTGGGGTAGGCGGCCTGTGATGTTTGATAGTCGATCTCCGATCGTTTTTCTCAAAAGGCGCAGAATTTTTAGGTTTTTTTTGGTAATGGCTGGTAAAGATGCGGCATATTGCTTCAAGTCCCAAATGGTCTCTGCCGTGTATTGCAGATTGACCGTGGTTGCCATATACCGGGGGGGGAGTGGAGGATTTTCAAGAAGTGACTGAATCCTCCACCCAGGCTTGGTCCAGAGGAAGGCAAAAAACCCTGGCCTTGCAATGCCAATGTGCTACGGCGGGGAAAAAATTCCTTCCTGACCCCTTAAGAGGCGATCGGCGAACCCTGGATCAAGTCCTAATAGTGTTAAGGAAAGGGGATTGGGGCTGGGTGTACCAAGATGGCCGGCGCGACCAGGCAGCAGGATCCAGGCTGGGGTCCACCTAATTAAGTGGATCGTGCTGCCTGGGGGGCCGGGAAGAATAGTGTGAGGAGGGAGGGGGGGTTTGCTGGGGTAGGAGGAGGCTTTCTGGGCCGTTGAGAGATTTGCTGATTGCCGCGCGAGTTGTTGCGCCCGTGCGTGAGCCGAGCGTTGCGCCGCTAGCCGCAGGTGAAGCCGCGGCCTTTCCTAAATCGCGGCTGCCGCGAATCCTCACAGGCCGGCGCGGAAGTGTAAAAAAAACGCCCGAATGGCGTGGAATTGCGGGGATAGCACTGGGGGGGTGCAGCACTGAGTGGGGGGGGGTAGTATGGGGGGGTACGATGATGAAAGAGGGAGAGCTGTGGGGGGGTTGGAAAAGCTGCCTCAGCTTGTCCTGAAAAGGACAGCTGTGTGTGGCTTACCTGCTTGGCTCCCTGGCGAAGGGATGAAGGAGGGAGCCAGCGGGGATCAAGCAAGTCAGGGGGAGCCTAATGAGTCCCTGGAGGGGTGGAGGGAGCCTGCCTGACTGTCTGGCTGACTGGTCCCTGGCGAGAGCGACTCGTGCGGGAGGCCGGAGCGTCCTACTCTCCCACTGTCACTGACTGACTGACTGAGCAGTCTCTAGCTAGGGGGGAGGCCCTGGCTACTAGGCTAGTGAGAGAGGTATTTGTAGGGACTGTCCCTGATTTGTAGGGACTGTCCCTGATTTGTAGGGACTGTCCCTGATTTGGAGCTCTGTCCCTCTGTCCCTCTTTCATCCTCATTTGTCCCTCGTTTTGCTCTGATCTATATAGTTGTATATAAAATGCACTTTTTATCTTTCAAGAAGTGTTTCTTAATGCTAAACCTTTTATCCCAATTCTTAATTGCTGCATTTGTACATTTTAAAAGCCAATATAAAGTAATAGTAGTGTTAAAAAAAAGTCCTTGTGG
Source organism: Rana kukunoris (assembly GCA_029574335.1). Classification (NCBI taxonomy): domain Eukaryota; kingdom Metazoa; phylum Chordata; class Amphibia; order Anura; family Ranidae; genus Rana; species Rana kukunoris. The sequence continues at coordinate 236,412,995 of CM056052.1, read as the reverse complement.
ATTTAATTAACCTTTTTTTTTGGTTAATTCTCCTTTAAGGGGGTGTGGCAGGGGGCGTGTCTTATGCCTACATACATTTGTTAGTAGGTGTCCCTCATTCCCATCTCAAAATGTTGGGAGGTATGAGTAAGGGGTGGTTTGGGGTAATGGAGGGGGAGGACAATGGGATAAGGGGGTGGTGCAAAGATTAGGTAGAAAAGCCTGGCAACCCCTAGACATATTTGGGAGAAAGACTGGTTGGAGTATTTGCGCTTAAATGAGGGGTGCCTCCACCTCTCACGATGCCTCTTGCCTCCTTTTTGGGTAAGAAATATGATATATATGGTTGTTACGATAAGGTCCCTTGGAGATATACCTCTTATATATGTTTATAATAGTATCTATATTGTGTTGTTTATGAGACCTAAAAAAAAATTATTTTTGTTTGCTTATTTTATGAATGTTGTCTTGTTTTTTTATTGTGTTGTATCGTTTTTTTATTCTAAAAATAATTGTACACGATGACCGACATACAGTCAGAAATTACAAACATGCCTTTGAGAAAACTGAAGGCACTTAGTTCTGGGAAAAACACCATCCGTGTGGTCATCAGGAACTGACATCAACTAAATGGCGCTTAAAAGCTACCTTTTAAAAAAAAATAATCTAGGGCCAGATTTAGATACACTTAATATTGCGCTGCGTAATCGAAATACTCTGCGCTGCCGTATTTCACCAGGCTCTACACCGAATCCTGGTAGATTTTTGCCCGTACGCTACGGCGGCGTAGTCTATTTCTCGCTGCGTAATCGAAATACGCGATTGGGGGGCGTTAAGCATTTAAATTAAGCGCGTCCCCGCGGCGATCGAACTGCGCATGCTCCGTTCAGAAATTTCCCGCCGTGCATTGCGCAAAATCACGTTGTTACGTCATTCGTTGTTTGAGTAGCGGCGTTTACGAACATTCCTATTCCCCGGGGACGACTACGTACGAAACTTACTAAAAAATAATAAAAGACGTTGGAAAACGTAGAAATTCGACGCGGGAACGACGGCCATACTTAACATGGGCTGTCTAATATTAGACCAGAAAAAGGCTGGTATAGTGTTACGCAAATAAAAGATGACTAAAGGTGCCGTAAGAGATTGCGATTGAAGATCGTAATTTCGGGGATCGCCGGCAAAAGCTCATTTGCATACACCGACGCGGAAAACGATGGGAAGTCCACCCAGTGGCCGCAATTTTATTGCAGCGTAGATCCGAAGGCGTACGAACACGTAATCCAGTCGAATTGAAGCCCGCAGCCGTCTATTCATGGTTTGAGGTTTTCGACTAGCTAAAAAACGCGCGTAATTTGAAATTACTCCAGTCTAACACCAGTTAGACAGGCGTAATGGCTCTGTGAATCTGGCCCCTAATTTCCAGCTCCCCTATGTACCAATATACCATTAACCACTTCAGCCCTGGGAAAAATGTACCCCCTACCTGACCAGAGCACTTTGTGCGATATGGCACTGTGTCACTTTAACCGACAATTGCGCGAGCGTGCAATGTGCTACCCAAGCAAAATTGACGTCCTCTTTTTCCTACAAATAGAGTTTTCTTTTGGTGGTATTTGACCACCTCTGCAGTTTTTATTTTTTGCACTATAAACAAAAAAAGAGTAACAATTTTGAAAAAAAAGCAGAGAAAATTGAGTACTGTCCATGACTACTTTTATTGAGTACTTTTTTTTATTTGCACTAACATACAATTTTTCAGGGCAAGCTTTCGGGGTGTTTCCCCTTCTTCAAGGTCCAAGCAGTACTGATTCACAATTTGGCAGAATGTTAAAACAAAACAAGAGAAAAAAAAAATCTCAGAAGGAAAGAAAAAAAAAAAACACATACAAATCAATAGTAATAAAGATAGCAGCAAAGTTAGTGAGATAAGACAGAGGGAGAGCTATAGACTTGAGGGGGATGCTAGTCACAGAGGGGGTCATAAAACTGTAGTATAATGGGTAAGGAAACCAATATCTAAATTTAGGCCATTCGTTTTTGTGTCAAAAAGAATAATCATTCTTAGTCTTAGAAAAAAGGCAATATTTCTTAGGAAAAAAAAGCAATATTTTCAATACTTTTTGCTAATAAATATCCCCCAAACATATATAAAAAAAAATGTCTTTCTCGGTTTAGGCCAATATGTATTCTTCTACATATTTTTTGTAAAAAATCACATAATATGCGTATATTAATTGGTTTGCGCAAAAGTTATAGCATCTACAAAATAGGGGATATTTTTATGGCTTTTTTATTATTATTTTTTTTTTTTACTAGTAATAGCGGCAATCTGTGATTTTTATCATGGCTGCGACATTATGGCGGACACTTTTGTGTGTAAATGACACTGGCAGGGAAGGGGGTTAACCACTTGAGGGCGAGGAAGGGGTTTACGTGTGTCCTAGGGATTGATTTTAACTGTGTGGGGGCTGGGCTACCAGTGACACGACATTGATCACTGCTCCCGATAACAGGGAGCAGTAGATCAATGTCCTGTCACATGGCAGAACAGGGAAGGGCCTTGTTTACATAGACATCCCCCTGTTCTGCAGCCCGTGATACGATCGTGGGCCCCCGGCGGACATCGAGTCCGCGGGTCCCGCTGGCACGGTCACGGAGCTAGCATCGAGTGCACAGCCCTTACATTGGTGTTCAGCTTGTTGTATAAAAAAAACATCTTATTTCCCCCATTCCTTCTCCCCTCCTCCTCCTTTTCCCCCTCCTCCTTCTCCCCCTTCTTATCTCCCCCTTATTATCTCCCCCTCTTCCTCCTTACCTTCCTTCTTCCCCCTCCTTCTCTCCCTCTCATTCTCTCCCCGGTTACTCTCTCATTCTCCTGTACCCTCCTTTCCTCCCCCCTCCATTTCCCCCCTCCATTTTCATCCTTCCCTTCCCCCTTTTTCTCTCCATCCCCCTCCTCCCTCTCTCTCTAATCCCTTACCGTTCTCTCTCTCCCCCTCTCCCCCCTCTCTCTCCCTCCCTCTCTTTCTCCCTCGTCCTTCTCTCCCCCACTCTCTCTAATCCCTGACCTCTCTCTCCCTGTCCCCTCTCTATTCCTCTCCATTCACAGCGGATTTGGTGGGACGGCCAGTGGGTTGACCCTGGGAAATGTTGGTGGTGAGGCCCGGGGGCCCAGTCCTAAAGCTAAGTAAAGGGCCCTACATTTTCTGATGGCTGCCCTGACTAGGACAAGGAAGTCGTGCTGAGCAGGCACAGACAGACCAGCATGCAGCGGCATCTTTAGTTCTGCCTGCAAGCTGAGCCTCCCTGAGTGACTGAGCGAGCTAAGGCAGAGGGGGCGCCGAAGCTCAAGTGGCGACGACGAGCTTGTCTGAAGAGAAGAACCTGTGCTGCCCCTCTCGCCTCGAACCACGGCTGTCAGAAGAGGGCTCTATTTCTTGCCTATCCCTCTACTCCTGTCAGCAGTGGGGAGAGTGGCTGTTTCTCTGGAGAGAGCAGCTGTGGGCTTTTCTCTTCCTCATGCTGTTGTACTCTGGAGCAGAGCCGTCTCCTTCCCATTGGCCAAAAAAAGGTGACAATGGGAAGTTACAGGCTTATTCTGGTGACAGGTAACGATGGCAAGTGGCACGCTGAATCTGGTGGAAGGGGATGGGTAGCAATTGACACACTGAATCTGGTGACAGGGGACGGTGGCAAGTGACACGCTGAATCTGGTGGCAGGGTACAGGTGGCAATTGACACACTGAATCTGGTGACAGGGAATGGTGGCAAGTGACTTGCTGAATCTGGTGGCAGGGGATGGATGGTAAGTGACACACTGAATCCGGTGGCAGGGGACGGGTGGCAAGCGACACGATAAATCTGGTGGCAGGGGACGGGTGGCAATTGACATGCTGAATCTGGTGACAGGGGACAGTGGCAAGTGACACGCTGAATATAGTGGCAGGGTACAGGTGGCAATTGACACACTGAATCTGGTACAGGGAATGGTGGCAAGTGACTTGCTGAATCTGGTGGCAGGGAATGGATGGTAAGTGACACACTGAATCCGGTGGCAGGGGACGGGTGGCAAGCGACACGATAAATCTGATGGCAGGGGACGGGTGGCAATTGACATGCTGAATCTGGTGACAGGGGACAGTGGCAAGTGACACGCTGAATATAGTGGCAGGGGACGGGTGGCAATTGACACGCTGAATCTGGTGACAGGGGATAGTGGCAAGTGACACGCTGAATCTGGAGGCAGGTAACGGTGGCAAGTGACACGCTGAATCTGGTGGCTGTTGATGGTGGCAAGTGACACGCTGAATCTGGAGGCAGGTGACGGTGGCAAGAGGCACGCTGAATCTGGTGGCTGTTGATGGTGGCAAGTGACACGCTGAATCTGGAGGCAGGTGACGGTGGCAAGTGACACGCTGAATCTTGTGGCAGGAGACAGTAGCAAAGTGACACACTGTAAAGTAGAAATATTGTACTTTCATTCTTGAGAGTAGGTGCGTAAACTGGGACAAGCTTGTAGGGGCCCCATAGCATTACTTTGCCCAGGGGCTCATGATGTTATTAAGATGGCTCTGCTATAAACAAAAGAGGAGCGACAATTTTGAAAAAAACATAATGGGGGTCCCAATTGGGTCCCTCTTCCCTGCTGCCAATATTTTTACCCCATTTGCATTGCCGTAGCTTCCAATGTATTCTTGCCTAGAGCATGGATGGCCTTATGGAAACAAAGTATGAATTATTAAAGAAAGAAGAAAATCTGTAGATACCGGTAATTTAAATAAAAATAAAAATGCATAAAAACGTGTGGCTGGAAATATGTTGAAGTCAAACCTCCCAGGTCATGAACTGGAAGTAAGGGGCTCTTTTCACCAGTTCATTGAAATGTACAATGGAACTCGTCATTCTACTCATACGGGTATGGCATTTGCCTGCAAGTCCGCCGACTCCACATGGCTTATAGTGGGATTAGTACATGAGGAAGAGGAGGAAAGGGGTGCATTAGCAACACTTGTAGCCAAATGGCTGCTCTGAACCTGGGAAGAGTAAAGCCTGGTACATACTACAAGTTTTTTTTCGTTTCAACCCAGCAAACTGAATGGAAAAAAACTGACAGCTCAGGTCGGAGCCACTGTACTAACAATCTGATATTAGTACAGTGATCTTCTCAGCTATTCTATTGTGTTCTGACAGGTGGATGCCCCCCCCCGCCAGCACACTCCGGTCAGTGCTCTCAATTATTGGCTGAGAGTGCTGACCGAAGCAGGTCAGCAGGCCTTTTTAGGTCATGCCTCTTCAACAGAAGCCGGCCAGCTTCTGTCGGATCGGCTGCAGTACACATGGACCGAATGTCGGTCGGTTTCTATTGAACCAGCCAATAACGCCCAACATTTGGCCATGTGTACTAAGCTTAAAAAGAGAAAAAGCATTGTCAGCTGCTACACTATCACCTGCACGATGATCCACTGACAGGTGAAAGAAAAACACAGCTCCCCAGAGCCCCTCCCGAGGCCATAACCACATTGGAAGAGGAAGAGGTTAAAGTGTTTGTCACCTCAACACTTCATATTCCTGCTGTGTGCCTGCTGTACCATGTACTTGTATGAGAAAGTATCCTGTTCTCTTTGTATTGCTTCCTTTATGTGAATTCACTGGTGTTCCTGCCAGTCCCTCTGCTTACCTATTAACAATAACCACACTAAGTAGAAGTGCACCCTGTGGTCAGTTCTCTAGCTATGCTGGGAACTCAGCCTGCTCTCCTCCAATGATCAGACTTGTCTTCAAAAGCCTCCTCTTCTTACCAGCCTCCCACCTCCCACATAGGGTGACCACGTGTCCCGGACTGCCCGGGACTGTCCCGCAATTCATTTCTGTGTCCCTTGTCCCGGGCAATGTCATTGTGGTACAATATAGGGTCCCGGAATATAGCGAGTACAGATACAGCCACCATAATGACTGGTTGCTAGGGCCGCCCCCCCCCCCCCGACTCGCGTCTAGCAACGAGTGACGTCACTTGTCAGGACGCAGAGTCTCTGTCAGAGCGCCTATACCCAGGGCTGCCCTGGGCTAGCCTCCGAGATCACCTGACCCACCTCCTCTCCTCCATCCATGCGGGCAGCAGAGAGAGAGCAGCAGCAGAAGCAGCAGCGTCTGTGTAGTAACAGACAGTGTCCTCCAGATCCAGTGCTCAGTGTGATTCCGAGTTTAGCTGCACAGTGCATACATTGCCCAACTTCTCCTCCTCACTTCCGCGGCCCGAGCCAAGCCACTCAACTGCCTGCAGCCTGCTGGACCCTGGAACAAACATCATCGACCGGCGCTCAATCAACGGCTCACCCCCAGCACAGCCACACACACACGGCAAGACTCTGGCAGCCAGCTAGAAGGTGAGCAAATTAATTTGGAGCAGCCAGGTCAGGTGACAAGTCGGGCACTGAGGCTGGGGACAATACAGTAATGAGGCTAACAAACTGTCCCTCTGTCCATCCCACGGTTGCCCTATCCACCCCACGGTCGCCCTGTCCACCCCACGCCCACAGTCCCCCTGTCCACCCCAAGGTCTTCCTGTCCACCCCAAGGTCCCCCTGTCCACCCCACGGTCCTCCTGTCCATCCCACGGTTAACTTGTCCATCCCACGGTCCCTCTATCCATCTCACGGTCCCCCTGTCCATCTCACGGTCCCACTTGTCCATCTCACGGTCCCCCTGTCCATCCCACTTCCCCTCTATCCATCCCACTGTCCCTCTATTCATCCCACAGTCCCCCTATCCATTCCACTGTCCCTCTATCCATCCCACGGTCCCCCTGTCCATCCCACGGTCCCCCTGTCCATCCGACGGTCCCCCTGTCCATCTCACGGTCCCCCTGTCCCCCTCATCCATCCCTCTCACGGTCCCCCTGTCCATCCCACGGTCCCCCTGTCCATCTCACGGTCCATCTCACGGTCCCCCTGTTCATCCCACGGTCCCCCTGTCCATCTCACGGTCCCCCTGTCCATCTCACTTTCCCTCTGTCCATCCCACGGTCCCTCTGTCCATCCCACGATCCCTCTGTTCATCCCACGATCCCTCTGTTCATCCCACGGTCACTCTGTCCATCCCACGGTCACTCTGTCCATCCCACAGTCCCCCTGTCCATCCCACGGCCCCCCTGTCCATCCCATGGCCTCCTGTCCATCCCATGGCCCCCTGTCCATACCACTGTCCCCCTGTCCATACCACTGTCCCCCTATCCATACCACTGTCCCCCTGTCCATACCACTGCCACTCTAACTACTCTGAAGACCCCCTGACCACTCTGTTGTTCCACTTGAGGCCTAGGGCCTAGGGCCTCAAGTGGAATTTTGATTTTGCACATGGGTCCACGGATTTCATATGCCCCTGCCCCAAAAATCTTCCAAAAAATATGTCATAAATCATATTTATTTTTTTTGGGGGGGGGGGGTGACCCTGAATGGCAGTTTGGAAATGTGGTCACCCTACTCCCACAACTACCAACAAGCCCCTCACATCTTTGGAGGAACTCTGTACAGGGACGGAAGTGCTGCCACACTCACTTTCACTGACATATAACGTGCTCATCACACCATCAGGGGAATTGGAGCTTCCAAGCCTCACCAAATGGGAAAGGGAATTGAATTGCACCTTCACGGCAAACAAGAAACAACACATACTTAAATTTACACACAAATCTTCCCTGTGCACAATGATTCAGGAAACGAATTACAAGCTCCTCACTCACTGGTATAAAACCCCAGCCCTATTAAATAAATGTTTTCCTACAACGTCAAATCTTTGCTGGCATTGCCAAAAGGAAAAGGGCACACTACTGCACATTTTCTGGTCCTTCCTCCAGCTTCGGGAATACTAGGAGTAGGTCCGCCAAATTGTTAAAAAATTCACAAATAGAGCAGTCCTAAATGACCCGGCGTTCTTCCTCTTACACGCCACTGACACCCCTGCCCGGATTCATAGGAAATCTGTTGTACACCACTTGTTAGATGCAGCCAAGGACTGCATACCACTACATTGGAAATCCCCACACCCGCTGGCTCAAAAAGGTAGACGACATCAATAAGATGGAGGACCTAATCTTAACAAGCCAAAACAGGCAAAAAGCATATTCCAATACATGGCAATTATGGAAAATCTTCAAATATTCAGCAGAAAGACAGACTCTCAGGCGCCGTACACACGGCCGAGGTTCTCGCTGAAAACCAGCGAGAACCTCGCTGGAATGCACATTCCAGCGAGGACCTCGGCCGTGTGTACGGTCTCGGCGAGCTTCCCGTCGGGAAGCCCGTCGAGCCGAAATAGAGAGCACGCTCTCTATTTCCTCGACGGCCCGCCTGGAAGAATGGCTGGTTGCCATTCCCGACGGGCGGGTCGCCGAATTCGACGGCCGGGAGAGAACCTCGACGGGCGGAACGATGTGTTCTGCCCGTCGAGGTTCTCTGCCGTGTGTACGGCGCCTCAGGGGAAAAGGCCCAATAACCTGAGACGTTCTAGACCAGTGATGGTGAACCTTGGCACCCCAGATGTTTTGAAACTACATTTCCCATGATGCTCATGCATTCTGCAGTATAGTTGAGCATCATGGGAAATGTAGTTCCAAAACATCTGGGGTGCCAAGGTTCGCCATCACTGTTCTAGACCATTTACGGAAGTCCATCACGCCAGACCATGCACCCTACAATTGATATCAATGCCTACGGAGTGGAAGATGGAACTCGTGTTCGTCAATTCCCCCTCCCCTTTTTCTGTTTTATTCCCCAACATCCCCTCTTCTTTCTCTATTTATTTTTCTATATCGGACACTGCCTCCTTTTTGGCTATTTCTATTTTATTTTCTTCTTATATATGTTGTAAAAGAAAGGGAACCTGGGCCCACTGGGTCAGGATGTATTGATTTAACACATCCTAAACAAGGGAAAACCAGGCCAGACTCTACAAATGTTTTATGTTATGTATGCATATTCCTTTTGTTTTTGATGTACCTCCTTATTGTACCAATGTCATCGCCGTTGCCATGTATTTGTGGTTCATGTGGACCAGTTTCCTGTTATAAATAAAAATAAAAAAGAGGGGATGTGATCACTTATAAAAAAGGGAAAAAAGGGATTTATATATTTTTTTTAATCTATACAAAAAAGTTTTGCCTTTAATTTCTATTTTAAACTGAATGGGTTGTTTTACTTGTGTTACAATGTGATAGGAAGAAGAGGAGGACAGGTAGATGGAGCAAGAAGAAGAGGAGGTGGAACAGATGAAGAAAGAGAAGGAGAACAAATGGGTCACCTACTGCCTCCATGTGAGGCACCGTTACCGTTTTTGTCTAATCTATTTATTTATTTTTTAGACAGTCCTTAAAGCGGTATTTCACCCTAAATATAAGATCTCCCATGCGCTTCAGCATACTGGCGTCAGCGCCAGTATGCTGGGTTTTTTTTTTTTTTATAGCACACTTACTGTTTTATCGTAGAAATCCTTTTCTGTCCCCCGCGTTGGACGGCGCCAGTACAGCGCGTCACATCTTCCTAAGATACCCGATATGGACTCGGGTATTTCCGGCGCTATGCGGCGCCTGCGCACAGACCTAGGAGCTGACTGCGCAGGCGCCGTATTTCTCCGAAATAGGACTCGGAGAAATACGGCGCCTGCGCAGTCAGCTCCTAGGTCTGTGCGCAGGCGCCGCATAGCGCCGGAAATACCCGAGTCCATATCGGGTATCTTAGGAAGATGTGACGCGCTGTACTGGCGCCGTCCAACGCGGGGGACAGAAAAGGATTTCTACGATAAAACAGTAAGTGTGCTATAAAAAAAAAAAAAACCCAGCATACTGGCGCTGACGCCAGTATGCTGAAGCGCATGGGAGATCTTATATTTAGGGTGAAACTCCGCTTTAATTGGGGAAGGACAGGCAACCTGTATTTGAATTTTGCTGCTGCTTGCCCTCTCCGCTGACTGTAGAATGTCCCCCCCTTTTTAGCCACTGTCTGCTCTTTCCCTTTTCTTGTGGACACCCTGAACATAATGAAATAAATATAAAAAAAATACAATTGGCTGCACATCAATAGAAATATAGAAAGAAATAAAAATATAAATACATATGACATTTTAATTTATGTAACATTGACAGAAGGGAGTCTAGAGTAGGAAATTGCTACTAGAATACAAAGGGGGGGGGGGGGTTTCACGAAGAATTGGGATAAAGGTGGGCTCAGTCTACTGGATTTGGGATTGTCCTATATAAGTAACTGGAAGGAAGAGTTGAACTGCAGTTCATGGATTTTATAGGCACAACCAAGCAAGGTGCAATTAAAATACAAAACGTTATTGATGCACAAGGATAGATTTTAAAACATTTAAAAACAAAGTAGCATTCTGAACACTTATGCCGCGTACACACAATCGGAATTTCCAAAAAGAAGACTGTGGATTTTTTTCCGATGGAATGTTGGCTCAAACTTGTGTTGCATACACACGGCCATACAAATGTTGACGGAAATTGCCACCATCAAGAATGCAGTGACGTACAAGACATACGACGGCACTAGAGAAGATAAGTTCAATACCAGTCGTGTTAGTAGAAGTTTGGTGAGAGACGATTTGCGCTTCTCAGCCTCATGTTTTTCAGTTCGTTACAGCGTGACGAATGTGCTATTTCCATTACGAACTCTAGTTTTACTAGACCAATCGCTTCCGTCTCAAACTTGATTCAGAGCATGCGTGAAATTTTGTGCGTCGGAATTGTCCACACATGATCGGAATTTATGAGAACGGATTTTGTTGTCGCAAAATTTGAGAACCAGGTCTCAAATTTTTGTTGTGTAGGATTTTTGTGTGTTGGAATAGCATACAGACGAATGGAATTTCCAACAAGAACTTTTCCCATTGGAAAATTTGAGAACGAGCTCTCAAATTTTTGCTGTCAGAAATTCCGACTGAAAATGTCCGATGGGGCCTACACACGGTCGGAATTTCACGCCAAAAGCTCACATCAAATTTATCTTGTTGGACATTCGGATCGCGTGTACGCAGCATTAGAGTATAAGGGATGGTGGCCCTGGATTTGGGAGTGGTTAAAGGGTAGTTTTTTTTTTTTTTTTTTACAGCTCCATCTGGATCTCCACTGTACCCCTGTACACAATCTGTGGCTCCTGCTTCTCAAATAATACACTCTAATTTATATATTAACCATTTGTCAACCTCCCGCCATCAAAAGACGGCAGGAGGAAGACTCTGTTATCCTGGGTGGAGGTCATAGGACATCGCGCCTTTAAAAAACACTAGGGGGCAAGCTGTGATGGCCGCCGGGCACCCGCGATTGCTCAGTAACTGAGCAGTAAAGTGGATCTGTGTGTGTAAACTGTGTGTGTCCTGTCAGGGAGAGGGGACCGATGGTGTGTCCCTTGTACATAGGGACAACCATCGGTCACCTCCCCCAGTCACTCCCGTCCCCCCACAGTATGAATCACTAATTAGGGAGTACATTAACACCTTCCTCGCCCCCTAGTGTTAACCCCTTCCCTGCCAGTCGCATTTATACAGTAATCAATGCATTTTTATAGCAGGGTTCGCTGTATAAATGTGAATGGTCCCAAGCATGTGTCAAAAGTGTCCGATGTGTCCGCCGCAATATCGCAGTCACGATACAAATCGCTGATCGCCGCCATTACTAGTAAAAAAATAATAATAATAAAAATGCTATCAATCTATCCCCTATTTTGGAACTTTTACGCAAACCAATCAATATACGCTTATTGCGATTTGTTTTTACCAAAAATATGTAGAAGAATACGTATCGGCCTAAACTGAGGAAAAAATTTGTTTTTAAAAAAAAATGGATATTTATTATAGCTAAAAATAAAAAAATATTGTGTTTTTTTTTCAAACTTGTGCCTCTTCTTTTGTTTATAGCACAAGAAATAAAAACTGCAGAGGTGATCAAATACCACCAAAAGAAAGCTCTATTTGTGGGGAAAAAATGATTAAAGTTTTATTTGGGTACAGTGTTGCATGACCGCGCAATTGTCATTCATTCAGTGTGACAGCGCTGAAAGCTGAAAATTGGTCTGGGCAGGAAGGGGGTGAGGCGCCGTACACACGGCCGAGGTTCTCGCTGAAAATCAGCGAGAACCTCGCTGGAATGCACATTCCAGCGAGGACCTCGGCCGTGTGTACGGTCTCAGCGAGCTTCCCGTCGGGAAGCCCGTCGAGCCGAAATAGAGAGCACGCTCTCTATTTCCTCGACGGCCCGCCTGGAAGAATGGCTGGTTGCCATTCCCGACGGGCGGGTCGCCGAATCCGACGGCCGGGAGAGAACCTCGACGGGCGGAACGATGTGTTCTGCCCGTCGAGGTTCTCTGCCGTGTGTACGGCACCTCACAGTGGTTAAGATAAAATTGGTCATGTTTCTTCCTCTTACATTGCAACCTAGCCAAGCTGAAGTTTATATTTTGAATATTTTGTAGGGATGGTAAGGGGTTTGTGGAATGTGAGGTTTTTTTTTTGCATTTGATTAAACTTTTAGGTCAATGCAGTGTTAAACTGAGAAAAAAGACACTCACAAAGTATAATAATAAATTGTTTTGACACTAGCCAAATTGTACAAAGTTGAGGGCTTTAGCTTCCAGACAGATTTTAGATCTATTGTGAATGCTATTTCCACTTCCATTTAGGCCCATTACCACTACAGAAAAATGTATATGCTCACACCAACACTACCTAAAAGAGCTGAAATGAAACAGATTGATGTGCTGCTGGTTTATTTAAGCCAAGCTAAAGGTAAAAACTAAAACATTAATTACACATCAAAAATATGTGATACCAGAATACAGTGTCACTGATGCTTCCCGTGAAAATATTAATGTTCGCTAGAACCACTTACAGATTCATAGCATCTCCCACGTGTGTAATTGAGGGATTTGTGTTATTTCCATGTCCAGTATTTTTAAAGCTGTACTATATTTAAAAACTTTGGGCCAGATTCAGAGAGCCGTAACTCCTGTCTAACTGGTGTTAGACTGGAGTAATTTCAAATTACGCGCGTTTTTTAGCTAGTCTGAAACCTCAAACCATGAATAGACGGCTGCGGGCTTCAATTCGACTGGATTACGTGTTCGTACGCCTTCGGATCTACGCTGCAATAAAATTGCGGCCACTGGGTGGAGTTCCCATCGTTTTCCGCTTCGGGGTATGCTAATGAGCTTTTGCCGGCGATCCCCGAAATTACGATGTTCAATCTCATTCTCTTACGGCATCTTTAGTCATCGTTTTTTTGCGTAACACTATACCAGCTTTTTGCTGCTCTAATATTATACAGCCCATGTTAAGTATGGCCGTCGTTCCCGCGTCGAATTTCTACGTTTTCCGACGTCTTTTATTATTTTTAACGTAAGTCGTCCGGGAATAGGAATGTTCGTAAACGACGCTACTCAAAAAAAAATGACGTAATGACGTGATTTCGTGCAATGCACGGCGGGAAATTTCTGAACGGAGCATGCGCAGTTCGATCGCTGCGGGGACGCGCTTAATTTAAATGCTTCACGCCCCCTAACCACGTATTTCGATTACGCGGCGAGAAATAGACTACCCCGCCGTAGCGTACGGACAAAAATCTACCAGAATTCTATGTAGAGCCTGGTAAAATACGGCAGTGTAGAGTATTTCGATTACGCAGCGCAAAATTAAGTGTACCTGAGTCTGGCCCTTTATTTTTTTCTTTGCTTACTTTAATGTCCGCCGTGGCTTTTTCCAGCTCTCCATGCATTTTTTTGACAATAGATTGCTTGTTAAGCCTGGTACACACTATCAGTTTTTTTCGATCAACCCAGTGAGCTGAACAAAAATAAACTGGTTTTCTAGCATGCCCAATGGGCAGAATGTAGTATCAAGATTTATCACCTATAGACTTTAACAGAGTTTGCGGCTAAGTTTAGGTTTAAGGGTTTTGACTAATGCCCCTGGAATCAAAAACAGACAGGTTTGCTCATTCCAATTACCTAAAACTTTTAGCCATATGTTTAGTTACAATTAGATTGTGAAGCATATGTTTTTTTTTTTCCATAAAAGTTTTTATTTATTAAGAGTATAGCATAACATACAGGACAAGGTAGTTGTCATAAAACAGAAATTAACAGAGTAACACAGAAGAAACACACGTCACGAAACATGAGATTCTCAGCTGGGATTAACTGACCATGAACGGGGAACAAAAAATGTGATGTAGCGGAAAAGGGCGGAGGATCGTAAATTTCAATCCCCCCACCATTGAATGCTGAGGGGAGAACAAGGCGTAAAACAACGATCATGTTGATTTTTTAGAGTGCAATGTATCATGACAGCACAGGGGCAAGGTGCCCACATTCAGGAAGAAGAGAGAGACAAGATAAGAAAAGGAAAAAGAAGCCGGAAAAGGAGGACTGCAGAGAAGAGAAAAGGGGGGAAGAAACGAAGAGACGCATAAACACAGCAAGGGGAAAATCAGAGGGGGCATGAGTGGATCCGCGCCAGCCCCCTGCGCCACAATGGGAGGATCGCCCATCCTGTCAGACAGCCTAAGGCCTCGTACACACGATCGGACATATCCGATGAAAACGGTCCGCGGACCATTTTCATTGGATATGTCCGATCGGGAGTTTGATCCGATGGCGTGTACACACCATCGGATCAAATTCCCCGCCACCGGACGGCGCGGTGACGTGGCGGTGACGCGGCGGTGACGTTGACGCCGCCACGTCACCGCACCAGGAAGTTAAACACTTCCGCGCATGCGCCGAATCCATTCGGCGGCGGCGCGGCGGCAGTGGGGGACGACATGTCTGCTGGTAAGTGTACTAACCAGCAGACATGTCGGGCAGACAGATTCCCACCGGATAGATTTCAAAGCATGCTTTGAAATCTGTCGGGTGGAGAAATCTGTCCGCTAGCCCATACACACGATCGGAGATGTCTGCTGAAACGGTCCATCGGACCGTTTTCAGCGGACATATCCCCTCGTGTGTACGAGGCCTTAGGCCCCATACACACGATCGGACATATCCGATGAAAACGGTCCGTGGACCATTTCCATCGGATATGTCCGATCGGGAGTTTGATCCGATGGCGTGTACACACCATCGGATCAAATTCCCCGCCGCCGGACGGCGCGGTTACGCGGCGGTGACGTTGACGCCGCCGCGTCACCGCCACGTCACCGCACCAGGAAGTAAAACACTTCCGCGCATGCGCCGAATCCATTCGGCGGCGGCGGTGGGGGACGACATGTCTGCTGGTAAGTGTACTAACCAGCAGACATGTCGGGCGGACAGATTCCACCGGATGGATTTCAAAGCATGCTTTGAAATCTGTCGGGTGGAGAAATCTGTCCGCTAGCCCATACACACGAGCGGAGATGTCTGCTGAAACGGTACATCGGACCGTTTTCAGCGGACATATCCCCTCGTGTGTACGAGGCCTCAGAGACATACCGACGGTAGCGATCAGTGGTATCAAAGTGATTCCAGCAAGCACATATAGTAGAAAATGTATGCATTCTATCTTGCAAAATGAAAATGAGCCACTCCCCGACTGTTGGAACGACAGTGAAGCGCCAATGCCTGGGTACACAAAGTCTGGCAGCATTAACCATATACATGGTGTGAAGCATACGTTTAATGTTTTTTTAAATTTACCAACAACTATGTAGTTTGAGGCATCACATAAACAATACATTTAATGTACAGTACAGACCAAAAGTTTGGACAACACCTTCTCATTCCAAGAGTTTTCTTTATTTTCATGACTATGAAAATTGTAGATTCACACTGAAGGCATCAAAACTATGAATTAACACATGTGGAATTATATACATAACAAAATAGTGTGAAACAACAGAAAATATGTCATATTCCAGGTTCATCAAAGTAGCCACCTTTTGCTTTGATTACTGCTTTGCACACTCTTGGCATTCTCTTGATGAGCTTCAAGAGGTAGTCACCTGAAATGGTCTTCCAACAGTAGTCTTTAACCACTTAAGACCCGGACCAATACGCTGGTAAATGACCCAAGGTGTTTTTGCGATTCGGCACTGCGTCGCTTTAACTGACAATGTCGTGCGACGTGGCTCCCAAACAAAATTTGCGTCCTTTTCTTCCCACAAATAGAGCTTTCTTTTGGTGGTATTTGATCACCTCTGCGATTTTTATTTTTTGTGCTATATACAAAAATAGAGCGAAATTTTTGAAAAAAAAACACTATTTTTTACTTTTTGTTAAAAAAAAAATCAAATAAACTAAATTTTAGTCAAACATTTAGGCCAAAATTTATTTAGCCACATGTCTTTAGTAAAAAAAAAATCGCAATAAAAAAAAATAGCTACCTAGCGGGAACAGCGACACTAATACAGCGCTCAGAAAAATGATCGCTTAGTGACGCTGGCAATAGGGAGTGAAATGGTTAACTAGGGCGGTGATCAGGGGGTTAAAACTTTATTAGGGGGGTGGGGGGGCTATCCTGAACCTAACACTAACTGATTTTACACTGCCTGTCACACTGACACTAAATGCAGTGATTAGATCACTGCATTCAGTGACACTGTGACAGGGGGGTGGGGTGGGGGGCGATCACAAGGGGTTAATGTGCCTATGTGAGTGTATGTCAGTGTTGTGTTGGTGCACACTCACTTGTGATGTCTTCTCTCATCAGCAGCGGTGGGAAACACCGCTGCGATGAGAGGTGACATCATTTCCTCCTTCCTGTGTAAACACAGGAGGAGGAAGTTACACGAAGGGGGAGCGCTCCCATTGGCTGGGAGCGATCGCGGGGGGGCGGGTAAACGCCGACATCCGCCCGCTCGTCCCGGATCGCTCCCGGAGCCAGGGGGACCCCCGCACGCCGCGGAGGGGGTCCCGATGGGACCCCCGAACCGCACTTAGGCGGGGACGTAAATTCACGCCCTTGTGCCTGTACGAGCCATTCTGTGGCCGTATATGTGCGTGCATGGGTCCTTAAGTGGTTAAGGAGTTCCCAGAGATGCTTAGCACTTGTTGGCCCTTTTGCCTTCACTCTGCGGTCCAGCTCACCCCAAACCATCTCGATTGGGTTCAGGTCCGGTGACTGTGGAGGCCAGGTCATCTGGCGCAGCACCCCATCACACTCCTTCTTGGTCAAATAGCCTTTACACAGCCTGGAGGTGTGTTTGGGGTCATTGTCCTGTTGAAAAATAAATGATGGTCCAACTAAACGCAAACCGGATGGAATAGCCGCTGCAAGATGCTGTGGTAGCCAAGTTGGTTCAGTATGCCTTCAATTTTGAATAAATCCCCAACAGTGTCACCAGCAAAGCACCCCCACACCATCACACCTCCTCCTCCATGCTTCACGGTGGGAACCAGGCATGTAGAGTCCATCCGTTCACCTTTTCTGCATTGCACAAAGACACGGTGGTTGGAACCAAAGATCTCAAATTTGGACTCATCAGACCAAAGCACAGATTTCCACTGGTCTAATGTCCATTCCTTGTGTTCTTTAGCCCAAACAAGTCTCTTCTGCTTGTTGCGTTTCTTTAGCAGTGGTTTCCTAGCAGATATTCTACCATGAAGGCCTGATTCACACAGTCTCCTCTTAACAGTTGTTCTAGAGATGTGTCTGCTGCTAGAACTCTATGTGCCATTGACCTGGTCTCTAATCTGAGCTGCTGTTAACCTGCGATTTCTGAGGCTGGTGACTCGGATGAACTTATCCTCCGCAGCAGAGGTGACTCTTGTCATAATACAAATTCTAACAGTCTATTCAGTAGGACTATCAGCTGTGTATCCACCTGACTTCTGCACAACACAACTGATGGTCCCAACCCCATTTATAAGGCAAGAAATCACATTTATTAAACCTGAAAGGGCACACCTGTGAAGTGAAAACCATTTCAGGTGACTACCTCTTGAAGCTCATCAAGAGAATGCCAAGAGTGTGCAAAGCAGTAATCAAAGCAAAAGGTGGCTACTTTGAAGAACCTAGAATATGACTTATATTTTTTGTTGTTTCACAATTTTTTGTTATGTATATAATTCCACATGTGTTAATTCATAGTTTTGATGCCTTCAGTGTGAATCTACAATTTTCATAGTCATGAAAATAAAGAAAACTCTTTGAATGAGAAGGTGTGTCCAAACTTTTGGTCTGTACTGTATATCCGATCTCATGACTAGCAACTGACTGTCCCTCTTTGGGAACTGAATCCTTGTGTCCCGCTTTCAATCTTAACGTTTCTTCTTTTTGGTCAGATGTATAGAACTCCTTAAAAATGCAATGTTTACCTGCCAAAAATATTTTACTGCACTGAATATTTTATAAAACCTATAGAATATTGTATCTGCTATATTAAAAAAAACCTGCGTAAAGGAAAAGTAATGGTGAAAACAATATTCGTGGGTTTAGGCAATAGTTTGGGGGTAAATTTGTATGTTTTTTATTATGGTTCACAAGGGCGTGGTGGGGGTGTTGTGGCAAAGGTGTGCCTTTTCATATACAGTATACTGTGTGCTTAAAGGATTCTCTTTATCTGATTATAGGAAGTTGGGAGGTATGCAATCAGCCCTTTGTTTTGCAAACTGTAGTTGATGCTAAATGTAAATGAGATTGAACAATTACATAGTAAAATTTGGTGGACAGCTTTAGAATACAGCTATACTCTACGCTTATACACGCAAAAAGTGCTCCTTAAAAAACAACTAAAAGCTATGGGCCAGATTCAGATAGCCTTTACGTCGGCGTATCTATAGATACGCCGCGTAAAGTCTATTCTGAGCCGGCATATCTTTTTTCTGTATTCAGAAAACAAGATACGCCGAAATTTTGCTAAGATACAAGCGGCGTAAGTCACTTACACTGTCGTATCTTAGATGCATATTTACGCTGGCCGCTAGGTGGCGCTTCCGTCTATTTACGCGTAAAATATGCAAATGAGCTAGATACGCTGATTCACGAACATACTTGCGGCCGGGCGTCGTAGTTTACGTTGTTTGCGTAAGCGTTAGTCCGGCGTAAAGTTACCCCTGCTATAGTGAGGCGGAGCCAATGTTAAGTATGGACGTCGGGACAACGTCGATTTCGTTTACGTCGTTTGCGTAAATCGTTCGGGAATGGGGCTGGACATAATTTACGTTCACGTTGTTTACATTGACTAGTTGCAACGTGATTTCACGCATGCGCACTGGGATACGTCCACGGACGGCGCATGCGCCGTTCAGAAAATATGTAAATTGCGTAGGGTCATGATTCATTTACATGAATCACGCCCCCACATTACTAATTTGAATTAGGCGCCCTTACGATGGCCACTTTACGATACGCCGCCACAACTTATGGAGCAAGTGCTTTCTGAATAACGCACTTGCCCATAACAGTTGCGGAGGCGTAGCGTAAAGAACATACGCTACGTCCGCAGAAAAATACACCCCCTTCTCTGAATCTGGCCCTATGTGCATAAGAGAAACCGCCTAAAAGTCTTTGTACAATGTAAATAGATGGGCCATTCATGCTTGTCTGCTTTTCTTAAGTACCTTGCATTTTTGCGGAAAAACATTTTATTAAAGGTGTATCAAAGTCAGTACATGACTGTATAGTGTCTTGCATGTTACAGGGACAGAAGGCATTTCAAGTAGAAAAAAATCCCTTTTATTATATGCCTAGTTCACACCTAAGCAAGACAGCTTAGCTTGTACAGGCATACCCCACTTTTAAGTACACAATGGGGTTTATCTACTAAAGCTGGAAAGTGCAAAATCAGACTCACCTGCATAGAAACCAATGAGCTTACAGATTTTATTACCAAAGCTTAATTGAACAAGCTGGGGTTAGAAGCTCATTAGTTCTTATGCAGAAGTGATTTTGCACTTTACAGCTTTAGTAGATAAACCCAATTGTGTACTTAAAAGTGGGGTATGTCTATATTAGGACACTGCATTTTTGTACTTTGTGGTAAAAAATAAATGTATGATCTGGAGTCACATCTGAACTATGAAAAATTCCTGTTTTGAACGTTCCTGTGTCACTCTTTAAGCATAATTCATGAGTTTAAAAACATGAATAAATGCATGCATAAACACGAGTTTACACTGCACTTATATATATGTAGAAAGGTGCATTATTTAATGTGCATAAATGTGAAAACACCTTTATAGAAACGATTCAAAAGTCTATGAAATACCCTTTCAAATAGTATATATTATTATTATTACTTTTAATGTGATAACCCAATTTAACAATAGACAATGTTGCAAGTACAAACAATGGCCCGGATTCACAGAGATGGGCACATATTTACGCCGGCGTAGCGCACACATAGTACGCTTAGCTGGCGCAGCGCTGAGAGGCATGCACTGAATTCTGCAAGCTATTGCTCCCAACTCTGCGCCGGCGTAGCGTACATTTCGAAGGCGCAGGCTGGCGTAAGTGGAAGTAGGTGGAAGTGGGCTGGAAGTGGGCGTGATCAATGCTAATGAAGCGTGACCCCATGCAAATGATGGGCCGGGCACCAGACAAGAACAAACAAACTGCGAATGCGTCGAGACGTGGACGTATCCCCGTGCGAATGATCACAACCACGTCGGAACAACTGCCTAAGATACGCCGGATTACTGTGTACGCCGTTAGCGTAACCTACGCCCAGCCAGACCCACGTCCTACGTTAAATACGTAAGCTTGAGTTCCCTGGTGCAGACCTTTGCATGTCTGGTGCTGACTTACACCTCCTTTATGGAAAAAACTTTACGCCGGACGGAAAACTTACGCGCGTTGCGTAAAGCCTGCGCCGGGCACACGTACGTTCGTGAATCGGCGTATTTCCCTAATTTGCATATTTGAATGGCTAATCAATGGGAGCAGCAACATGCGTCCACGTTACGCCGGGGTAAGTAAGATACGTCGGCGTAGGGTGGCCAGTTTTTAGGCGTATATTGGTTTGTGACTCAGGCACACAGATAGGCCTGCGTACATTTGCACTTACGTCGGCGTAACTTGATTTACGCCGGCGCAAAAGTGCTTTGTGAATCCGGTCCAATATGTATACATTCTATGTAAAATATTGTTCCTCTGCAATTTATAGAGGAGGATCTTGGAACAAATAAAATATGATATACAGTAAGTTATGTAATGTAGATACTCATTACAGTGTTCATGTACAGTGCGGAAAATAAGTATTTGAACACCCTGCTATTTTGCAAGTTCTTCCACTTGGAAATCATGGAGGGGTCTGAAATTGTCATCGTAGGTGCATGTCCACTGTGAGAGACATAATCAAAAAAAAAATTCCAGAAATCACAATGTATGATTTTTTTAACTATTTATTTGTATGATACAGCTGCAAATAAGTATTTGAACACCTGAGAAAATCAATGTTAATATTTGGTACAGTAGCCTTTGTTTGCAATTACAGAGGTCAAACGTTTCTTGTAGTTTTTCACCAGGTTTGCACACACTGGAGGAGGGATTTTGGCCCACTCCTCCACACAGATCTTCTCTAGATCAGTCAGGTTTCTGGGCTGTCGCTGAGAAACACGGAGTTTGAGCTCCCTCCAAAGATTCTCTATTGGGTTTAGGTCTGGAGACTGGCTAGGCCACGCTAGAACCTTGATATGCTTCTTACAGAGCCACTCCTTGGTTATCCTGGCTGTGTGCTTCGGGTCATTGTCATGTTGGAAGACCCAGCCTCGACCCATCTTCAAAGCTCTAACTGAGGGAAGGAGGTTGTTGCCCAAAATCTCGCAATACATGGCCCCGGTCATCCTCTCCTTAATACAGTGCAGTCGCCCTGTCCCATGTGCAGAAAAACACCCCCAAAGCATGATGCTACCACCCCCATGCTTCACAGTAGGGATGGTGTTCTTGGGATGGTACTCATCATTCTTCTTCCTCCAAACACGGTTAGTGGAATTATGACCAAAAAGTTCTATTTTGGTCTCATCTGACCACATGACTTTCTCCCATGACTCCTCTGGATCATCCAAATGGTCATTGGCAAACTTAAGACGGGCCTTGACATGTGCTGGTTTAAGCAGGGGAACCTTCCGTGCCATGCATGATTTCAAACCATGACGTCTGAGGCCTTGTACACACGAGGGAATTTATCCGATGGGAACGGTCCGACGGACCGTTCCCATCGGATCTGTCCACCGGATTGCTTTGATCCGATGGCTGTACACACCATCGGATCAAATTCCCCGCCGGCGGACAGCGCGGTGACGCGGCGGTGACGTTGACGCCGCCACGTGACCGCCACGTCACCGCACCAGGAAGTAAACACTTCCGCGCGCATGCGTCGGATCCATTCACAGGATACGACGCATGTGCGGGCAGATATGTCCACTGGTTTGCCGTACTAACCAGCGGACATATCTGACGGACAGCTCTTCGGCGGAAAAATTCCAAAGCATTCCGTTTGCCCCTACACACGAGTGGATTTTTCGGCTGAAATGGACCATGTTCAGCGGAAATATTCCCTTGTGTGTACAAGGCCTTAGTGTATTACCAACAGTAACCTTGGAAACGGTGGTCCCAGCTCTTTTCAGGTCATTGACCAGCTCCTCCCGTGTAGTCCTGGGCTGATTTCTCACCTTTCTTAGGATCATTGAGACCCCACGAGGTGAGATTTTGCACGGAGCCCCAGTCCGAGGGAGATTGACAGTCATGTTTAGCTTCTTCCATTTTCTAATGATTGCTCCAACAGTGGACCTTTTTTCACCAAGCTGCTTGGCAATTTCCCCGTAGCCCTTTCCAGCCTTGTGGAGGTGTACAATTTTGTCTCTAGTGTCTTTGGACAGCTCTTTGATCTTGGCCATGTTAGTAGTTGGATTCTTACTGATTGTATGGGGTGGACAGGTGTCCTTATGCAGCTAATGACCTCAAACAGGAGCATCTAATTTAGGATAATAAATGGAGTGGAGGTGGACATTTTAAAGGCAGACTAACAGGTCTTTGAGGGTCAGAATTCTAGCTGATAGACAGGTGTTCAAATACTTCTTTGTAGCTGTATCATACAAATAAATAGTTAAAAAATCATAAATTGTGATTTCTGGAATTTTTTTTTTTGGATTATGTCTCTCACAGTGGACATGCACCTACGATGACAATTTCAGACCCCTCCATGATTTCCAAGTGGGAGAACTTGCAAAATAGCAGGGTGTTCAAATACTTATTTTCCGCACTGTATCAATAAACTGGTGTATTGCACCTTATTTGTTTGAAGAGCATTTAAAAGTGTCTGTGAGGCCCATACAACGCAGTCCCATCCCTCCTGTCATTACTTAAAGTTTTTTTTTATTTTCTAAATAGGCTCCTTTAAGCTAGTGCATTGTTGGTTCACTTACCTTTTGCTTTCGATTTCCCTTCTAAATGTTTTTTTTTTCTTTGTCTGAATTTCTCACTTCCTGGTTCTCCTTAGTAAGCTGTCGTGGCTGACTAAAAACCGCTCGGATGATGGGGGCAAGCTTACTGAGGAGAAACAGGAAATGAGAAATTAGACAAAGAAAAAAAACATTTAGAAGGGAAATCGTAGGAAAGGTAAGTGAACCAACAATGCACTAGCTTAAAGGTACCTATTTAGAAAATAAAAACTAACCTTTACAACCCCTTTAAATTCAGTTTATATAATAGAAGAGGGAGACTGGTTGTCTGTGAATTGCAGCTCAGACACTTGAATACCTGAGGTCCTTTATTCCTTAGAAAACATCCTTTATATATATTTCAGTGTCCACGTACTTGCAAGATTCTCTATTTCCATCACTTTTATAATGTACTCTAATTGTTTGATTACTGGAACCTGCGTGGTCTTTTCATTCAGATGCACCTCAACAAGGCAGACAATTTATTGCTCCTTCTGATTAATTTGTACCATATCTGTGTGTCAGAGGTGTTTTAATTTGTGATCATAATGTGCACGTGTCAAATCAATTACTGAAAGTGTATGGTATAATTGATCTTTTTTTTTTATTATTAATTTTGAAAAAGGTAAAAAGGGAAAGAGCAGACAATTACAATTGAAAATGACCACCTTACATCAATTGTAATGTATGCAGACAGCACTATAATGGTGACCCAGCAGTGCAGTTTCCCATTTGTATTGTTCATGGATAAGCATCGAACCAAATTTGACACGCAGAAGATACTGAAATACCTAATACCGGTATAAAATACTGATAATTTAAATATTTATATAACTTAATATTGCCATTACCTAGTGCTTAATAGATTGAGATTAAAGTCAGTCTACAGATAATGGCTGGTATTCAGATTCCACAATGTATGAATTCTAGATAGATATAATTGATGTATTTAATGTATTTGATTTAATGTGTGAAGGTTTCCAAAGGATCAAAAGTATTCATAATGAACAGTAGTGAATAAATTAGAATGTTTACTTAGCTCTATGCAGATTGTAGAGTTTACCACACCTAGTACATTTATTTATTTTCATCAGTTTTCTTACTTTTATTGCTAAGCATCTTTTTGGTATTCAAAATGTTTTATTAAAGTTTTAATAAGCACAAAGTAAATAATATAGATAAGTTCATACACATGCTCAGCTTAACGACATAGGGCCAGATTCAGGTAGAGTTAGGCTGGCGGATCAATGGATCCGCCAGCCTAACTGTCACTTTAAGCCGGCGTTTTTGTTTTCTGTAACCAGAAAACAAGAAACGCCGGGTTGGAGTTCCGATGCGATCGGCGTAATTGAATTTCGCCATCGCATCGTTACTTCAACTTAAAAATGGCACCGGGGGCGTTCCCGCTGATTTACGCTCAAAAAATATGTTAATGATCGGAAATCGGCAATTCACGAGCGAATTTGGGCGCGACGCAGTGACGTTACGACGTTTCCGGAAGCGATACGCGGCGCATAGATAAAGCAGCCCCCTAGTGGAGTATCCTATGTTAGGTATAGGCGTCGTCATCGCGTCGAAAAAAAAAAATGGAGTCGCTTGCGTAAAAAGTTCATGAATGGGAATGTGACGTCATTGACGTTCATTCACAGAATTTGGAGCATGCGCACGGGGATGCTTTGACACTCGACGCATGCGCAGTACGTTCGCCGCGGGATCGCGCTTAGTTTAAATACTACACGCCCCGTACCCGCCCAATTTGTATTCCGCCGGCTCATTTTCGATACGCTGCCGCAACTTTAGGAGCAAGTGCTTCTTGAATAACAGCACTTGCTTTTAAAATTTCGGCAGAGTAACGTTAATGAGAAGAGTTACTCTGGAGCAAAGATGCTCCCATCTACCTGAATCTGGCCCATAAAGTCAATACATGGTACACACAGAAATCATGGAGTATAAAAATATTTTATGACCTTTTATTTTACAACATAAAATTAAGTTAAAAATCCTGGGTAGCATCCAGCAATGCATCAGTTATGGGAGCTATAACATATGCTAAGTAGAATTTTTATACTGATTTACAGGACTAGTAAGGTTGTGATACTACAGGTGGGCCTTAAAGGGCTATAAGGAGATTTGCGATTATAATTTATTATATCTGCACTACCTGTAAAGAAGGCAGAAAGAAAGCAGATCAACAGAGGGATTTAAGAAAGCAATACAAAATAATTCAGTAAGTTTAGAGAGTGCAGGGAAAAAAGTCGAAGATCTGAAGGTGACATAATAAAGTTAGAGGGGGGAATATGTTATCCTTGTGGGTTAGCCAACCCTCAGATCTTTGTCATAAACATGCAGCTCTCAGATTTAGTTGCAAATAGGTTATCCATGGATACTAATTTGTTAATTTAGTGAAATACATAACTTTACATTTTTCATTGAGCTATTTATTCATGTTTTGACATCTTTAAAATTTAGTGGGGGCGATTTTCATAACTGGGCTATTGTTTACTTGGCAGCGCTAAATATAAATCCAGTCACTATTGTACTGCAGGTCTGCTTGGCTGTTCAACGTTGTTTGTTAGCTTGTGTTCCTGCTTGCTGTGTGCTACGTTAATATCTCTGTGTACCGACTTTAGCTTGTCTCCGACTTCTCCTGTTTGCCTGTGACCCTGACCCGTGGCCTGTCCCTTGGTTAATCCATGTCTGCTTGTTGCCCCGACCTTGGCTTACCCTCCACTATCGCTTGTGTCCTGTGTGCTGCTTCCCCTCTCTTCCTACTGAGCATGACATAGCGGACTCCAGGGGCTGTGACCTGGATCCAGCTGCAGTGAAGGCCATCCTCACCGCTAGAGGCTCTTGTGAACACCAAGCTGGGTCTTAGACTCCGCGCCCTGGGGAATCTTGGGCTCAAGCTGCCTGTAGGATCCCTGTTTGTGCCCCAGAGAATCTCTCCTCCATATCCGCTCTGTGGTCTGTCCACAGCAGTCGGCTATAAGGTTCACTACCCCGTGCTGCACCCCTGACCCCTAAGGGGTGCACTTGTCACCTGGCCACAGGTGACCTGACAAGGCTGCTGTCAGCACTGTATAAACTACTGTATGTGTAGCATCATCTACATAAAGTATACAGCTCTGTGTTCCAGCAGGGGTACAGGGTACAGATTCTTGCTGAGAGCTTCTGAGCTATTCACCAGAAGCCTTGAGTACTTAGGAATAAAGACAAGGCTTCTTTGGATTGGCTGAGGTGGAGAGGTGGGTGGATGACATTATGATCCCAAACTCAGCCAATCAGAAAAAGCCTTGGATTCATTCATAAGAATTCAAGACTGAGAAAAAAAACAGAGAGAACGCTGTACTAACACACGCGATGTTAGTGCTGCTATCTCCCCCATTCTGCCAAAACACACTCATCACAGCTGCAACACACAGCTGCGAGCACTGATCAGATGCCTCATTCCGTTAGACCGCCTTCTGTCAGAAAGACAGCTGTACACACTGACCAAATGTCAGTTCAACAGGAACCCATTAATACCGGCAGAATTCTGCTATTTACCCAGCCTGAAGCTGGTCATACACGGTTTGAATCATTCGAACCATTAATGGGCAGGCTGAATGTACCAAATTGATCAATCGATCCTCTTAGGTACAACCAGCCTGCCTGATTTATTTCCGATTACGGCTAATCACTGTCTTTCCTGCAATCCATGGTTGATACATGATGTGCATTTCTAGACATGGAGGGTGCAATACCATTCCAGGATACTTTAGACCAGGGGTCTCCAAACTGCGGCCCGAGGGCCGGATGTGGCCCTTTGCTAGCCTTTATCCGGCCCTTGGGGCAGTATTGCTCCCAATGATATGAGGCACTATTCCTCCAAACGACACCAACAATAGGGCTCTATGTCTTCCACTAATGGAGCACTATTCCTCTTCCTACTGCCCACCAACACTGGGGCCATGTTTATTCTCACTGATGCTCGGCCCTGGAGCATTTTCTACCCCCATTGGTCAGAATCCGGCCCTTCTGAAGTCTCAAGGACAGTAAACTGGCCCTTTGCTTGAAAAGTATGGAGACCCCTGCTTTAGACTAAAGAATAGATTTTGGCCTTAAAGTGTACTTAGCATTAGGGAGTACATGCCACCCTGTTTTAGCCCTGACGGAAGTGGCCTGAGTTAAAAAAGGGAAACATATATCAATTCAGGAAAGGACAAGCAAGATATAGTGGCCACACTAAAAAACCTAAAACGCTATTCAGACTTTATGGCTAAGGCTGCAATCGACTCTTTGACCCTCTTCTCATCGCATGTTTTACTTAGTCACAGAGAGATGTGCCATGTGGCTTAGGCCTTTTATTGCAGAAACAGATCCCAAGCAATCTTGATGCAAGATCCTCTATGGAGCTCAGTCGCACTTCGGTAATAAGCTTGATAAATCGCTGTAACGGTCACCACCGTTTACGATCTCCCATTCCATCAACCCACGACAGCTTATCCGACAATCCAGCCATCAGGACCCGATCCATAAGAACTCCCTCAGAGAGACATATGCTCTGTGTTCTGAGTAAAATGTATTAACGTTTTAATGGTCAACTCAGCTGGTTCTTATACAGTTACAAACATGTCACAGTTATCAAAGGAACAATGAAACTCTCCACCCCCCTCAACATACAGTGGGGCTTCAATCACATTATTTTAGATAATGACATTCATGTGCCTTAATTATCCCCCAGACGTCCCGACTCTCAATAAGTGATTCACCTGCAGAATAGACATTCTTATGTCAGACGTTCTGTCTCCGACAAAAGGTATTCAACCTGATCATCAATAGTGTTGAGCGGAATACGCCATATTCGATTTCGCGATATTTCACGAATATATAGAAGAATATTCGTGAAATATTCGTTAATATCGAATATTCGTGATATTTTATAAAAAAAATTTTTTTGCGAAATTTCGCTAATGCGAATGCGAAATTGATTGCGAAATTCTCGTCAACACGCGAAAACGGAGATCATTTCCTGGATTACTAAACTAATATGCACTAAACACTAACTCTACTTACACAAACTTATATGACTAAACTAAAGCTAATTTTTTTTGTTTTTTTATACACAAAACACAGAAGGGCAGAGAAAGTATTCGCGAATATTCGTAATACGAATATTCGCATTGCGAATATTCGGCAACATAAAAGGATCGCCTCAGCTACTTGGCCCAGGGTCTCTAATCATACCAGCAATGCTTTTAGACGTCGATGGAGATCACTAGGATGTGATCTGTTTTAAAAATAAATTTGAAAAAATACGAATATTCACCGCGATATTCGATTTATTCGCGAATACTCGAATATGCAATATTCGTAACGAATATTCGCAATGCGAATATTCGTGAGCAACACTAATCATCAATAGGCTTTAAACAGTGTTATCATCACTCAATGAAATGTCTTTCAGGAGCCAGCCTCAATTAACACCTCAACAGCCTGTTACACAGAGGAATGAGTCACTGTTGACCGGTAGGGTCAGAATAAGCCAACAACTTGTAATATCTCAAGATATCCTGCAATACTTGATTTATCAGTAATGTCCCATCTCATGTAATTTATGATATAATTTCTCAGTCACCCTATGCCCCTATTGGACATAGGGTGACCCTAGACATAAGAGTCATTGGTGACGCCAGCACAGGAGCACCCCGCATCCCTCAAAATCTCTGGGTGTCACGGGCCATTCTGTTACAATCGCTTCTAAAGCTACAGGTGGAAAATCAGTGTTACTCTGCACAGGGCTTTTTTTCAGCTGGAACGCGGGGAAACGCAGTTCCGGCACCTCCTGGGCTGACTATATGTAATGGCAAGGCATGCTGGGGTGTGCTCCAGAGTATTGATGCTCACTGCCGGGGATCTATTTGTGCAGGGGGGTTTATTGTTGCTGGGGAGGTCTATTGTTGCTGGTGGGGGACCTATTGTTGCTGGGGAGGGTCTTATGTTGCTGGGGGCTCAGTTGCTGAAAGAGGTCTACTGTTGGGAGAGGGATTTATTGTTGATGGCAGCCAGAGAGTCTATTAATGCTGGCTGTGTGGAGATCTGTTGATGCTGCCGGGAGTCTATTGTTGCTGGGGGGGGGGAGATTTTGTTGTGGTTCGTCCATTGTTGTTAGGGGGATCTATTGTAGCTGGCTACAGGGGATCTATTTTACAGTTTCTCTTGATATCATTACCAAATTCCATACAAATTTCTTAGCACCACAAAATGATACTTAGTTCTATATTGTCTAAAAGGGGCGGTACTGGGAGGTGGGTAGGAGTGGAGAAAAGTTGTGACTTGGAAAGGGGGAATTCCTGCCCCTATTGTCTGAGAAAAAAAGCCCTGATTCTGCAAGACAAAGGCCACACTCTTCCAGAATATTCTAGAGAATTTAGGAACAAGGTTCAGCAAACATAGGGAAGGTAACAGTATTCATAAAGCCAACAAAGTCATCCACTCTAGGTGGACAGGACCAGCAGAAGTATTTTGAGTACAAGTCCACCACTGGGTGCGCAGGGCAGTCACCCATGCCTACGCAAGGCAGTTTATATCAATAGACAGGTTTATTGTCACGAAGATCCAGTCAAGAAAGACATCCTACTACAATGTACTTCAGAACAGCAGATGTTCCTCAAGACCAAAAACTACGAGGGGTATGCTACCTATAATGTCTGGTAACCAGAAATTTGAGCCCAGTGCCTCAGGGTCCTCAGTAGACATAAAATAGGTAAACACTTCAAGATGGAGTTGGTCTCAGGCAACAATTTCAGGGTCCAATGTTGTGCTTAACCCGTGCTTGGCAAATTAATCAATAAAATGTTAATAAAAAACCTGACTGCAGCACTCACTGATATTCACACATACAAATCTAAAGAAAACTGAAAAAATAGTGTTGCTGTGTCAGAAAAATGTATAGTTCAATATATAGTGTATAACAAACAAATCAAAAAATAATAAAGTCATATAAACTAAATATCAAAGTCCACCAAAAGTGTGCAACATTTAGGGAGGTGTGCAGGGGTGGACTGACCATTTGTTCACTCGGGCACTGCCCGAGGGCCCCATGCCATCAGGGCTGCCAGCCTCAGTAAAACTAGGGATAGTATGTAAAAAATTGTGTTTTTTTTTACATCTGTTCCTGAAATGTCCCTTACCGACATCCTTTTGGTCTAAAAATCCCAAGATTATAGCTGCCCCACCTCTCCAGTACCTTTTCAGTGTGTGTATGTGTATTCTGTGTGTACGTATACTGTGTGGTCCCATAATCCATTGCCTGGGGGCCCCATAATATCCTATTGCCAGGGGGCCCATAATCTCTTATTGCCCGGGGGCCCCATAATCTCCTATTGCCCGGGGGCCCCATGAGTTGTCAGTCCGCCCCTGGAGGTGTGCTAGGAGTGGTAATTTGGGGGGGATTTGTGTTGGGATGGGGAGGAAGACTTGTGCCCGGGGGCTCCATAATCTCCTATTGCCCAGGGGCCCCATGAGTTGTCAGTCCGCCCCTGGAGGTGTGCTAGGAGTGGTGATTTGGGGGGGGGGGGGGGATTTGTGTTGGGATGGGGAGGAAGACTTGTGCTAGGAGCAAGGATTTGGGGATTTTTGGGGGGGAGGGGGGATTTTGGCTGACATATAGGGGTCGATTTACTAAAGACTGTGCACTTTGAAAGGTGCAGTTGCACTCTGGTGTTGCTCCAGAGCTTAGTAATTGAGGTAAAGCTTCACTTTGCAATCACCTGCAAGGAAATTAAAAAACAGCATTTTTGCTTGCACATGAGTGGATGATGGAGTCAGCAGAGCCTTTTCTCATTACTACGCTCTGGAGCAACCGCAAAGTGCACAGTCTATTAGCCTTTAGTAAATCAACCCCATAATGCTCAAACATCTGGAGGGGGGGGGCACAATTTGGCATGTTTGTTATCGGCTCTAGATAACCTTGTCCCGGTACTGGATGGACAGATGCCTCCAGCTCCCTTCCTCTCTTACCTAAGCAAGCCTCAAGCCTTACTCTCTCATGAATGGCATGCCCCAAAAGTGGTCACTGGATCGCTTCCCATAGACCGGTCCCAGCGGCAAAAACACATACCAGGGATAGAGCAAGGAAATCCCATATTGAAGTACCATTTTAAAGACATTTATTAATAAACCAAGAGGGTACTCATAAAACAGATAGTATGACAAGCATATCGCACAGCACCGCAGACTCTCCAGGCAGGAGTGATAACGTCAAACTCTGTCGGAGGTGCCTATGAGTTCCAGGAGTGGTAAGAGACTGAGGCAAGCATTGTTCACGACTATCTGACGCAACTTCTATTACTGAGATGAGCTTTTAATGTTTTATTTTTGTGAGTGATATTTTACCTTAGTGGTTCAGTTCTTAAAAGGAGCACTCATCATCAAACCCCCCAAAGGAACTCTGTTCCTCAAGATAGATTTACTTGCGGTGCTGGACTATCTCATAAGGGGCACCTTTGTAGCCCCCCCAAGTCATGTAGTCTTTGGTTATTATGTTTAAAGAGCATTTTTCTGATTGTAGTAGCCTCAACCTCCAGAGCAGGGATATGCAATTAGCGGACCTCCAGCTGTTGCAAAACTACACTTCCCATCATGCCTCTGCCTTTGGGTGTCATGCTTGTGGCTATCAGAGTCCAGGGCTTTTTTGCAGCTGGAACTTGGTGGAAATCAGTTCTCCCACCTCTGGTTCGGGTAGCACATCCCTGAACTCTGCACTATGTACATAGCACACCACCCATCTCTGCATATAGCGCATCCCTATTCCCTAATCTCTGTACTATGTACCAAGCGCACCCCAGAAACTCTGCACATAGCGCGCCCCTCTCTGCACATAGCGCATCCCTAAACTCTGTAGTATGTACCAAGTGCACCCTGAAACTCTGCACATAGCACACCCCTCTCTGAACATAGCGCATCCCTAAACTCTGTACTATGTACCAAGCGCACCCCGGAACTCTGCACATAGCACACCCCTCTCTGCACATAGCACATCCCTAAACTCTGTACTATGTACCAAGCGCACCCCGGAACTCTGCACATAGCACACCCCTCTCTGCACATAGCACATCCCTAAACTCTGTACTATGTACCAAGCATACCCCGGAACTCTGCACATAGCGCACCCCTCTCTGCACATAGCGCATCCCTAAACTCTGTACTATGTACCAAACGCACCCCGGAACTCTGCACATAGCGCACCCCTCTGTGCACATAGTGCATCCCTAAACTCTGTACTATGTACCAAGTGCACCCTGGAACTCTGCACATAGCACACCCCTCTCTGCATATTGCGTATCCCTAAACTCTGTAGTATGTACCAAGCGCACCCCGGAACTCTGCACATAGCGCACCCCTCTCTGCACATAGTGCATTCCTAAACTCTGTACTATGTACCAAGTGCACCCTGGAGCTCTACACATAGCGCACCCCTCTCTGCACATAGCACATCCCTAAACTCTGTACTATGTA
Organism: Rana kukunoris; assembly: GCA_029574335.1. Classification (NCBI taxonomy): domain Eukaryota; kingdom Metazoa; phylum Chordata; class Amphibia; order Anura; family Ranidae; genus Rana; species Rana kukunoris. The sequence continues at coordinate 236,380,161 of CM056052.1, read as the reverse complement.
CCAAGCGCACCCTGGAACTCTGTACTATGTACCAAGTACATCCCAGAAATGCTGCATGTAGCGCACCCCTAAGCTCTGTATTATGTTCCAAGCACACCCCAGAACTCTGCACATAGCTCACCACCGGGAGGAGGGGGTTTTGTTGGGTTGTGGTTGAGTGCCTTCATCTATTTTCTAACAAAAAAAGCCCTGGTTAAGTCTACTGGTTAGTGGAGTCAAATGATGTTTCGTCTGTAATGACAAGGAAATCCAAAGAAGTAGAAGTAGGGTGGAAATTTTTTCTTGATGAAGACATTCCAACAGTGTATGTAGTTTTTGCTGTTTGCAAAATTGAATTTAAAAGCAAACAAACGTTTATCAAGTCTCTGTTGGCATTATCAAAGCACTAACAAGAATTGACCAGTGTATAGCCAGCTTTAGGGTTATGTGTCAGGGTAAGGTCGGCCAGTTTATAATCAAATCTCGACCAGTTTAGCAGGAACCAGGCAAGATTATTATTATTATTATTATTTAGGTACTTATAGTGCCATCAACTTACGCAGCACTTTTACATATACATTTTTACATTCACATCAGTCCCTACCCTCAAGGAGCTTACAATCTAAGGTCCCTAACTCACATTCATATACTAGGGCCAATTTAGACAGAAGCCAATTAAAGATTCTAACCATGTATGACCATGGTGAATGTACAAAGTTGATCGCTCAATCAACTTGGGTATAACCAGCCTGCCCGATCTTACATGTGGTTATTGCTAGCAGCTGGTATAGCTGCTAGCAATAATCACTGTCTTCCCCTGATGGGATGGCTTTTTTAATTACTGTAGGTCAGGGATACTTATTTTGAACTATTTTTTAAATCCAAGCTAGATTTGAGCATACAATTTTGGCTGTCAAAATATTTTTTTTAGGTGTTATGCGATTTATTAAAGGTTTAATTTGGGGGTTAGCCTGGGGGTTAAAGTGTAACTACACTGCATCGGAACACCACAAATCCAAAAAACTATTTAATTCATTTTTTAAATGAATGCCTCCATGCTTTATTTTGCCAAGAAATCACTTGAAACAAACAAATTTGCTTATGTGTCTTCCACACTGACTCTATGGGTGACATTTGCTGAGTGATTACAGTGTTTTATACATGGCACAGAATCTTTGTTGACTTCATTCAATATCTAGTTATGGCAGGAAAAGCTTTTATATTTTTATGTTAGTTCATTTGCACAATGAATCATTTTAAGTGAACACAGTTTTCCTAAGTAAAGTGAACAATATAGGACACGGATGCACATGATATTTTTAGTATTGTGATTGATTTAAATCTCTCATGATTGATTGCTTTGTTTGCCGCACATTGATTTTCATGGGGTCTAGCAGCATACAGAAGATCAATTTCCCACAATCAGATTGTACTGCAATTTCTTTTAATAAATGACCCCTGTGGTGTTAATTTAACCTCAGAGCAACTAAAGCAAAACAAAAATAATTTTCTAAAATAATAGAAAGTTGCTGTAAAATTTTCTGTAAATTGTTTGCATAGTAGTGGTCAGCCTTTATACCAAAAATTCAAGAACTGTTCAACGTGTGTATTATTTGATTTTCTGTATGACCTCCGTGTTACTAAACTGGCTGCATGCTTAAAGCGGAACTTAAAGGGTCACTTAAGGAAAAAAAAATGTTGCTGAAATTACTGTTTACAGGGTATAGAGACATAAAAGTTAACTCGTTCTTTTTAAAAATGATTAAAAATAGATAAAAATCAATCATATAATGTGCCTACAGTTTTTGTTTCACTTTTAAATTGGTTTCATGTTTCTGTGAAGTAAAGAGACACACAGAATAAAAACAAACACAGGGCAATGTTTTTTTTTAAAAATTAATCTGATTGGTTCTGAGGAGTTTTAGACACATAGAAATCACACCTCATGATCATGGACCACAGTGAAAAGCTAGCATGAGTTTTTTCATAAGGAGCCAGACAAGCAGGAAGTGTGGAGATCAGAGACGTATTACAGCTACTTCAAAGCAAAAACGAACAAAAATGAGGACATGAAACCAGGACTGCAATAAGGTAAAGGAAGCTTTTTAGCTAAAAAAAAAATTCCTTTAGTGATCCTTTAAGTAATGTTTTCAACTTCCCATTTAATAAATCTCCTGCCAGTAAATACCTTATACAGCCCACTTCCTGTTTCTTGTCTGGTAAAGAGCCTAGGCTTATGACATCATGCACAGCTCGCTCTCTCATTCTCGTGAGAGTTTGCCAGGATGGAGAGGGCCAATCAGAGCTGCAGGGCTGCAGAGATGGAGGTGTGCCTCTGTGTGTCTGTGTATTTCCAGGAAGTGAGCAGGCAGCAGCTTCGGCTGCCCACAGTTAAAATGGTTGCAGCCAGACTCAGTGGAGGGAGATTTCTGCTGCATATTTGGCAAGTGCAGAATCACAATGTATATAAACATAATATACAGAGTAGTTGGAGAGAAACTTTAGAGTGGCAAGATGTTTTTATTACAAATTATGTGCGCAGACTGCAGTTCCTCTTTAAATAACAAAAATATTCCACTATAATTGAACATTAACTTTCCTGCATGTCAAGTTCAGGGCAGATGGATTGCAGGAAATAAATGTCCCATGAATCAACTGCTCCTTCTCAAGATGTGGATGGGTAGGTGAGTTTGCTTTAAATATTACACATGAATTAATTAGCATCTTCAGTTTGTGGTGTTGAAATACAGTTAAAGTGGATGTAAACCCTCTGTTATACCCAGTGAAGCCAACAGCCTCAGAGAGGAAACAAATCCCCCTACATAAGTTTTACATGTATATCTGCTGTTTTCAGCTTGCTATAATCTTTACAAAGTGAACATCGTGTGAGAGATTTTTTCTTCCTGTTCAGCACTGGGATTAAAGTCTTGGCATGCACTGTGTGACAGCTGATTGTAGGAAAAGCACACACTCCTCCATAGGCAAAGGAAGGAAGGAATGTGCAGAGCTGTGCTGTGAATAGATAAGCTTTCTGCTAATTTACTGTATTTTTAGAACTCACCCCGACACAAATTCCAGGCTGGTTTTATATCTGTTGTCGGAGAACTTGTCAGAAGTTATCATGCTGATAACAGAAGAACGGAGCAGCAAAAAGACACGGGACTTAGAGCTTCTGAAGACATATAAGAAAACACTACAGATATACCTGTATGTGCTTAGGTCAAATTTAATGAATCAGGTTTACATCCTTAATTCCCACTTTAAGCTAGGCATACACTGTACAAATCTTTCCTGTTTCTGAGGAACTGTCCGAAATTTAGGCCTAGTTCCGTCTATTGCGGTGGCTACAATTCAAGCAACCACTCACAGTCAAAACACGCTGCTGTTGAAAAACGCACAAGGCTGCCATTCCTAATGGCATCCCTATGCATCTAAAACTGCAGAGTGTTTGCAGGTGTCTGAACCACAGGGAAATTGCATAGTGTAAAAGCAGATTACCGACTGCTGCATTTCCAAAATAGTGCATGAACCTTTTTTCTGCAGGAAACACAGGCACAGAAGCCCATTTAAGTAAATGTGCTGCAATGCCGTGCAAATGTAGGTCGCAAACACACAATAGTGTGAACCAGGCCTTACTCAGTGGGTGATCCTGTTTGCAGCCTCCTGCCCAACATCCTACAAATGAAAAATGGAGGGAGAAGAGAAGAAAATTGGCCAATTAGATGCAGATACTGTTTGAGTATTTTGACAGCTGGTGGGGCTGGATGTGAAAATACAATAGCAACAGCGAGAGATTCATCCATTCTCACTATATAGCATGGAATCTGTTAGATAATTTTTCTGTCAGTGTACTAGCAGCTTCAGAACCTTGTCAAAAGCATCCCTTTTATAAGATTTCTCTTCAGCTATTGTTCCCGTGAAAAAAATGTTCCTTCTCTAAAGCCTCATACACACCATTGACAGCTAAGGAAGAGCCACTGTACTAACAATCTGATGTTAGTGCAGCGATCTCCCCTGATCGAAAGATGGTCAGCAGACCTTTTTCGATCATGCGCCTTTAACAGAAGCTGGTCAGACTGCCTGCGATACACATGAACTGGCCGATGCTGGCCGGCATTGTGTGTACAAGGCTTGATAGTCACCAGGACAAATAGAGGGAAGAATCATTCCGGTAGAAGCACTGATGGCAAAAAAACTTTATGGGGGTTCTAATCTTTCTCTACTCTATCCCCCCCCCCAAAAAAAATGTTGGCTATGCCTACACTTTAATAAAGCCTTGCAAATACTTTAAATGTACAGTCAATAATAGGGAGACACAATATTTGCAGGCAATTTTTTTTTTTCATTATTGTGCTTATTAGACCTAAAAAAGATTTTTTTTTTACTCATCTGGAAAATGCCTGTTGCTATGCAGTCCCACGAAATCTGCCCTTGGAATCACCTAGGATTCTGACATCATCTCCCTCTAATGCTCCTGGGAAATGTGTGTCATCATTTCCCAGGATGCAGTGCGCTGCCCAATTATCACTCCCTATCCAAGACTTCCAGGAAGTAAGTGCTTGTTGGCTTCACAATGCCCACAAGCAAAATGACAACTGTGTAGACATAGTTTTATAAACTATCTTTTTTGAATAACTATGCGGAGCGGCGGCGGATTGTAAAATAGTAAGTGACCGGATTTATATTATAAAAACGCAGGATGAAAGGAAATACATTTAAAAAATGCTAATTGTGGTTGGAACCCCACTTTAAGATAACCTAGATAAATATATATATTTTTGTGTATACTGTGGATTTGCTGCAGTACTGTGTACAACTCCAATGTGTTAAAGTGTATGAAAATATGTGTGAAAGAATGTGTTACTGCGCCAATCCTACAACCTTATGGTTGTGATGGTGAACCCAATGAAAATATTAACATTCATGCTGTGTATGCAAAGAAATCCAACCTAAAAATTATAATAATAATAATACTATATACAGTGTTATTAAATAAATAAAATAAAAAAAGCTGTGTCCATAAAGTAATAAAATAAGAAAGTCCAATAATATAGTGCTCCATGCTGTAACAAATATATGACTGCTAAGCCACCAAATCGTGCCACCGTCACCAACTTCTGAAGTGGGCACTTACCAGAACTAAGTATAAAGTACGCCTGTAGTTTTATCCTAGGTATATCTCTCCTCTCCCTGTGGCTAGGGATGAGCCGAACACCCCCGCATTCGGTTCGCACCAGAACTGTCGAACAGACCGACCGTTCGCGCGAACATTTAGAACCCCATTGAAGTCTATGGGACTCGAACGTTCAAATTCAAAAACCGTCATTTTAAAGCCCAATATTCAAGTTATTGTTGGAAAACGTCCTTGAGAACCCGGGTCTTGCCCCAGTGAATTATGGGCCGTTGCGCGTCACTCAAATTTGGCACGCACGACCCGTTTTGTTCGAATTTCGTCGAACGTACGAACAGACAATGTTCGAGTTGAACATACGTTCGTATCGAACGCGGAGCTCATCCCTACTTGTTACCCAGAAGCCTCTACGGGGTTTCGCAATCCACCGCAATCCCGACGAAGCGCGGGTATTGCAAAACACGTAGAGGCTTCTGGTTAACACGTTTGGCGTTATACATCATACGTCACCTCCTGCCGTTGATCCGCATGACTACGGAGGCGTAGAGCGCACGCCAGCTGAGAGGATCCACACATTGGTGAGCGTCTTTCGCTCGGCACTGCTGGAAAGACTTAGTCTGAAGGCACTAAATCATGTGAGTGAGATTTTATATTTACACATTTTAATAAAAGTTGAGACTTGCTACGCTATGATTAGTCCCTTGTTTTACAAGAAAGAGTAATAACGAGGAATCCTATGAGAGGATTGTTTGGAGCACATTGTTGGAAATGGATTGCGTATTAGCGACAGGGAGAGGAGATATCTACCTGAGATAAAACTACAGGCATAATTTATACTTAGTTCTGGTGCCCATTTCAGAAGTTGGTGACGGTGGCACGATTTGGTGGATTAGCAGTCATATATTTGTTATAGCACGGAGCACTATATTATTGGACTTTCTTTATGGACACAGCTTATTTTATTTTATTTATTTAAAGCGGAGCTCCACCATTATTTTTTTTTTTTTAAATCCTGAAATATTTTTTTTTTTATACATACGTGAAGTGCCTGTTGCTTGGCAGATCGTCCTAATCTCCCACTTCCTGATCCGTGGTCCATCTTCTTTCTTCTGTTCCTCGGCTGCCTCCTGTGGAATGTGTGTGTCCCAGGAGACATCCTCTATTGACGTCACGCCACAAATGCGCAGTAGGGAATCAGGCGGTGAAGCCGCAAGGCTTCACTTCCTGATTCCCTCACCGTGGATGGCGGCGGGGCAGCCGAAACCTGAGCGTTTGCTGGGCTTCAGCTGCCGTTATCACGGGCACCCTGGATAGGTAAGTCTCCTTATTAAAAGTCAGCAGCTACAGTGTTAGTAGCTGCTGACTTTTAATTATTTTTTTTTCTAACCGGACCTCCGCTTAAATAACACTGTCATTTGGTATATGGTATTATTATTATTATCATTTTTAGGTTGGATTTCTTTGCGCACACAGCATGAATGTTAATATTTTCATTGGGGTCACCATCACAACAATAAGGCCGCGTACACACGATCAAATCTATCTGCTAAAAACGGTCTGACAGACCGTCTCAGCGTCAACGTTATCGCCACTTCCTGATCCGTAGTCCGTCTTCTTTCTTCTGTTCCTCGGCTGCCTCCTGTGGAATGTGTGAGTACAGCGATCAAACCAAAACAGCCAGCAGACAAATCTGTTCAAATCGGTCTGTCCGACCGATTTGAACAGATTCATTTGGTCGTGTGTACGCGGCCTAAGGTTGTAGGATTGGCGAATTCCATTCCCATCAGACCACTCCAAGGAGAGCAACGGGCTGTGTCCACACTGCATATAGGAGCAGACACAGACCTGTCATCTGCCTGCTCAGTGGGGATCAGTGGAGAGACCCCCCACTGAGCAGGTATATCTGCTTGGACGGAATCTGCCCAATGTAAAAGGGTCCTTATGTGACACTGCACTAACAAATAAGTGTATTTGTTTTGCTGGTACGTATAACCGTTTTATGAGATGTTAGCTTCCAACATGCTGGAAAATCTGTGATTATTCTAGAATAATTTCCCTTTCTTCATAGAAATGAGAACAGCCCCTTTACAGTGTACAGTCAGATCAATGAGAAAAATAAGTGTGGTTCCCAGGGCTGAGGCAATCTGAACAAACATGGGCACATCTCTCACCATGCTTCATGCTTGATGAGACATCTGTCTGTGTATGGCAAACTTTTGAAACAACTTCTTTCAGCAGGCACAAATATAAATCTTTATAATGGTCTTCCGGAGTACTCCCAGCTTTCCTCTTTTAGTCATCCTATCTATTGTTTATTCTGATAAGACATCTGCTTGAATTATGCACTCCTTTAATAGGAAAACTTATTCTCCCCAGACACCCCCAGGCCCTCTTTCCTACATATGTTGCCTCCTTGAAAGATTGCACTTTTGCATGAAGCAGCTGTCAGAATAAGCCCACTCTACACAGACCTCCATTTTTTGCTTCTTCTATAGTAAAGAAACCCTTCACAGAGTGTATTACCATACTGCAAGGTCACAGAGTAAAAAAAAAAACATCTAAGTATATGGCAGTGATACACATTCTGTCACCTTAACCTGCAGTAAAATATGTGGTGCAGATGAAGCCTTCCTTTTGCTTATTTACATTCATAAATATGTATACACGCCTTAATGGAGGGAAACAAATTAGAACCAGGTTGGGTTCCTCCACTCCAACCTCCCACACTCAATAGCATCACCCTCTGGAGGCAAGGAAATGAAAACTGCACAGGGAGTTTCTGTCAAACTTTTACGGGGCATCAGTCATCAAAAACAGATGAAACATATTCCAAGGATGTTTGTAAAAGGTATCTACTTATGTAAGGTTGTAAGAGGTTCTGAGAATAATTAGGAGGTTTTTTATATAAATAAGCAGGCTGAGCTTGGAAAGGTCATTTGACTATCTTCTGTGAAAAGAAAGTAAACATGCCGGCAGAGCCATCAATTAAGATGGAGAAAATGGAAGTTTAAGTGACACTATTAGTGCCCATGTTATACTGATGTTTTACTGCAATAACAATATAAATACACTTAATGCTACAATAAAATATTTAAGATTTTGAGCTGCAGAATGTGTTCTAAGGTTTTGAGCTTCGTCATTGTCGTTGTTGTAACTTTTACAACGAAACACTCATGAAATTGCCATTCGTGTCAATTGTTGGGTATTTTAAGTGTTTTTGAAGTGATTTACCATTCATTGGGGCATGTGGCACTACAGATTTCCCAGGGTCAACTGAAATCTCTTTGGATATTAAAAACAGGGCTTGACGGACAAACCCCAGGTGCCAGTTCGCACGCATTCGAACTACCACTATTTCATTCTCTAGGGTGTCTGCTTTCAGAAAATATATGTTTGGAGGTTTTATGTAATGTTCCGACCTAAAATAATTAATAATATAATAAATAATAAATTAACTTGTGCAAAAAATGCAAAAATGAGTCTGGCTGTGAAAAGGTTAAAGTGAATGTAAACTCTCACATTTATACAGTGATGCGAACAGCGTCAGATGATACAGTGCCTTGCGAAAGTATTAGGCCCCCTTGAACTTTGCGACCTTTTGCCACATTTCAGGCTTCAAACATAAAGATATAAAACTGTAATTTTTTGTAAAAAATCAACAACAAGTAGGACACAATCATGAAGTAGAACGAAATTTATTGGATATTTCAAACTTTTTTAACAAATAAAAAACTGAAAAATTGGGCGTGCAAAATTATTCAGCCCCCTTAAGTTAATACTTTGTAGCGCCACCTTTTGCTGTGATTACAGCTGTAAGTCGCTTGGGGTATGTCTCTATCAGTTTTGCACATCGAGAGACTGACATTTTTGCCCATTCCTCCTTGCAAAACAGCTCAAGCTCAGTGAGGTTGGATGGAGAGCGTTTGTGAACAGCAGTTTTCAGTTCTTTCCACAGATTCTCGATTGGATTCAGGTCTGGACTTTGACTTGGCCATTCTAACACCTGGATATGTTTATTTGTGAACCATTCCATTGTAGATTTTGCTTTATGTTTTGGATCTGGCAGGGGAATATAGCAGATCAGTACTGTGTGACTGCACAGAGAGACCAAACAATATAGCTAGTGAAATAAAAGGAGTTTATTTTACAAGTAAGTGAGGACCACCAGTGCAAACAGCAAACAACATATATAATCAAAAGGGAATACCGTATCATAAGTCAAGCCAGGCCGAGGTCATACACATGGGGAGTCAGCCGATGGGTAAGGATGGGACAGGACAGAGCAGGGAGCAGATGGATGGGACAGGACAGAGCAGGGAACGGATGGATGGGCTAGCTGCGGGGTAAGAACTCAGGGGAGACAGGAACCAGGGGACAGGGCAGACAAGTCCAGGCGGGATCAGGGATCAGAATCGCAGACAGGATCAAGGCACATAATCAGAGTCCAGAAGACGGGGTCAGGGTACAGGCTCAGGTCCGGAAGGTATGACGATACCAGGGCGAGGAGTGATTACACACGCCGGGTATTATAGAGGCGTGCTGATTGCATTCAGGTCACACCTGAACGCAGGAAAGGCTGTGTGCTCCAAATGACCAAGAACCCCCTGCTGGTGGAGGCCAGTACTGCAGCCAGACTAACAGGCAGATTTACCAGCAGGGGGGACCATTCCTGACAGTAACCCCCCTCAAAGGAGCGACCTCCGGACGCTCCAACCAGTTGTTGCTGGGGAAGGCTCATGGTGTCAAGCCAGGCAGTGGATAAAGGCTCCGGGTCATCGAGCTGGGCAGAGGGCATAGGCTCCGGGTCATCGAGCTGGGCAGAAGACGAAGGCTCCGGGTCATCGAGCTGGGCAGAAGACGAAGGCTCCGGGTCATCGAGCTGGGCAGAAGACGAAGGCTCTGGGTCATCGAGCTGGGCAGAAGACAAAGGCTCCGGGTCATCGAGCTGGGCAGCAGACGAAGGCTCCGGGTCATCGAGCTGGGCAGCAGACAAAGGTTCCAGGTCATCGAGCTGGGCAGCAGACGAAGGCTCCGGGTCATCGAGCTGGGCAGAGGGCATAGGCTCCGGGTCATCAAGCTGGGCAGCAGACAAAGGCTCCGGGTCATCGAGCTGGGCAGAGGGCATAGGCTCCGGGTCATCAAGCTGGGCAGCAGACAAAGGCTCCGGGTCATCGAGCTGGGCAGCAGACAAAGGCTCAGGGTCATCGAGCTGGGCAGCAGACAAAGGCTCCGGGTCATCGAGCTGGGCAGCAGACAAAGGCTCTGGGTCATAGAGCTGGGCAGCAGACAAAGGCTCCGGGTCATCGAGCTGGGCAGCAGACGAAGGCTCCGGGTCATCGAGCTGGGCAGCAGACGAAGGCTCTGGGTCATCGAGCTGGGCAGCAGACAAAGGCTCCGGGTCATCGAGCTGGGCAGCAGACGAAGGCTCTGGGTCATCGAGCTGGGCAGCAGACGAAGGCTTTGGGTCATCGAGCTGGGCAGCAGACGAAGGCTCTGGGTCATTGAGCTGGGCAGCAGACAAAGGCTCTGGGTCATCGAGCTGGGCAGCAGACGAAGGCTCCGGGTCATCGAGCTGGGCAGCAGACGAAGGCTCCGGGTCATCGAGCTGGGCAGAAGGCTCCGGGTCATCGAGCTGGGCAGCAAGCTCCGGGTCATCGAGCTGGGCAGCAGGCTCTGGGTCATCGAGCTGGGCAGCAGGCTCCGGGTCATCGAGCTGGGCAGCAGGCTGCGGGTCATCGAGCTGGGCAGCAGACAGAGGCTTCGGGTCATCGAGCTGGGCAGCAGGCACAGGAACAAGCGGCTGGCAGACTGGCACAGGAACAAGAGGCTGGCAGACTGGCACAGGAACAAGCGGCTGGCAGACTGACACAGAAACAGCAGGCTGGCAGGTTGGCACAGAAACAGCAGGCTGGCAGGTTGGCACAGAAACAGCAGGCTGGCAGACTGGCACAGGAACAGCAGGCTGGCAGACTGGCACAGGGACAGCGGGCTGGCAGACTGGCATAGGGACAGCGGGCTGGCAGACTGGCACAGGAACAGCGGGCTGGCAGACTGGCACAGGAACATTGGGCTGGCAGGCTGGCACGGGAACATCGGACTAGCAGGTTGGCACAGGAACATCGGGCTGGCAGGCTGGCACAGGCTGGTCGGATGGCACAAGCTGGGCGGCTGGCACTGGAACAGGCTGGTTGGTTGGCACAGGCTGGGCGGCTGGCACTGGAACAGGCTGGTTGGTTGGCACAGGCTGGGCAGCTGTCACTGGGACAGGCTGAGCAGAGGGTACTGGGACAGGTTGGGTAACTGGCACAATGGTATGGGTTGGGAAGTACTTCCGTTTCTTTTTAGACTTTTAGTCACTGCAGATTTGTTAACAGAAGGGGTGTATGAAGAGGGTGGAATTAAGTAGGTGGAAGGGTTGGAATATGACAGAGACACAGGGATGGTAACTGGAGGAGGTTTTTGTGGAGTTGTTACTGGAGAAAAGGAAGAAGCAGGTGGATTAAAGGCAGGGTAGGAACAACAAGTAGAGACTGGGTAATAATACTTGGTAGGCTGCGGAATTAACTGGGCTGGAGTTGCCATTGGTGATGGACAGATGGATCCTTGGGAAGGCAGGTGGTTAATAGCAGGGTTGGAACGGACAGGCGGATTAAAGGCAGGGTAGGTACAATTAGTAGAAACTGGGTAGTAATATTTGGTAGGATGCTGAATTATCTGAGCTGGGGTTGCCATTGGTGATGGACAGATGGATCCCTGAGAAGGCAGAGGGTTAATAGTAGGGCTGGAACGGACTGGCTTGGCTGGAATCAGGAGATCTGACCATGCCTGCAGCACAGGTTGAACAAAAGCAGGTTCACACACACCTTGTCTAATCAGAGCCTGCACAGAATCAATACACTCAAATAACTTTTGCTGGGGACAGGAGGAATAATGCTCATCAAAATAAGCCGGGTCATCCTCTAATAACCACACCAGGGATTCAACTTGGTCACGACTAAAGGGGGGAGAGAAGTCATCACTACCATCAGGAATAAATGACAGGGCCGGCTTAACACACAACCGAATTAATGCCTGAACATCATCAAGAATGTCATGTACCCCTGATCCACCCAGGAATGAGCCGATCGGATAGTTTCCATCAGTTGGTCACTAGTCCAACCCTCCAAAACCTGACGACAAGCCCCCTCATCCTCTTCTGCCAGCAGAGAAAGGTAAAGGATTTCATTGTAATCCATGTTTTAGAGCACTACACCAGGATGGTTCCTCAGTGCAGTCACGTCTGATCAAGGGATGGCCCTGGTATACTGTCAGGAGAATATAGCAGATCAGTACTGTGTGACTGCACAGAGAGACCAAACAATATAGCTAGTGAAGTAAAAGGAGTTTATTTTACAAGTAAGTGAGGACCACCAGTGCAAACAGCAAACAACATATATAATCAAAAGGGCATACCGTATCATAAGTCAAGCCAGGCCGAGGTCATACACATGGGGAGTCAGCCGATGGGTAAGGATGGGACAGGACAGAGCAGGGAGCAGATGGATGGGACAGGACAGAGCAGGGAACGGATGGATGGACTAGCTGCGGGGTAAGAACTCAGGGGAGACAGGAACCAGGGGACAGGGCAGACAAGTCCAGGCGGGATCAGGGATCAGAATCGCAGACAGGATCAAGGCACATAATCAGAGTCCAGAAGACGGGGTCAGGGTACAGGCTCAGGTCCGGAAGGTATGACGATACCAGGGCGAGGAGTGATTACACACGCCGGGTATTATAGAGGCGTGCTGATTGCATTCAGGTCACACCTGAATGCAGGAAAGGCTGTGTGCTCCAAATGACCAAGACCAAGGGACCATTCCTGACAGGATCATTGTCTTGTTGGAAGACAAATCTCTGTCCCAGTCTCGGGTCTTTTGCAGACTCCATCAGGTTTTCTTCCAGAATGGTCCTGTATTTGGCTCCATCCTTCTTCCCATCAATTTTAACCATCTTCCCTGTCCCTGCTGAAGAAAAGCAGGCCCAAACCATGATGCTGCCACCACCATGTTTGACAGTGGGGATGGTGTGTTCAGGGTGATGAGCTGTGTTGCTTTTACGCCAAACATAATGTTTTGCATTGTTGCCAAAAAGTTTGATTTTGGTTTCATCTGACCAGAGCACCTTCTTCCACATGTTTGGTGTGTCTCCCAGGTGGCTTGTGGCAAACTTTCTTCTTGCCACTCTTCAATAAAGGCCAGATTTGTGCAGTATACGACTGATTGTTGTCCTATGGACAGAGTCTCCCACCTCAGCTGTAGATCTCTGCAGTTCATCCAGAGTGATCATGGGCCTCTTGGCTGCATCTCTGATCAGTCTTCTTCCTTGTAAGAGCTGAAAGTTTAGAGGGACGGCCAGGTCTTCGTAGATTTGCAGTGGTCTGATACTCCTTCCATTTCAATATTATCGCTTGCACAGTGTTCCTTGGGATGTTTAAAGCTTGGGAAATCTTTTTGTATCCAAATCTGGCTTTAAACTTCTCCACAACAGTATCTCGGATCTGCCTGGTGTGTTCCTTGTTCTTCATGATGCTCTCTGCTCTTTAAACGGACCTCTGAGACTATCACAGTGCAGGGGCATGTATACAGAGACTTGATTACACACAGGTGGATTCTATTTATCATCATTAGTCATTTAGGTCAACATTGGATCATTCAGAGATCCTCACTGAACTTCTGGAGAGAGTTTGCTGCACTGAAAGTAAAGGGGCTGAATAATTTTGCACGCCCAATTTCTCAGTTTTTTATTTGTTAACATTTTTTGATATCCAATAAATTTCGTTTCACTTCATGATTGTGTCCCACTTGTTGTTGATTCTTCTCAAAAAATTTCAGTTTTATATCTTTATGTTTGAAGCCTGAAATGACGCAAAAGGTCGCAAAGTTCAAGGGGGTCGAATACTTTTGCAAGGCACTGTACACAGGAATGAAACCAATCTCTCTACATAAGTTATATATGTATATCTGCTGTCTTCAGCTTTCTACATTCTTTAGAAAGTACATATCATGTTAGAAACTTTTCTTCCTGTTTCAGCAGCAAGTGTGGAGTCTAGGCATACACTGTGTGACAGCTAATTGAAGGAAAGGCACCCCCTCCACATAGGCAGAGGAACAAAGAAACCTGCAGAGCTGTACTGTGAATAGACCAGCTTTCTGCTTTTCTGTCTCTAAGTTACCTTTCTAACACAAATTTCCAGCTGCTTTTATCTCCTGTGTCAGAGAATTTGTCAGAATTTATCATGCTGATAACAGAGGAACGGAGCAGCAGAAAGGCACAGAACTTATTGGTTTGGAAAGAGATAAGTAAACACTACAGATATATGTGCCCAGGTCAGATTTCATGAATGCGGTTTACATCCACTTTAAAGGATAAGTTCACCTTTAGGAATATGTTACTGTTTCACCCGTAAGATTGTCATGGAAATCTGGGGGTTTGCAAGGCACACCCCCATCTTGCCTAGTGCTGTAAAGCACATTCCCAATCTTAAATGAAATAATGCCATGTTTAAGCTAACAGATTTACTCACCATATATTCCATGCCCATCCATACCAATCAAGAGACATTACAACCGCCTGTTCTCATCCATCGCTCCCCAGCATCTCTGCTCCTAGCAGCAGCTCCCATTTATTTATAGTGTCAACAAGAGTAACAAAAGAAGGTGGTGGCTTTACAAAACAGCCAATCAAACATGTTTGTATACTTTCAAAAGAACCAATCACAGACATGTGATTCAAAATAATGCTAGCAGTGAGGTGTGCAAAACAGCTGGGTGCCGAGCCATGCTCTGTAAAACAAAAGGCTTTAGAAAGCATGGCTCAGAACAAAGCCATCTGCAAGCCAAACTGTCGCCATCTTTGCCAACCATACTTAAATCATGGATAAGATACCCATAAAGTCTGTATAGTTATGCTACAGTTTTCATGTACGCAGATCTGTCCACTCGGAGTCATTTAATGCAGTCGACAAGAAGTGGCCAGTTCCTTGCTGAGGCATAAATGAACATCCCTAAAAGGAGCTCGCAAATTGTTGTCCATGAAAAGGTGTTGCGCCAATGGCCTTCCACCAACGTCTGTATGCATGAATACGCTCACCTGAGCGCATTACAGCAAAACTGACACTGGGGGGGACATCTGACAACATACATTTATAGAATTTTCCACAACAGTCCCTCCTTTTTTTGTCATATTCTCCCAAGTGTCCCGCGATGATCTTCTTTACACCTGGAAACTAATCAGTCCTTACAATCCATAAAAAGGAAAACACGGCTTGACATGTACTCTGTTCTTCAGGAGACATGACATAAGGAGGACATAACTTGGTGAGCTGTAGTAATCGCAGATTGGGTAGTGATCCTCTGTGTCTTGTCCGTTAGTCCGGCTCCGGGGGCGTCTCATCCGGTACGAGGGTTGGGTTTCGGGACGTCTCATCTGGTACGTGGTCATCTGCTCCGGGGCGTCTCATCTGGTACGTGGTCATCTGCTCCGGCTCTGGTCACGCGTCCAATCAGGCAACAGGAGCGCTCATCACGACATAGAAAGAATAGAAATAAAAACGACATGAGTACATATATTCCCATTTCAATCAACCACGATCCGCTGAAAAATAAGAATTAAATCCCCTCAGATTCCCAGACCCTTCAAAGGACTCCCAACCTTCACTCAGTTACAGCTCTGGCTTTGCCTTGTAGGGATCCAAACCTTATCCATATGGGCCTGAACTCCTATTCCCAGTATCCCCTGAACCAGATATAACAATATTTACTTGTAAATTCCCAGAAACCCCCCCTTGGGCTGTGAGAACTTCCTTGTAGCTTCAACAGTTACATGAAACATTCCATCCTCAATAGGTGTGAATTGTTCAAACGTATCATAAGCTCAAGCCCCCCCACCTTGTATATGCAGGGAACCATGAATCTGCATAAACACCAAACTAAAGTTACACACTTGTGGACTACCCAGTCCTGATACCCAACTGACAAGAGGCGGAGCCATAAAAACAATAATCAATTTTACCCTCTAAAAACATATTAATAAATTCCATTGACAGGTGTCTGTTTGGAGTCTCCACTAGTTTGTCAATAATCCTCATAATTAGCATGTACCACTGTCATCGCTGGGGACTAAAGCACAACGGAGACTCAGAACAGACCCAGCAATCGGTCCCGTTCGTCTTCTTAATTAGTCATGGAATACACTTTAAATAATAACTTGGGATGCTTTCCATCGTTACCCTTGCTAAAATTTACTAAACAAACAAATACAAAATAAACAAAGATACTCCTCATTTCTTTGATGTGGTTGAGCCGCTTCTTGCAGTGGCTGGCGTGGTCTCGTCCATCAAGCTTCTTTACAAACGAACCAGTCACCTGGTTGGGGAAAAATGAAAACCAATTACCGTGTCGGGGTCCAGGAGAGACTCCTGAACCCTGTGAAGTCCACATTACAGGGATCGCACCCACCCCATCACCCAAGAATGAGTGACAGCCAATGGGAGTACGACCCTGGTTTTGGTTGACCTTTAAACAAACCTTATGACAACAACCCAGACCTCGGGACTGTGGTCGCTGCTTAACCTGTGCGTGGCTCACCGTCGCCTGTAATCGCTTACCATCTCCTGTAATCGCTTACCAGCGCCTGTAATACCCGGAACCATTGACAGTTTCTTAGCAACTAAAATGGGAACCTACTTCACCAGACTGCTGCTTGCCGATTCAAATTCTATCAAAGAAAGACAATCTTGGCACAAAACTTGATTAAAATTAGAAAGATTAGTGTTATTAGTTCGGAGAACTGTCGCCTTTACATTTTATCTACCATCCCCCCCTTTTCTTCCTCATTAGACTGGAGGAAGAAATGATAAAAAGAAACAATGAAATAGCCTATGATACTTTCACCTCCTTAGACCCGTAATTATCCATGTGTACAGCTGTCTACATACACCTGCTCTCTATGTACAAACACTTCCGGAAACTCTTTGGACCTGAAAAATACTTATAAGCAGAAATCATTACTCCATCCTTCATATTTATCCTGCAGAGAATGGCAAACAAAAATGACATTCCTGTACATTGTCAATGACATTCTTCACAAAACCGATTCAAACAAAAACCCTTTGTAACCCTTACTTTTCCCGTTCCTACAAAAATACAAAAGCCGCGACGCATCAGAAGATCGCCGCGGTAAGTTTGAATAAAAAAAACATTCACGTTACTACATACAAACATTCAAATACAAATGTGGGGGAGATATTCATAGCTTTCAAAACAAAAATGAAAAAACAAAAACCAGCCGGAAATCTGCCTTCACTCTTTCCGCAATACAAGAAAATACAATGGAAAAATACGAGAACAGTGCGAGAAACTTGCATAGACCAGCTATACAAAGTTCTCCTGAGGCGCGTACCACACCTCCATCCACACTCATCATTACAGATTTCTGAAACCACATCAGATCTACATCCAAGGTATCTTTTATTCTGAGGTCTCATACTTCCATCCAGAGTACCTTCCAAAGGAGTACAGCTTACTGTACCCTCTGACCACCTATGACATTCTTTAAAGGGTCTCATGTCCGGAGCCCAGAACCCAGACCTCATGTGCGGTGCAGCTGTCTGACTGGTGCACTGCATGGGCGGCACATCCCATGACGATTCGAATCGCTTTTTTTTAGTGAGCTCTGCGTCCAGAACACACCGCGCTTTGTTTTCGGAGCGGTTCTGACTTGCGCCTTTATCATCAAAACCGATGCCTGCATTCCGGCTATTCTACACGGCCTGAGCAGGACCACTAGCGTACTACTCCTACACATTTATGCTAATATAATCGCTAATAAGATCTCCGGCTATTATACACGGCCAAATCTGTATCACGATATAAAGCCTCCTAAAATGTGTTCGTCAGACAACATACAAAGCACCATGAAATCCTCCACTTTTCAAAACAATATTATGGCTTCTTTCTACCTGCGTCTACATGATACAACAATAATGGTGACGCCCCTCTGTTTCCTCTCACATACCCAAAACTGTATTTACGGTATAAAACTTCACAAAAACAACTGAAATTAAACTTTAAAACACTCTTTCAAATGCCAAAATATTTCTGTTGTCCTTTCAGGACACAAATCTCATTGCTCATCTTTCAGAAGACTTCAAAACTCCTCCCACTGACTTCCTGCTTATATATAAAATGCTGAAAAAGGACTTCCTGTTGTATGCTCAGCTCTTAAAACCCAAATCTGATTTATTTACATAATGAGAGAAAGATGGAGAGAGAGAGAGAAGTCTGTCTTCACTGCCTCGTCTCAACACATCAAAAAACTCCATGGACCACATATATCCCCTGGAAGTATTATAAAGTAGTAAACAAAGCCAAAACTCAAATCTCCTGCGTTGTTTCCTCTTAAAAACAAAACACCTTTGGTTCAGGGAAAATAAAACCATCTCCTCCCATCTGCAGAATGGGAGTTGATCCCCCCTGACCCAACCATTATTCAAAAACAATGAACAACTCCCAAACATTTAAACAACAACGCACATCGCTGTGCACAAAAATGCAGTCACCGCCAGTAACATATTTAAAAACGAAATGTTACACAAAAAGTCTCCACT
This sequence comes from Rana kukunoris, assembly GCA_029574335.1. Classification (NCBI taxonomy): domain Eukaryota; kingdom Metazoa; phylum Chordata; class Amphibia; order Anura; family Ranidae; genus Rana; species Rana kukunoris. The sequence continues at coordinate 236,361,406 of CM056052.1, read as the reverse complement.
TTTACACAGCAAAGTCAGCCAACAGGTTAGTCAGATCCTGTATATACTGGCCCTAGCGTCCGCAAACGCTACTCAAAAGATAGCGCTTTACACTGAGTCACAAAATGGCCGACAACAAACCAAGCAACAATGGCGCCATTTACGCTTGTAGTAAAACAATTTAACTGCACTTCCAAATCACCTGTTTACCACAGGACATACCATACTACCCACACATAAAGGAAAACAAAAATGTTCTCCACCCGATCCTAACACAGAAAAGAGCGCGCTAATCAATTCGCACTAAACATCGAAATCTGCCCCAAAGGCTGCTAAAATCCACCAGCAAAATAGCCAGAGAAATACCACACAAAAAGGAGAGGTGACTGCACCTCCCCCCTGGGGTGACCCATAGTGCAAACAGACTACGCCCCCAAAATGGCCACTGATGACCAAAATGGCCGCCATATGCAGTTTTTTTAAAAACTTGCCTAGAACCTTTCTTCCACAAAGACAAAACATTGATCATCAAAAACAAACAATAAAAAAACATTTTCTAAAAACAACCAACCTAAAAGGCACACACTTTAGGTTCCTTCAAATCTGACCTTTTTATGATGTGAACCCCTCATAATGAGCGCATTTTAGGCTGCTTCAAATCTGACCTTTTGCCAAAAACAGCACATTCAAACAATGTTGGTTATATGAAGCAACATAAAACAAAAACACTTTTCTCAAAGCCCATGTAACAAACCATTTTAAAAAATACACACATCAGGTCACATTTAAAACCTTCCAATATAAAAAGCATGTATGCCATTGTTTACAGAGGGTTACCATCCCTGACTCAGTGATGGGACAGCCAATGCTGGTTGCCCATCCCCCGAGCCTCATGGCAAGAAGGCCATCTTATACAATTAAACATGCCTTCCCTGTCTAAACTACACACAGGCAACCCTTCCAACACAAAATGATCTAAATACACAGTCTCCATTTCACATTCAGTTTCTTACTGTTACTGCACGCAGCCTCACAGGAACAAGACATTCAGAAAATACAAAAAGACTCAGCCATACACCTCGCAGGCTGAATAAGCTCACCTCTATACTGAGGAATCATCTACAATATACAGTTTCCATATACATCATAAAAATGTTATATCTAACTATGTCCTGAAAGTTGCAAAGTCAGTTGACACAGAAATCAAAACACTGTTCGCCCTTCCCCCCCCAAGCCGCATGGCTAGAGGAGCTATGTTACACAAAAGAAAAATGTCTACTCCAGCAGTTTCAGTCATACACACGATCAAAATCCACTCGATTTCACAAACTCACGCAATCACACACATGCATCCAATCGCTTTTCACAAATGCACGCAATCACACACACGGTCACACACAAACACACAGTCATACACAACTCTATCACACAACAGTCATACAATCAGGATCACACACACAATCATACATCTATCAAATTCAGACATACAATCAGGATTTCACATGTGCACACACACACACACACAATCATACATCTATCACACAGCAGACATACAATCAGGATTCCACATGTGCACACACACACACACAATCAAACTCAAGCATTATTTCAAAAAGATGTCAAATTTTTTCCTTTTAAAGCATGTTTTTCCCGATGCATCAGAATGTACCCCAACTCCCCCATCTGATGCCATAGGAAAAAACATGAATAGTCCCATTCAATGGTCGCCATCTTCCACAACAAGATTTGTTAGTTAAAAAAAACCTGGCTCCTAACTTTTGTGATGTACTTTGAGTGGGGATATCTGGATAATGACGGCAGCTACAGGCATCATCCAGATATAATTTTTTTATGCCGGTGATGCCGTGCATGTAAGAACAATCAAAGCTGCAGTTCAGCTGCTTGATTATCTTTACAGGCAGCAGGCAGCTTCTCACGACTCACCAAGGCGATCGCTGAGCTGGAGAATTAATCGGTCGCCGGAAGTTTACCGTAGAGATTTCTGGTGACCATATGGGACAGGAGTAGTGGTTGATGATTCTTACTTTGAATGGTCTAAGGTTATCAGTGGTGTACCCCAAGGTTCAGTGCTGGGACCCTTACTTTTTAATATCTTTATAAATGATATTGGGTCTGAGATTAAAAGTACAATTTCAGTGTTTTGCAGATGACACTGCTTGTCTGATTTTACTGACCACCGTTAAGGGACCCCCTACTGGGAACTACATCTGTGTGGCAGGACGCTCTCTACGTGTTAGAGACTTCAATGAGGTGTGAATTACTGGGCGTGCCACAATTCATACTGGGAAATGTAATTCTTACATGAACAAATGATGCAAACCAGGAAGTGAATGAGAGAACAGAAACTAGAACGCCAGAGGTGATATAGATGAAGGAATTTAATAGGTATTTACTCGTTTGTTAACAGAATCATTACACTATTCTGTCTATTTTAGCCAAAAAAATATTTCCTTTACAACTCCTTTAAGTTATTATTAGTTAGTTATTATTTTTTCAATGATTTAATCTCCAAATATAGAAAGTAAGAGCTGTGAAAATGTAGAATATGTTGTAAACCTCCCTTTATTATTTGTAGGCTTACCTATAGGTACTGTAAATATTTCCGAAACGTGCACCGTTCAGGAGATATTTATTGCATACTGCACCGATGATGTCACACAGCCAGAGTCCGCCCCCCCCTCCTTAGAAGGAAGACTGACAAAGATGGATGCGGCCTGCAGCGTGGACACATTTTTGGTCAGCTGGTCACCAGTCATCTCTATGACCGTTGAAGGCCCAGGCGTGACGTTATGACATCAAGCCCGCATACCCGGAAGTAAACAAAGCTGCAATCGCGTCTGTCGGCATGAGATCGGTGAATCTCTCCATAAAGAGGACCTGTCACAATAGATTCCTATTACATAGGATGTTTAAATTCCTTGTAATAGGAATAAAAGTTATAAAAAAAAAAATGTAAAAAAAAGTGTAAAAATAAAATAATAATAAAAAATTTAAAACGCCCCTGTCCCAGTAGCTTGCGCCTAGAAGCAAACACGCATGAAAGTCCCGCTCACATATGTAAACGCTGTTTAAACCACACAGGTGAGGTATCGCCACGTGAGTTAGAGCGCCAGCAACACTAGACCACCTCTGTAACTCTAAACTGGTAACCTGTGGAAAAAATTAAGTGACGCTTATGGAGATTTTTAAGTACTGAAGTTTGGCACCATTCCATGAGTGTGCACCATTTTAAAGCGTGACATTTTAGGTATCTATTTACTCGATGTAACATCATTTTTCACATTATACAAAACAATTGGGCAAACTTTACCGTTTTGTTATTTTTTAATTCATGAAACAATTTTTTTTCCAAAAAAAAAGGCCTTTGAAAAATGATTGCGCACATACCTTGCAAGATAAAAAGTTGCAATGACGCCGTTTTATTCAGTATGGTATCTGCTAAAAAAAAAAACATATATAGTGTTTGGGGGTTCTGAGTAATTTTCTAGCAAAAAGATGATGATTTTTGCATGTAGGGGAGGAGTGCCAGAATAGGCCCGATATGGAAGTGGTTAAAGTGTATTTTTTTCCTAAAAATTTGCATTTAAAGTAGGGTGCCCAAATATCGTGCAACATAAAAATGAGCAAGAATTACTTTCAAAAAATATATATATAACATTTGGTGGAATCTAAGGCTGGGTTCACACTGCCATGCAAAGTGGCTCACAGCAGGGGCCTGGTGAATCCCTTGTTCACTGTTTCAGGTCAGATTTCGGTACGGATTTTTGGCTGAATTCAGACCTGAAACGGACCAGAAAACGCACAGGACTCCTGTGCAATTCCCTCCGTAGCCATCTCGGAGCTGTGTGAACCGGTCACAATCTCCTATCATGAATCCTGCATCCAAATCATACTAATGTAAACCAGCCTAAATGATTTTCTAGCAAAATGCAATGCAGATTTTAACATGAATGTGAGAAATGTCAGAATTGTCAAGCTTTTGAAGTGGTAAAATGACTGTACCTATTTAAAAAAATAAACACATAAAGTGTAAAATTCCAAAAAGTGTAAAATTCCACCCAGACCCTTATTCAGACATGCAACGCAGGTGTCCAAGAAGGGGTAGTGAGTGTTTAACCCACTCTGGTTTGTACCAGACCAGGCCACATAGCTTTTAACATTAGGGTGGTACTTTGCAAGGTGGAGAAATGTCCCCCCCCCAACTGCTAAGCACCCTTCACACAATGTTGAGGGACAATGGCCCATATCCTATTACAAGCCCCAAGAAAAGGTTTGAGTCTGTGACACCAATTTGTGCCCATCAGTGACACCAATTTGTGCCCATCAATGATGCCAATCTGTGCCTATTAGTGATCCCAGTCAGTGTTCCATTTTAGTGCCTGTCAGTGCCTGCTTATCAGTGCCACCCATCAGTGCTGCCTACCTGTGCCACGAGCACTTAAAAAGCATTGCACAATTATTTTTTTTTAATGTTTGTAATGTCTCCTGATGTAAGTCTGGTCAATGATGTTTCTATTGCTGTATTGACAATACTGCAGTGCCGAGATATGTCATTTTGTGACAAGAGTATGGTGTGTAAAGATCATAAAGTGATGGGTCTTTGTGATTGACATGGCTTACATTGCAGAATGCCTCCATTAATGTGGATTTACATCAGGTATCATTAATACTTTTTTGTGCTTTTTTTTCTAGTTAAAGGACTTTTACTAGGTGTGTGTTTTTTTAATATCTACTTTTAATACTTTGTGGTTATGGGTAAGTGTATGTATCCCTGTACTCATTCCCCTGGGAATGAGCAGATATTTGGAGGCCCCATTATCATTAAGGGAGCTTGCAGATTCCACTATAAGTGCCCCCACATTACCCTCACCTCCTTCTTGGGGTACTGAAGGTAGGAAAGGGGCCATTGTGCCTCACAAGGGTAGGGGGATGTCTGATACCCTTGCATGGACCCTGTCTGTAAAAATTGTAGTGATTTGTAACACCACATGCAGCTTTAAGGCATTCCCCAAGCATGTTATTTAACCACGTCTGTACTAGGCTGTGTATACCTATTTTATTTTTTTATCTTTTTTAATACATTTTCCACCATTTTTTTTAGTTTTCAATGCTATGATAATTCCACAATCGTTTAAACAACATTGTACCCAAATTAACTTTATATCATTTTTGTTGAGACAGCGAGGGCTTCCTCTTGGTGGTATTTAATAATCCCTTTGCACCGAAAGTACACATATATAGAGCCTCTCAGCAGGCAGGTCTTAATGCCGAGCAGCTACAGATATGCGACTCTGTTTAAACAACTTACAATGCTGAGAGAGTTCCCCCCTGCATACTCCAAGCACAGTAACAGGCGGGGATGCATACTTCGGGAGCTTTCTGATCATGTGACTGCTGTGAAAACCAATCACAGCGGTCACATGACCCAAATGGCCGCCTTCCAAATTTTAGAACTCTTAAAAGGCTGGGAGATGGTCAGGGGGAAGAGGGTTAAACACTATTTATTTTTACTATAGAAAAGAAAAAATACCAAACATTAGGGAAAAAAATTATGTATCACATTTCTTGAGGTTCTAAAATAACCCCCACATTTTTTAGGTTAGGAGACACCATATACATTGTAGCAGCCAGAGTGCAGGAGTCAGGACCAATGTAATATACAGAATAGCTTACAGATTTCAGTGGTCGGGTGTTACCTACCATCCCCTTATAGTGATCGTCAGTGGTAAGTGCAATGCCATTTAAGTGTTGGTGGATAGTGATGTGTACCCCCTTTAAGGTTGGTGATTATCAGTAAGTGCCCATAACATTGATATTTTCACCCATAACGTTGCTGATCAGTGTGCCCTTTTAAGGTCCATATGCCCCGTGTTTACTGCCTTGCTGTGCTCATAGTAATGATTCCCCCATGCTTATCAGTATGCCACACCTTTCGTGAATGGAAAGTGGGAGCGTTTTGACTTACAGGACCAAGCAGGAGAAGCGCTGTCTGCAGAAGAATAAGGAGGATCAGGAGCATCGAGGTGGCGGTTCAGATGTAAACACAAGCTGTGTTTGGCTAGCTGCATCACAGACATTTAATGGGCACACTGCCTACCCATGTCTTATTTTCACTGCAGTTTATAAAAGGCACTCCAGAAATAAATGTCCACCTCCCCACTGTTTTTTTTTTCTCCAAATATGGCAGTAAGAAAGTGGTTAAAGTATACGTCTCACCATCCAGATCTCCACAGGACTATCCTTGAATTTTAACTAAATCCAGGTTCTTTCAGTTCTAACCCATGCCCTGGTGTAATAATGATTAGTCCATTACTCATTGCTGTTGTCTGACTGATGCACTTCTTGTTTCTGGTCATGGGATGATAGCATCACAAGACTCAGAGCTGCATGAAAGTCTGGGATAGACCTCTGTTGCTTAAGGTGTCGCATGAAAGCTGGAAGTGGAAGGAAATGGAGAACTAGAGTTCTCCATTTCCTTCCACTTGCCATGCCCTATATTCAGTGTAAAGTAACCATATCCGTTCTGCTTCTAGGTGCACCACCGGTCCTCATCTTCCTTGGGTGTCCCCTTTTTTAAGTTATAAATTTGAGGCCGCGTACACACGATCAGACCGGTCCGATGAAACTGGTCTTAAGACCAGTTTCATCGGACCAATTCGTTGTGTACGGCCTATCGGACCGTTGTCCGTCGGACCAAAGTTTTAAAACTTGCTTTAAAATCTGTCCGACGGACACCTGTCCGTCGGACCAAAACGATGGTTAGTACACAAAAGCATCGGACCCGCGCATGCTCAGAACCAAGTCGACGCATGCTTGGAAGCATTGAACTTCTTTTTTCAGCACGTCTTTGTGTTCTACGTCACCGCGTTCTGGTCTGATCGGATTTTTGGCCCGATGGTGTGTACGCACATCAGACCATCAGACCACTTCAGCCTGGTCCGATGAAAATGGTCCGTCCGACCATTCTCATCAGACCAGTCTGATCGTGTGTACAGGGCCTGAGAGTAAATTTTTTTTTGCATTCATTCATTTCCCCTTTGACAGTGCCCAGCTTTTTCTTCAAAGGGGTTCACCACTACATTAAGGATTCAGGGACTTTAAGCAGAACCCAACTGGAACTGAACCCACACAGATTCATCCTTAGGGCCAGATTCTCGTAGAATGGCCGGCGGCGTAGCGTAAGCCATTTACACTACGCCCCCGCAACTTAACAGAGCAAGTGCCGTATTCTCCAAGCACTTGCTCCGTAAGTTGCGGCTGCGTAGTGTAAATGGCCCGGCGTAAGGCCGCGTAATTCAAAGGGTGCGGCTTGTATTTAAATTAAGCGCGCCCCCGCGTCGATCGAACTGCGCATGCGCCGGCCGCAAAAATAGCCCAGTGCGCATGCTCCAACTCACGTCGGAAAACGTCGTTGAAACCGACGTGAAAACGACGTGATCGTCACTTACGCAATGGCCTATTCAGGAACGACTTAGTAAAACGACGTAACTGACGGAAAAAGACGACGCTGACCCGACGCCATACTTAACATGGCAACGATGGAACTTCGTAAACCTACCCCTCATATAGCAGGGGTAGGTTTACGCTTACGTAAACGACGTAAACGACGACGGGGCGGCGTAAAAAAGTTTGGGAATTGGCGTATTAGGCTCATTTGCATAGGCAAATGAGAAATTAATGTAAAGGTCACCTAGCAGCCAGCAAAGTCATTACATCTACGATCCGACGGTGTAAGTGTTTTACACATGTTGGATCTTCACTGTATCTATGCGTAAGGCCGTGTACACACGGCAGAGAACCTCGACGGGCAGAACACATCGTTCCGCCCGTCGAGGTTCTCTGCCGGCCGTCGAAATCGGCGACCCGCCCGTCGTTAATGGCAACCAGCCATTCATCCAGGCGGGCCGTCGAGAAAAAAAAAGCGTGCTCTCTTTTCGCTCGACGGGATTCCCGACGGGCGGGGCGAGCCAAAAGCGTACACACGGCCGAGGTCCTCGCTGGAATGCAGCTTCCAGCGAGGTTCTCGCTGGTTTCCAGAGAGAACCTCGGTCATGTGTACGCCGCTTAAGTGATTCAAGGAATCACACGCATAGATACCCAGTAAAAAAAACAGAGATACGACGGTGTTTCCTGCGATACACCGTCGTATCTCTTTTGAGAATCTGGCCCTTAATGTTTAATTTTGTATATCATGTTCATATTTCCAACCAAAAAGTGTAACTCTGGGCTTGTTTTATCATATTTACCAGGATTTACATAACTGCTTCACAGAACAAAAGCTTGTTGCTTACAGAGTTCAATAGCTAATAACCAGATTTGCACTCACAAATAATTTAAACCTGGTACACACAGGCCTTTCTTTTTTTATTCAACCCAGCCGGCTGAACAAAGAAAAAAAACACTGAGGAGCTTGTTGTACTAACTATGCAATGTTAGTACAGCGATCTCCCAACTGAGTTACTGTTTTCTGACAGGGGGACCATGGAGAAATCAGCTGCTGTTTTTCCAGCATGCCTGTTTAACAATAGCCGGGCATACAGCCAGCTTCTGCCGGACAGGCTGCTACACACATGGGCCGAATGTCAACCAGTTTCTGTTGAATCAGCCAATATCGGTTGATATTTGGCCCATGTGTTCCAGGTTTTAGTAGAGCAGCATGAGCTCTCCATTCTCTTACGGTGCTGTTCAGAAGGCCCCTTTCAAATTTCAATATAAGAGAGAGAGTATGTGTGTGATATTGCTTTAAACAAAAACAAAGAAAGCACTCTATGACAGCAATGACATAATTTCCTATAGGCCCCTTTCACACTTATCCTGCGACTTGGGACTGGAAAGTCACATGACAAGTCGTAAACCGTGATTTACAATAAGTACCTTTCATATCTGTGCGACTTCAAGCTGTAGCGACTTCAAAGTAGTCCCTGCACTGCTTTGGTCCAACTTCAATGTGACTTGAGGTCCATAGACCTTAAGATCACACGGGCATTGCTTCAAGTCACGTCAAATCGTACGGCAAAATCGCATCAAAGTCACGTGACTTCCAGGTTGTACACGTGTGAAAGGGGCCTTGTATTGAACATTTACTTTTAAAATAAAGATACTATTTAAAAATGTAAAACATAATTTTGAAATCATACACTAACATAAGAAAAAATGTACCTAAAAACCATATTACAGATGCTGGTTCAGCTGCCACCTAGTGGCCATCAATGTTATAGGCATAGGATAAGGAACACTTTTCTTAGAACTAATTATTGAAATGAGTTTGGAGTTTATTCTCTATGATGACACAGCGCTACCACTACCAATTCAAGCATACTTTATGAAAAGCTAGTTTCCCCTTTGACTCACTTACCACAATAGGATGCTTTTGGGTGCAACATTTATCACAAAATAAAAATCTTTAGACCTGTAAGGCCTCGTACACACGACTGAGGAACCCGTCGGGCGAAACACATCATTTTCCTTGTCGAGTTCCACACGTTAAAGACCAAATCTCCTCGTTCTCAAACGCGGTGACTTCAACACATACAACAGCAGGGGTTGCTTTTGCTAATCTCATGTAACTGCGTGTTAGGTTAAAGTTTGGTAAGAGACATTTTCACTTTTCAGTCTGTTACAGCGTGACAAATGTGCTATTTCCATTACAAACGCTACTTTTACCGAAGGTGCGCGGGTTTCTAAGCATACACACGCTCAAGTTTCTTGTCGAAAACCAGCCCGACGAGGAACACGACGAGGAAATTGAGACTCCCGTCGAGGAAAAAGAGAACTTGCTCTTTTTTTTGCTCGTCAAGTTCCTTGACAGTTTCCTCGATGAAAAACGTACACACGACCGTTTTCCTCAGGAAAAAAGCTCTCCCGCCGAGTTTCTTGAAGGAATCTGCCGAGGAAAACGGTTGTGTATACGAGGCCTGACAGAAGCACATTAGTGCCCTCTTCTCTAGATGTATGCCCAAAATCGTGTGATAATACACTCAAACAATGGGCTGGAGCGCCTTCTTGTGAGATTTAGGCTGCTCTACATTCCCCAGGAATTTTTCAGGAAGAATGGCGACGTCATGGCCAGCGATGCAGAAAACATACACTATGAGTGTGCAATCTAACATTATTTTAATGTATATTTTGTACATAAATGTTATATGAAGAAGTGAAGCGAATATTATAGGTGGGCCTTGCATTGTACTGCAAGGTTTAATTTAAAAAATTGTGCTTTCCTCATCCCTGCTGTGCTGTATTAACTCCATTCAGATGAGTAGGGAGGCCAACATGTTTTACAACTTTATTGCAGCTCAATGAGAATTTATAATAGAAGACAGATCTTGGAAATGAAGCATGGAACACGTCGTCACATCTACTCTGAAATGTTGCCCACTGCTATTATAATGATCTGAGGCTGCCTGCCCCCTCTTAGATCCCATAGACAGTGCCAGAAGACCGTAAATTTCCTTGTCTTCTAAAGAAAATAATGTCTCATACACACGATCTGAATTTCCGATGAAAAAAGTCTGACGGAATTTTTTCATCCGATATTCCGACCGGTGTGTATGCCCCATCTGACTTTTTTCCGTCTGAAATTCCAACAGAATTAGAAAGAGAACATGTTCTCTTTTTTTCCATCTGAAATTCCGTTCGTCTGTGTGGAACTCCGACAGAGAAAAAAACATGCATGCTCAGAAACTAATCGACGCATGCTCGAAAGCATTGAACTTAATTTTTCTCGGCTCGTCATAATGTTGTACATCACCGCGTTTTGGATGGTCGGAATTTGGTGTGTCCGTGTGTATGCAAGACAGCTTGAGCGGAATTCCGTCGGAAAAACCTTGTCGGAGACTTACTCGGAGACTTACTATATGCTATTGTTTATCTAAGTCCAAGACATCATTATTAATCTAGATATAATATTGAGGAGCATTTAGACAAAAAATCTAGTGATAGTTTAAGAATATGCCTATGCATTGCACACTGCACTCATTGTAAACACGGCACTAATAATGTTTTCAAAACAAGGTTTACATTCTTTTTTCTGATTAGTAATTAGACTGTTACAATAAAAGTGCAATTGTAATATTAATGTAATATTAATGTGTATAAATAAACTTAAATTCCACAGAATAAACAGAACAGTTATTTGGAAAGAGTGTATCTTTCTGTGTGTGCTTCCTACTGCAGTAGTTATTATTCATTTGGAACCACTAATCAATATGAAAATAGAAGTTGCCTATCTATAAAATGTCCAGAAAATCCTTTAAAACTGAACAGTAATATTCAGATTATAGCAGATCCTGAACTTCTGATCCCCCCTCCATGCTAATGTTAAAGGGTAACACCCCTTACATGGAAATAAAGCAAATAATAATAAATAAAAAAAATAGCATATACAGTACATTTTAATTGAGTGTTATTAAAGATGAACTTTCCCTTTCAATCTGCAGAGCTGTAATTTTCTGTAAAATGCGATGCAATATGGCTACCTGGAGGTGTATACAGAACACCCCCTAGAAACATAACTTCCTGCTTTTGTGATTGGCTCGCTGATTTTTTTCAAAAGTCCTAACTGAGATACAAGTCTGGAGGACCAACTGATGGATCCCCCCCTTTTCCGTATGGGGGTAAGTTACTCCCCCCCTTTCCACCGGGTGGCACCCGACCATACTAAATAAAATAAAAAATGTATATGTGGGATGGGCGGCTGATGGCCCCCCCCCCTGGGGAGGGAGATCGAGTACCCTAAGGTTATCATGGACCGGACCTAGATGGGAATATACTTGTGACTTCTCACAGTTGAGAAATAGTAGAAATTATATTTTGTATGGATTGGTAGGATGCTTAATATGGAGATTTAAAATTGATACTGTACTAAGCAACATTTGACTGTGTTGGGGTGCTTGCTTCTGAATGAGCAGCAAGAGACCTGGAGGAACAGCTGCTTTTGTGCACATTGCTGGATTGAGATGGGGCTTAGGTAAGTATTAGGGGGGCTGAGGGAGGAGCTGCATACTGAAGGTTTTTTACCTTCATGCATAGAATGCATGAAGGTAAAAAACCTTTATCCTTTAGAACCACTTGAAAAGCTTCTTGATGATTTGGTATCAATCCCATGTACAGCAGTGCTGGGTAAAGGAGGGCCCATACAGGAACGGATAGTACGGAATCAAGTTATTCAGCTATCAGAAAATCTTAAACATTTTGGAGCTCCCACTTAATGAATGCTTTGAAGAATCAAAGTGGAGGTAATGTTAATTATTTACCCATTACTATTTCAGAACTGAAGCATACAGGCTTTTATGTATAAGCCTTTAGGTAGCTAACAGGGTGCAAACATTTTCTATTTACCGGTAAAAAAAAAATTGTATTGTTTAAACTAGATGAACTGAGAACTTATTTTGCTAGGAATGTGTATGTCCATCCTGAAGGCCTATTTTAGGAAGCATAAAGTATAATATGTGCATGGCCAACAGTGGTGCTGGTTTGACCAATGGAAGGAAAAAGTCAGCACGTCACAGATGGTATTTACGTTTAAATGTTACATTTAGATACATGAAGAACACAACCAATGTTTTGAGTACATAATGGTTTCCTTTTCTCGAGGTATCACCTTGGGAAAACGTCTAGGTCTTGTAATCTCCACCTCTTAAAATGCGGCTTCATTACATTTTTGAAGTTTGAATGGAAAAACAAGATCTTGCTTAAAAGAAGAATACCACTTAGGCTTTCTTTATTTGCCAAAGTGTGGTAAATCATGGACCACAACACTGGATTGGATGAATAACAACTGCCAAGACCCCGTTCCTCTGAATTTTCTGAAACACTTTTATGATATGCAGACAAGAAGAAAAGATGTAGGAACAGGAACAACAAAGCAGCCATCTCCAGAGCACCTGGCAGAATGCCCCTGAAAAGAAAGCTTTAAATGTTGATTTTGTTTATTATAAGGCCAACTCTATGCATTTAAAAAAAAATAATGCCAATATTTAGCCAATATTAGGCAGACAATACTTTTTGGAGTTTAAAACCAGGAGCGCATGGAATCTGCTTACAAATTTTCATGTCCACAAGCGAGACTGGAAAAAGAGCCACGACGCCACTAAGCATTGTCCACTCTATGTTCAGAATTGTGAGATACATCTGAACCTAGCTTTGCAGTTCCTGCAACAGGATACTTATGATTCGAAGAACATCGGCCCGGATTCACAAAGCACTTACGCCAACGTATCTCCAGATATGCCGATGTAAGTACAAATGTGCACTGTCGTATCTATGCGCCAACCCATAAAGCTAGATACGTCGAAAAATAGGCTTCAGCCGCCCAACGTAACTTTCCTATGCCGGCGTATAGTGGGCACATATTTAAGCTGGACGCATGTGTCGCTCCCATTGATTTTCGATGCAAATATGCAAATGAGAGAGATAAATCGATTCACAAAAGTACTTGCGCCCGGCGCATAATATACGCGGTTTGCGTAAGTCGTACGTCCGGCATAAAGTTATTCCCCATATTGGAGGTGAAACTCGTGCAAAGGTATGGACCAGGGAACGAATGCCGTAGAATTTTACGTAGTTTACGTTGTACGTGACTAGGGCTGGGCGTAGGTTACGTTCACGACGTAGGCAGTGATTCGACGGGATTGTGAGCATGCACACTGGGATATGTCCACAGGATGGCTCATGCGCCGTTCGTTTTAAGTACTTGCCTAGCACACGCCACATCATTTGCATGGGGTCACGCTTCATTACCATGTATCACGCCCACTTCCAGCCCACTTCCACTTATGCTGCCTTACGCCTATGAATATACGCTACGCCGGCGCAGAGTTGGGAGCATTTGCTTTGTGAATTCCATGCTTCCCTCTCCGTGCTGCGCCGGCGTAGCGTAAAAGACATACGCTACGGCGGCATATATATGCGCCGATGTATGTGAATCCGGGCCAGTATGTTTAGGTCTACAGCATCTCTGTCCCAATTTATTAGCTTCTTACAAGACTTCTTCCTCATGGATGCACTGTCTTAAATGAAAGACAGTTTGGAGAGTTTACTATTTTTCGAATTCAGAAAGTAATATGGTGCCTATGGCGAAAAAATAATGCTACTAATTAACCTTACTGTGAGTTTATGACTGAAGCAGGCTCAAAGTATGAAAGTACAGTAGATCTGGAATTGAAAAATCTAGCTATAATTACAACAGAACATACTTATGGGATGATAATAGATAGGTGAACTAAAACAGCAATCACTTAGATGGACCCTGTACTAGATTTAAGACTGACACAGCATGATGTGCCAGCAAAGGGATATTTTAAAGTAGAAAGGCAGAAATGCACCATCTAGCCCACATCTAGCCCCACAATAAGGGTGAAAAAAATTTCACTCGTAATGCTAAAAATCTGGGATCAGACCAGGAGGAGATAGAAGTAGATATGCCATCAGACACTGAAGTGATAAATCCAAACACTACTTACACCAGCCATGATATAAAGGCAGCATGTTATTCCTGCATGTCATAACAAAGCGCCCAGAATAGGGCCGATTTATGACGGCCCTTCTGCGCCTTCACACTTGAAAACAGGTGGATAAAGGGGTACAAAAAAAAAAAGACTGACAAAATATATCTTGAGAGGAGATTTTAATATCTATAGATAATATAAACCAAAATCCAATTGAGAATCTGTGGCAAGACTTGAAAATTGCTGTTCACAGACACTCTCCATCCAATCTGACAGAGCTTGAGCTATTTTGCAAAGAAGAATGGGCAAAAATGTCACTGTTTAGATGTGCGAAGCTGGTAGAGACATCCCCAAAAAGACTTGCAGCTGTGATTGCAGGTAAAGGTGGTTCTACAAAGTATTGACCCAGGGGGGCTGAATACAAATGCACACCACACTTTTCACATATTTATTTGTAAAAAATAAAAATAAAAGGAAAACCATTTATCATTTTTCTTCCACCTCACAATTATGTACCACTTTGTTGGTTTATCACATAAAATCCCAATAAAATACATTTACGTTTTTGGTTGTAACATGACAAAATTTGTAAAAATAAAAGGGGTATGTATAACCCTTAATTAACCTGAGCTACTATATAGCAGGGGTCGACAATATCCGGGCGCCTGGTCGCAATTGCGACTAGAAATTGTGACCTGGCGTCCGTGGCGGCTGGTAATTGAGGCCGCGGCGGGGAAGGTGGGGGAGCACAGAGGCACAGGATCCTCTCTAAAAGGACAAGAAGCGGTGAGTATTTCATGATCTCCACCTCGTCTGATCAGGAATGCTTTGCATTCATTGAGAAAAATGCAAGACATTCTCTGAATGGTAGCCATGCCAAGTAAGCGACCTGCTTTTCTTTACTGTGCAAAATGGCAGCTGCTTGGCAGGGCTTCTGTTAGATCACAACTATCACTGTATTAGCTTGGGCTAATAGCTACAGAGAGGCTTTTCCAGCATCACACATGCATACTTTTTTTGGGCCAAGCTGGCCTACTGTACTGTAAGTATGTCAAATATATCATTACCGAAGTTCAATTATATATCAGACAGGAGGCTCATATCTTATGCATTAATCTTTCTTTATTAATGCTCACAGCAGAATATATTTCTAATAACTCAATGTCAAAACAAAAAACTTTTAAAACAGACTACCACTCTCAGCAGTCCATGTAACCTCTAGCCACGCCCCTGACAGTGACCTCCATAAAAGGGGCTGCCTGTGAAGGTTCCTCCTCTTTCTTTCTGCTCACGGACAGATAAGTACCTTGCTTGTAGTGTTTACACAGCTAGGGAGTACAGGGGGTTTTTCTGCCCCCTGTTACTTCTTTATTGTTTTTATTTTCTGTATTTTTCTGTATTTTCTTTATTTTCCCTCTATTTTGTCTGCATTGCAGTACTTCTGTTTTTTCCTTCAGCCTTCCAACTGTTGTCTTGTGTATCAACGCTGTCTTTATTTTAAGTACTACTGTTTACTGCCTTACAACATAGCGCGGAGGTCGGGGGGCCTACTCCCCCCGTCAACACTACTCGCCCAGCATTGCCACCCCTCCGCTCTGTATTCTCTTTACCGAGCGCTCTGCCCCGTCGCCGCCATTTTCCCCTCCTTCTCCCTCTCCTCAGACATTCGCGCGCGTACGGGGGGCGGAGCTTCCGACGCTCGCCCGTTCAGCCAATCAGCGCCCAGCGGCCGTAGTCTCGCGAGACTTCGTTCCCGGGCCGCTGGAAGTCTCAGGCTCTTCCCCTCTCCGTTACCATTTGGAGCGGACGGTGGGGAGGATAGGATCGGAGCCTGCTGACCCTTAATCTTTTAGATTCCTAGGTAATCGGGTACATACCCTCTGCCCATATAAATATTGTCCCTAGCAGCGCGGTCACAAACATCCTGACTCTGCCCAAACTACAGTTAACACACTGTCAGTCTGCCTAGACCTCCAGCTATCATCTCCTCATCACTTCTGCTGCATTTATTTTTGCTCAAGCTAGCATGGCTGAACTTAACCAATTGACCCCCAGTGGGGAGACCCCCTCAGTAGGCAATTCCCACACCTTAAGTGCATCACAACTTCAGGACATCATCTACATGTCCATCCAAGCTGCCCTGGCTTATGCTTCCCCATCTGCCTGGGCTCAGCAACCCGTCCATACCCCACCACTACCGCCCCAGAACGGTGAACCGCCCACCAAAAAGGGTAAGGCCTCGCACAAGAGGAAACACACCCTGGCGGCGCATGACTCCCCGGCAGGGGAAGTAAACAATTTGCTCCAGGTAGCCCCCACCACGGTCTACCATCCCCAGCATCAATCAGATATTTCTCGACCCCTGGACCCCAGGGAGATTCAACAGAGGGGAGTATAAAGCCATTAGAAGGGCTAAACCGGACTCATATGTTGACTCCTCAGAAGAGGACTCGACCGACCCTTCTGATGGGTCGGACGTATCAGAGTCCGGGTCATATATTGAAGATGCTGGGGCTACGGTGCTCGACACGGCCGCCACTCCTGCCACGCAGGACGAGGTCCTCCTGGACGCTCTTGGAGAACCCTTTTTCCACCCAGACGCAATTACCCACCCGCGTTCTGGGGAATGGACGCCTCTGCCACACGTTTCACAGTACGTGGAACTTTGGGCTAGGAAGTCCTTGGATAGAAATGGCCGTAACAAATTAAGGGCGGAATGCCCCAGACCCTCCATACCTAAGAGGGTTGTGGCCACCCCAGAGGTGGACCCGGTCTTAACAAAATATCTCCTAAAGACGGGAAAATTTCAGAAGAAGGGCATTGAACGCTCCTTCCGGTCCATACAAGACCGCGTCCTGGACCTTATGGGTCCGCTAACTAAAATCCTGAACCTGTCCGAACAAGCTGCGGCTTCTGGACAACCAGTGGACCTCCCGCAACTTAGGGGTTGGGCACAAAGAGCCCTATGCCTGGCTGGCACCGCCAACACGGCATGTTCTGTGGAAAGACGCAGGTCGATCCTCATGCGCCTAGATCCCCAGTTATCACACCTGGCGGAATCCGAGCCCGGCCTGTCGGCTGAGGGCATGCTTTTTGGTGACATGGTGATCAAGGACATAAACAAGTTTGTAGTCTAGTCTAGACAAGGCCCAAAACTCCTTAAGGAGAACCGGGACCAACAAGGTCGGCAGAAATAGAGGCCGTTCCAATTCCTACAGGCCGCAGGGCAGACCCCTTGCTCAATACCAATACCAGGCTCCATCCTATGCCGCCCCGGTGGCGCAACCTGCACCCTTCTTTGCTCCCCGAGGCAGACCCTGGCGAGGACGTGGTGGACGCGGTTACCCACGATCCCGACCTCCTACTGGTGAGTATGCCTTACACCACACTCAATCACATTCCTGTGGGGGGACGTCTGCGGTATTTTACCCACGCCTGGTCTGCGATTACGGCAGACGCATGGATTTTATACTCCGTAGCGGGATTTGCTATAGACATACAATCCCCACCGCTTCTCAACATAATTCCTCCCCCCATTCGGTTTGCAAGACGAAACGGCCTTCTCATAGACAAAGAAATACGAGACCCGCTGACCAAACAGGCAATTGTAGAAGTAGACCCCTTTTCCCCAGGCTTCATAAGCAACCTGTTTCTGGTACGCAAGAAAAGGGGAGGTTACCGCCCGGTGATAAATCTCAGGGACCTAAACCAATATGTCGAGTATCGACACTTCAAGATGGAGGGAATTTACTTCCTCCGAGACCTTCTCCACCCTGGAGACTGGCTCGTGAAGGTGGGTCTAAAAGACGCATACCTTACGGTCCCTATACACCCGGAATCACAACATCTACTTCGTTTCCCGTGGAAGGGCAGGATGTGGCAATTTACTTGCCTTCCGTTTGGCCTGTCGTCCGCCCCATGGTGTTTCACCAAACTCATGAAACCAGTGGTGGCAGCACTGAGAAGCAGAGGAGTACGTCTGATTATCTATCTAGACGACATCCTCATCATGGCCTATTCCAAGAATCAAGCCCTCCTCCATATGTCTTGGACAATATCCCTTATACAAAAGCTGGGCTTTATAATCAATCACGAAAAGTCCATTTTGGTCCCATCCCAACAGATGGAGTTCCTGGGCTTTACGGTAAACACCGTTCAATCCACCCTCAGTCTCCCCAAAGCCAAACTTGCCCTTATCCGCAAGGAGATTCGTGCAGCACTACGCAGAGGCCACCTATCCCTCCGTACACTAGCACGTCTAGTGGGCCTGCTTGCGGCCTCCATCCAGGCCATCTTTGCGGCCCCGCTGCATTACAGAGCCCTTCAGAGGCTCAAAATTATGCACTTGAGACAGGGCCTCAAATACTCAGACGAGATCCCTCTCTGCCAAGAGACTACCGAGGAACTGAGATGGTGGCTTCATCACGCCGTCGAATGGAACGGCAGAACCATCTTCAACCCCAGCCCGGACGTCGTCATAGAATCAGACGCCAGTCGCCAGGGCTGGGGCGCCCGGTGTGGCACGGCCTCCACAGGAGGGACGTGGTCCGCAGCGGAAACCTCTCTTCATATCAATGCGCTGGAACTTTTGGCAGCCCTATTCGCTGTCAAGAGTTTCATGCCTTGTACTTCCACATGCTGTATTCTGTTTCGCATGGACAATGTGGCGGCGGTGCAATATGTCAACCGTCTGGGAGGCACCAAATCCAGCACTCTGGCGTATATCGCGAAGGATTTCTGGCACTTTTGCCTAGCCCATGACATCGCCCCTATAGCGGAATACATTCCGGGAGTCTCCAACTCGGTAGCCGACTGGAACTCTCGATATCTTCGCGACTCCAGCGACTGGAGACTGGATCGGTCAATATTTCTTCGCTTACAGCGACTCTGGGGACCGCTGTCTACAGATCTCTTCGCCTCCCGCCTCAACCACCAACTGCCTCGCTTATTCAGCTGGAGGCCGGATCCGGAGGCATATGCGGTGGACGCTCTCCGCCAACCTTGGCCGGAGGGAACACATTACGCGTTTCCCCCTTTCCAAATAATCCCCAGACTTCTCCTACGGATAACCAACCTGGGAGCGACTGTGGTGCTGATTACGCCATGGTGGCCGACCCAACCATGGTTCCCTCTGTTACTGGGGATGACTATAGACCTCCCCAGGCTGATTCCCCATTTCCCTCACCTCCTCACCAGTCCGAGCGGGGATCTTCACCCCCTGGTTCTGGAGAACAACCTGCCACTTCTGGCGTGGTTGGTTTCGGGATCCCGGCCCCAGATAGAGACCTTTCGGAATCAGCTCAGAATCTCCTCACCATGGCCTGGGCCCCCGGGACTAGATCGGCATATTGATCAGCCTGGAAGCTCTGGGTTCGTTGGTGTGATCAACGACAGGTTGATCCCGTACAGGCCCCTGTATCACTAGTAGCGAATTACCTGGCGGATTCTTATGAATCCGGTAAATCGTACAGCTCTATTAACATCTATCGATCAGCTATCTCAGCCTATCACTGCCCCGCGGATTCTTTGCCAGTTGGCAGACATCCGCTGGTATGTCAACTTTTAAGAGGCGTGAAGTTTCAACGTCCCCCTAGGCCTAGATACCAAGCGACCTGGGATGTATCCAAGGTGCTTGATGTGTTCGCCAGTTGGGGGGACAACGCGGACCTGTCTCTGAGACTTTTATCCATAAAACTAACGGTCCTCCTATGTCTAATTTCCATCAAGAGAGTGTCAGACGTTAGGGCGCTAGACATCTCCAGGCGACAATTTTCGCCACAAGGTGTTGAATTTTCCATAGTACGCAGGACCAAAACCGGTATTCACTCTGTCTTCTATCCTTCCTTTCCTGCTCATCCACTTCTCTGTGTCGTTCGTTGCCTCCAGGCATACGAATCTCAAACCGCTACCCTGCGTTCCGCGGGCTCTTCTCAGCTTCTTGTGTCCTACGTCAAACCTCACCTTCCTGTCTCGTCTGCCTCCCTGGCACGCTGGGTGAGAGCCGCCATGGAAATGGCGGGGATCAACGTTACCCTATTCGGAGCTCATTCCACCAGGGGTGCTATGGCTACCAAGGTAGTCGTATCAGGAGTCTCTCTTTTAGATCTCTTGAGGGCGGCGGATTGGTCTTCTGAGACCACGTTCCGGCAATTTTACTTCAGACCACAGGACCACATCTCCTTGTCGGTCCTCTCTTAGGGTTACTGTGTATTGTGTTTAGTCATATCTACATGCTTAAAATTCTAGCTTTGAACTTGCATAAGATATGAGCCTCCTGTCTGATATATAATTCGAGATTTTCCTAGCTTGTGACGGAAAATATTGATTATATGATGACAGGAGGCGAGTATCTTCCCTCCCGACCCTCCCTATCACGATTGTTTTCATTTTTCGCAGGTTACTGAGTGCCGACCTGGGTCTTACAGACGGATAATCCAGTTTGGAGAATGATTGAATCCTGCCTTCACGTTGGAACGCAGCTCACTTGAGAACCCTCGTTGGGAATCAGTTTGTTCCTGGAACCCCTGTTGGGTCACGGTTGGTGGTTGGCTTCCTGTCGGAAGCTGTCGGAGGTCGACCGGCCGGTCTGAACTCCGAAGACACGCTTCGATCCTCCGTTTTGGTGCCGTTTCTATCTTAAGAAGTCATCGCATCAAGAAAGAGGAGGAACCTTCACAGGCAGCCCCTTTTATGGAGGTCACTGTCAGGGGTGTGGCTAGAGGTTACATGGACTGCTGAGAGTGGTAGTCTGTTTTAAAAGTTTTTTGTTTTGACATTGAGTTATTAGAAATATATTCTGCTGTGAGCATTAATAAAGAAAGATTAATGCATAAGATACTCGCCTCCTGTCATCATATAATCAATATTTTCCGTCACAAGCTAGGAAAATCTCGAATTATAACACCACTGGTTAATTCAACCCAAATAGTTACTAAGGCTATAGTAATGACTTTAAATTACAAGTTCTTTGAAGGCAAGGGGTTATGAGTCTAGGTCAGTGTTTCTCAACTCCAGGCCTCAAGGCGCCCCAATAGGTCATGTTTTTAGGATTCCCCTCAGATGAAACAGCTGTGGTAATTAAAAAGGCAGTAAAAATGATTAAATCACCTGTGCAAAATAATGGGAAGCCAGAAAACATGACCTGTTGTGGCGCCTTTAGGACTGGAGTTGAGAAACCCTGCTCTAGGTACTCTGTAACATCTGCATATCTGGTCAGTTTCATCAAATAAATTAAAATAAGAAAGGAAATGCGTAAAACATTACTATTGAGTGCAATTTCAGTTTCCACCCATAGATGTCCTCAGCATTCTACCATGATTTGAAACATGAATAGTTACTTTGTCAAATACTTGGCTGAATGTGTTTCTATTTGAATTTTGCAACATACTGTACACCTCAGACCCCAGACTATATTTGCATCAGAGCATTACCTGTGTGCAGTACTGCAAAAAAAAAAAAGTGGAAATGTGACAACTTCTCTCCACAAGCATACAGAAAGTTTGGGAAATATAAGTGCCTATTACAGGCTACACCAGGGTCGGCAACCTTTTGAGTACAGTGTGCCGAAAAATGTTTTTAAAGAAGTTGAGCATGCTGTTTTTATAACCAAAAAACGTTAACTCTATCACAAAAGGGATTTTTTTTTAAACTAAATGCTGTAGACGACTTGATTAATAGTGACTAGTTAACATTGTGCACTCTCATGCCTTAGTTCAGCCTCAATTCCTGTACCCCCAGTCCTCAGGTCAGCCCCAATTCCTGTACCTCCAGTCCTCAGGTCAGCCCCAATTCCTGTACCTCCAGTCCTCAGATCAGTCCCAACTCCTGTACCTCCAGTCCTTAGATCAGCCCCAATTCCTGTACCTCCAGTCCTCAGATCAGCCCCAATTGCTGTATCTCCAGTCCTCAGATCAGTCCCAACTCCTGTACCTCCAGTCCTCAGATTAGCCCCAATTCCTGTACCTCCAGTCCTCAGATCAGCCCCAATTCCTGTATTTCCAGGCCTCAGATCAGCCCCAATTTCTGTACCTCCAGTCCTCAGATCAGTCCCAACGCCTGTACCTCCAGCCCTCAGATCAGCCCCAATTCCTGTACCTCCAGTCCTCAGATCAGCCCCAACTCCTGTACCTCCAGTCCTCAGATCAGCCTGACTCCTGTACCTCCAGTCCTCAGATCAGCCCCAATTCCTGTACCTCCAGTCCTCAGATCAGCCCCAATTCCTGTACCTCCAGGCCTCAGATCAGCCTCATTTCCTGTATCTTCAGTCCTCAGATTAGCCCCAATTCCTGTACCTCCAGTCCTCAGATCAGCCCCAATTCCTGTACCTCCAGTCCTCAGATCAGCCCCAACTCCTGTACCTCCAGTCCTCAGATCAGCCTGACTCCTGTACCTCCAGTCCTCAGATCAGCCCCAATTCCTGTACCTCCAGTCCTCAGATCAGCCCCAATTCCTGTACCTCCAGGCCTCAGATCAGCCTCATTTCCTGTATCTTCAGTCCTCAGATTAGCCCCAATTCCTGTACCTCCAGTCCTCAGATCAGCCCCAATTCCTGTACCTCCAGTCCTCAGGTCAGCCCCGATTCCTGTAACTCCAGTCCTCAGATCAGCCCCAATTCCTGTACCTCCAGTCCTCAGATCAGTCCCAACGCCTGTACCTCCAGCCCTCAGATCAGCCCCAATTCCTGTACCTCCAGTCCTCAGATTAGCCAAAATTCCTGTACCTCCAGTCCTCAGATCAGCCCCGACTCCTGTACCTCCAGTCCTCAGATCAGCCCCAATTCCTATACCTCAAGTCCTCAGATCAGTCCCAACTCCTGTACCTCCAGCCCTCAGATCATCTCCAATTCCTGTACCTCCAGTCCTCAGATCAGCCCCAATTCCTGTACCTCCAGTCCTCAGACCAGCTCCAATTCCTGTACCTCCAGTCCTCAGATCAGCCCCAATTCATGCACGCTCACACCTCAGATCACTGTAACTCCCTGCAAATCTGTCCCCCCACTATACTACCCTGCACATCTGCCCCCCCACTGTACTACCCTGCACGTCTGACCCACCTCTGTGCCCTCTGCTTATCTGTCCCACCACTGTAACCCACTGCTCATTTGCCCCACCACTGTACCACCCTGCTCTTCTGTCCCACCACTGTACCCCCATGCTCTTCTGTCTCACCGCTGAACCACCTTCTCACCTGTCATAACACTGAACCCATGTGCTCATCTGCTGCACCACTGTAGCCCCATTTCTCATCTGCCCCACCGCTATTCCCCCTGCTCTTCTGTTCCATCTCTGTAAACCCCTTCTCATCTGCCCCAACAATGTACCCCCTTTCTCATCTGCCCCACCACTGTATCTCCCTGCACATCTGCTCCACCGATGTACCCCCATGCTCTTCTGTCTCACCGCTGAACCACCTTTTCGCCTGTCTTAACACTAAACCCATCTGCTCAACCACTGTAATCCCCTTTCTCATCTGCCCCACTGTTGCCCCTGCTGTTCTGTTCCATCTCTGTTCCCCCTGCTCTTCTTCCCCACCACTGTAATCCCCTGCTCATCTCTCCCACCAATTTACCTATTTTCTCCTCTTCCCCGCCACTGTACCCCTGCACACCTGCCCCACCTCTGTAACCCCTGCATTCTGCCCTACCTCTGAAACCCCCTGCTCATCTGTCCCACTAATGCACCTCCCTTTCACATCTTCCCCAACACTGAAACCCCCCTGCTTATCTGTCCCACCAATGTAACCCCCTGCTCATCTTCCCTATCATCTTTGACTCAGACATGACTATGGACGCACAAATTGGATCAGTAGTCAGCGGATCGCACTATCTTATCCAATTGCTGTGTAGACTCATCCCATTCATCCTGGGAGAGAACACAGCAGCAGTAGTTGGAACACTCATCAATTCCTGACTCGATTACACAAACTCCCTCTACCTAGTACTACCCAAATACCAGATTTCTCATTTACAAGTCGTCCAGAACACAGCAACAAGACTGATAACAGGGAAAAAAAACATGGCAATCAATCACCCCGGCCTTAAGGACTCTACATTGGCTAACCGTAAAGGATCGGGTTACATTCAAGACCCTCTGCCTCACCCACAAATGCACACAAAGAAATCCGCCTCAATATTTATGCGAGGAAATAAAACACTACACCCCTAATCGTGCCCTCCGGTCAACTAATCAAAATCTCCTCCACATCCCCAAGTCCTGCTACAAATCTAAAGGAGAATGAAGATGCGCCGTCCAAGGACCACGGCTATGGAACGCTCTACCAACGAACATCCGCATGGAAGAAAACCATCGGGCCTTCAGGAAAAAACTTAAGACCCACCTCTTCTGAAGGACCTTGGACGAAATTGGACAAAAAACACCTTGAGGTGATTCCGTTTTGCATTTGTTAGCGCTATATAAGTTACTCATTCACTCACTCACTCTATCACGGTACTGTGCTCTTCTGTCTCACCGCTGAACCCATCTTTTCATTTCTCCCACCACTGTACCTCCTGCACTTCTGCCCAACCACTGTACCCCCCTGAACATCTGCCCCACCAGTGTACCCCGTTCTTCTGCCCCACCACTGTACATCCTGAACATCTGTAACACTGAGCCCCCCTACTCCTCTGCCCTACCACTGTAACCCCCTGCTTATCTGTCCCATCACTGTAACCCCCTTACTCTTCTGTCCCACAGCTGAACCCCTTCTCATCTGTTCCACCATTGTACCCCACTACCGTACCTTTCTGCTCTTCTGTACCCTCCTACGCATCTATGATAAGCACAATATGCAGAGTGGTGAAAGGAAGCAGAGATGAGCCTCATCTACCTGTCCTGGCACACTCATCCTGCTGATTCACCTCTTGCTTCCTACCCATGTGGTTGTATGTGATGTATGTGATGTCACATACAAGCATATGCAATGGATGCACAATGATGAGCTCAGGTCAGGGGCATTTTCTAAAAGCAGTGGGCTTGTATGCAAGATCGAGCCCCCGCAGCTGAGAAAAAGTGCAGTGCCTAGTGCTGTAGCAAAATTGGGTGCAATATTCCTTGTGCTGTATACTGGCTGTGGCCTAAAGGGACACAGAGTGCCGGCGGTTCAGTATTAAGTGATGCAAAGTTCAGGGGTCAGGTGTAAGTGATGCAGAGTTCATAGGTTGGGAGTAGGTGATGTAGAGGTTGGTAGTAGTAGATGATGCAAAGCTGAGGGGTCAGTAGAAAGTGACACATACACACAAACACACACACACATATATATACATATACATATACATACATATACATATATATATATATATATATATATATATACATACAGGTGTATATAAGTTCTAACAAAGTTCCCAGAAGCTCAACAGTAATTCCACCAATTTTTACCTGATTGTGGTTTTCTCAATCACAGTGAAATTCCATCTTTCTGATATTGGTAGTGGCAACCAAGCAAGTCATCTTCCTCCAGATGGTGAGTAGGGCTAGCAGGACTGTGATTGGCTTTGGCAGTGGCCAATCACAGTCCTCCTCCTCCTGGAAACGGGGACCGCCCCCTCCCCCCTAGCAGAACTTCACCCAATCTCTTCCCCATAACAAGAGCTGACTGTCGCAGCTATAACAAAGTTAGATAACCAATCAATGTTTCCCATTGTTTACAAGATGTGGGGGCACAGGGCCTCCCCCTCAGTGCAGGTGTGGCATGGGGAACTGTGAGATTGGAATGCATTAGCGTCTCACTGACACTTCCCTGCGCTGCTCTGCTGTTTGGGAGGGAGTAGGCAAAGAGGCTTTGCGTGCCACTTGCGGCACCAGTGCCAGGGGTTGCCTATTCCTGTGCTACATTCTTAAAACAGGAATTCCAACTAAAGAATTTAAAACAATCCTGCTAACAGTCAACCAAGCAGGGCCCAGGTTTGAAAACACCTTTGGTTTTTATTAGTATGCTAGACAAAGGTGCGCTTTATCTGATCTAATACTTTAAAGCAAACGATATGACTGTTCCACTAAAGTTAGATTGAATATTACAAAAAAAATGTAATGTTATCAAACAAGAAAGAAGATTTCTTATTAAAGTAGAAGTATGGTCAAACAGGGCCGGGTCTAGCCTGTCTGATGTGGCAGTGCAATAAAAAATATCAGAGTGGCAGGTCATGCAAGGTCAGTAGTGCAATATATAGGAGTCAGTAGGAAAGTGTACAGGGGTCAGAAGGGCAGAGAATAGGGTCAGCAGTTTGTAGCGCAGTGTACAGTAGGGTGACCACATTTCCAAACTACCATTCGGGAACACCCCCCCTTCCCAAAGATCAGTTTGTGATGTAATGAATTACAGCACAGTCATTGGACACCAGAGGCGGGATTTATGATTTCTCCAATCACAAGCAGGGGGCGGGATTGTGCTCCTCCAGGCATCACCAGCCAGGACAAGTAATGTCAGTG
Source organism: Rana kukunoris (assembly GCA_029574335.1). Taxonomy (NCBI): domain Eukaryota; kingdom Metazoa; phylum Chordata; class Amphibia; order Anura; family Ranidae; genus Rana; species Rana kukunoris. The sequence continues at coordinate 236,334,534 of CM056052.1, read as the reverse complement.
AGTAAAGTCGTGATGTGACAGCCTTTTTTGGGGCCATCATATCGGCCCAGGGGTTGGCTGTGTCAGTTTTATTTCGGGACACTGTATTGTCCTGGCATAAAGGTACCCAGGACAGACCTGCAAAATGCGTGACTGTTCCTGGGCAATCCGGGACACGTGGTCACCCTAGTGTACAGAGATATTAGTTTGTATATCAGGACAGGACAGTGAGGGGACAGCAGGGCAGAGGATGCAAGGTCAGCAGGGGAGTGTACAAGAGTCAGAAGGGCAATGTAAAGGCCATCATTTGGGCAGAGGATAGGGGTTAGCAGGGGAGTGTACAAAAGGCAGTGAGGCAGTGTACAAAGGGTCGGTAGAGCAGAGGATAGGGGTCAGCAGGGCAGATGGCAGGGGTCAGCAGGGTGGAGAATCCCCCTAGATCAGTGTTTTTCAACTCCAGTCCTCAAGGCACACCAACAGGTCAAGTTTTCAGTCAGATGGAATGGCTGTGGTGATTACTAAGGCAGTGAAACTGATCAAATCACCTGTGCAAAATAATGGAAAGCCTGAAAACATGACCTGTTGGTGTGCCTTGAGGACTGGAGTTGAAAAACACTGCCCTAGATGACCATGTGGCCAAAGCTATTTTGGACATATTTCTCTTGTATGTCACAGCAGTGCACTTAGTTCTGACAATAATGTTGGGATCCACTCAGATGCCTGACCGGAAGCTGGCTCAGCCTTCCAGTGCGGTTCTGAGATCCTTACCACATCCTAGCACTTCCGTAAGCGCTGGAGGGGTAGAGCAGTGAGCCATTGATGGACAGTCACTGTTGTGTTCAGAGAGGACCTGAGTACTGAGTAGTCTGAGGTCTTGATGCTCAATTCTTGGTGTACAGCTGGCAGGGGACAGCTGCAGCTCAAATCGATGCTGCATCTACATAGGTGAGTATATAAGTTTGTTATTTTTGAGTCCCACACTTCTCTTTTAAGTCTCAAAATGGTGTCTTATCTCCACCCAGATTTAAAGCACGTGTATCAATCTGATTGTACAATCTACATTAGTTTACAAATTGTCTAGTGCCAGTATCCCTGGTTGTGCATAAACTGACTGGGCTGTTAAGATAGGTCTTCATGTTACTTAAATACAGATTTTGTACAATAATGTAGCGCTTACCCCCGAAGGAGCCGCTGGTTGATTTCGGGGTGGGCGTATTAAGTTACCAATTACACTTGTCTAGGGGTGAATACTTGTAGACAGTGAATAAAGCGAGTGTGCAGACATCAGAGTACTTTTCAACGTGTTATTCCAAGGCCCAACATGGCCAACATCAACATGGCACACTATAGAGAAAGGTTGATGAGCAGAAGAAAACTGCAGTATCAGGCCTTGGATATTATAGAGAGCAGCTTGCTCTCAGTACAGTCACACTTAATCGTCGCCACCCCTGTCAGAGTGGGTAAAGTGCCCTGGACAGGCGTTTAACTTGGGCCTGGCAACGGAAAGGTCACTTGCAGTAGTCACTGGGAGGAATTGGGGCCTCTGCCACAGCCCTGAGGAATTTCCATACTTTTAAAAGGGGTAGAACTAATGGATCCTCCCAGTAAGTCACTTCTCTAGAGTCATCAGAGGACAGTTGAAGTGTACCTGTCATGTAGTGATGACCCGATCCCCGGTGGTTTGCCTAGGCCTCGCGGATAACCTCTGCCTTTGGGTCTCCCGAGCCAATCCCCCACGGTACAGCTCCCGGCTTAGGATCTGGGACCCAGCAAGCCGCTGGGGCCTCTCTCGATGTCATGGCGAAGCTCCGCTTGGTGCGCAGCCTCGGCCTTGTAGAACGTCTCACTCTATCTCAGGCGTCTGCCACAGATATACTCTCCCGCCAGCATGTCCAGAGGGAAAATCCTCCTCTGATTGGCTGCTGGGAGAAAGTGGGTCTGTCAGAACCCTTTCCAGCGCCAACTGTCACCCAGGGATAAAAACACCTCCCCTAGCATGCAGACTGGCCTAGAAAACAGTTCTAAACTGACAGCAGCCTAAACTTAACCAATTTGTGAGTGGGAGCAACTTAACTCTCCAATTCCCCACTAACTTTAGCGTAGCGCCCCGCCAAATAGGGGGGGGGGGGCGATACAATAAGATTATAATGTGGGTGGTCACTAGGGATGAGCCGAACACCCCCCCCCCCATTCGGTTCGCACCAGAAGCGCTGAACGGACCGATTGTTTGCGCAAACTTTTAGAACCCCATTGAAGTCTATGGGACTCGAATATTCAAATTCAAAAGTGCTAATTTTAAAGGCTAATATGCAAGTTATTGTCGTAAAACGAGTTTGAGAACCCGGGTCTTGCCCCAGGGAACATGTATCAATGGAGAAAAAAAGTTTTAAACACGGTCGTTTTCTGGAGCAGTGATTTTAATGATGTTTAAAGTGATTTTTTTTATTCCTTTAAATATCGTACCTGCTGGGTGTTACTATGAGAAAAAAGTCATTTAAAACTGCTTGCGGCTTTAATGTAATGTCTGGTCCCTGCAATATGGATGAAAATCATTGAGAAAAATAGCAAGGGTTTCCCCGCCCCCCTCCCCCAGGTCCTTACCAGCCCCTTTGGCCCTATATACTTTGAACAGCAGTATACAGGCGGTGCAAACAAGACAGGGACTGTAGGTTTGTTGTTAAGTAGAATCTGTTTGTAATTTTGAACTGGTCCTTTTTTAAAGTGTAGCTCCAGTCAAAAAAAATGTTAAGCTTTTTGGAAAACATAGAGCAGTGAGTGCGCAGTGAGGTAGGGTAGTACTGTAGTGACGTTGTACAAAACAGCCATGCTGCTATCACCAGTGTTGCTCATCTTACTTTAAAAAAGTAATTAGTTACAGTTACAAATTACTTCTCCAAAAAAAGTAATTACGTTAGTGACTCAGTTACTACATTGAAAAAGTAATTAGATATTTAGCAAAGTAACTGCGATTTTTTTTAATGGGGTGCAGAGTGGGAGATGACAGGGGGAGGAGTGCAGAGCGGGAGATGACAGGGGGAGGGGTGCAGAGTGAGAGGTGACAGGAGGAGGGGGTGCAGAGTGAGAGGTGACAGGGGGATGGAGTGCAGAGTGAAAGGTGACAGGGGGAGGGGGTGCAGAGTGAGAGGTGACAGGGGGAGGGAGTGCAGAGTAAGAGATGACAGAGGGAGGGGGTGCAGAGCGAGAGGTGACAGAGGGAGGGGGTGCAGAGTGAGAGGGGACAGGGGGAGGGGTGCAGAGTGGGAGGTGACAGATGACATTAAGAGGGATAACTGAATTTCCTATGAAGCACACAGGTGACAACTGTAAGTGACAGGGATCACACAGAGATATGACGAGGAGCCGAGAGAGTGTGCTGTCAGGCCGGGCCTGTAATATCTCAGTGGCGGGGAATGGTGACAGAAAACGGCACTGTACATGGGATGGCCAGGGTGTCTCCTTACCTCTGTCCCCTCCTCTGTGTGAGTCCCCGCTGTGCGACCACATTCTCTGCTTAGCACTCTAGATACACCGGGTCCCCTCTGCGCCTGCGCACATTTACGGCCACACCCACGTGTAAGCCCAAAACAACCCCGCCCACACTTTTACCAAACCAGACAGACCGGTGGGAGTGTGAACCCGCCCTTCGAATTTGTGTAGTTCAGCGATTTGTCCGCCCATCTACTGTTCCCGCATCCAAATCCTGGCTGTGTGTGACGCTTCTGCTTGCACTCACCTCCCCCATCCACCAACCTGTATAACAAGGATCACCCGAACCAGCGGCAGCCAACTCAGCAATTACTCTGCTGCCATCTAGTCGCGGTAGATGTTATTGTGGTAACGCCGCCCATGTAATGGGAACGGCGTTGCCGAGAGGGGAAGAGTAATCAGGTAGATTATTTAAACGCCGTTACTTACAACACTGGCTATCACTGCTGTGGTTTTTGATGCCCCTCGGCCTCCTGACTGTGTTTTAAAGGTTCAACTTCACATCTATGCGATGCATCAGAGTATGTGCCTTGCTGCATAACAGCGTATTAATTTGAGAATGAACTGCCTGCCACCCCTCAATAGCACCAAAGTGCATGGGCCTTTTTTTAATTGTATTTTTTAATGCCGCTGCACCAAAATGTATAGTGCTTTTGATAGCATGCATTTTTATTTTTGTGTTTTTTTTTTATTCACACACACATATATATATACAGTGGGGATCGAAAGTTTGGGCACCCCAGGTAAAAAAAAAATATTAATGTGCATAACGAAGCCAAGGAAAGATGAAAAAATCTCCAAAAGACATTAAATTACAGATTAGACATTCTTATAATATGTCAAAAAATGTTAGATTTTATTTCCATCATTTACACTTTCAGAATTACAGAAAACAGAAAAATGGTGTCTGCAAAAGTTTGGGCACCCTGCAGAATTTATAGCATGCACTGCCCCCCTTGCAAAGCTGAGACCTGCCAGTGTCATGGATTGTTCTCAATCATCATCTGGGAAGACCAGCTGATGTCAATCTCAAAGGTTTTAAATGCCCAGACTCATCTGACCTTGCCCCAACAATCAGCACCATGGGTTCTTCTAAGCAGTTGTCTAGAAAACTGAAACTGAAAATAGTTGACGCTCACAAAGCTGGAGAAGAAGATAGCAAAGCGTTTTCAGATGTTAATATCCTCTGTTCGGAATGCAATTAAGAAATGGCAGTCATCAGGAACAGTGGAAGTTAAAGCAAGATCTGGAAGACCAAGAAAAATATCAGACAGAACAGCTCGCAGGATTGTGAGAAAAGCAATTCAAAACCCACGTTTGACTGCATGATCCCTCCAGAAAGATCTGGCAGACACTGGCGTTGTGGTACACTATTCGACTATAAAGAGATACTTGTACAAATATGGTCTTCATGGAAGAGTCATCAGAAAAAAAAACTCTTCTACGTCCTCACCACAAAAATCAGCGTTTGAACTTTGCAAATGAACATATAGACAAGCCTGGTGCATTTTGGAAACAAGTTTTGTGGACGGATGAGGTTAAAATAGAACTTTTTGGTAGGAATGAGCAAAGGTACGTTTGGAGAAGAAAGGGCACAGAATTTAATGAATAGAACCTTTGTCCAACTGTTAAGCATGGGGGTGGATCAATCATGCTTTGGGGTTGTATTGCAGCCAGTGGCACAGGGAACATTTCATGAGTAGAAGGAAAAATGGATTCAATAAAACTTCAGAAAATTTTGGATGGTAACTTGATGCCATCTGTGAAAAAGCTGAAGTTAAAGAGAGGATGGCTTCTACAAATGGATAATGATCCTAAACACACCACAAAATCCACGGGGGATTACATCAAGAGGCGTAAACTGAAGGTTTTGCCATGGCCTTCACAATCTCCTGACCTCACCATAATTGAAAATCTATGGATAGACCTTAAAATTGCAGTGTGTGACAGACAGCCCAGAAATCTCAAAGAACTGGAAAACTTTTCTAAGGAAGAATGGGCAAAGATACCTCAAACAAGAATTGAAAGTCTCTTGGCTGGCTACAAAAAGCATTTACAAGCTGTGATACTTGCCAAAGGGGGCAGTACAAGATATTAACTCTGCTGAGTGCTCAAACTTTTGCAGACGCCATTTTTTTGTTTTCTGTAAATTGGAAAGTGTTAATGATGGAAATAAAATCTAACTTTTTTTGACATATTATAAGAATGTCTAATCGGTAATTTGATGCCTTTGGAGATTTTTCCATCTTTCCTTGGCTTCGTTATGCACATTAATACACATTTTTACCTGGGGTGCCCAAACTTTCGATCCCCACTGTATATATATATATATATATATATATATATATATATATATATATATATATATATATATATATAAAATGTGTGTGTGTAAATAAAAAAAAAAAAAAAAAAATCACAAAAATGGATGCTAACAAGAGCACCATGCATTTTTTTTGAGAATCGTGAGAGAATCATGATCTTTATTCTAAGATTCTTTGTGATTCTCATTTGTCCCAGAATTGTGCAGCTCTACTGCCTTTAGGAAATAATATGAGAAACACCAGCAAATCTATTGACGTAGCTTTAGGTGCACACTGTACAGAGGACACAGACAGTACACCACGTGAAAATACTGCAGCTAGCACAATCACATGCCTGCCAGTATATTAGGAAGAGCGTATCTATCTAAACTCAATACAGTGTATAAATATATATACACAACACCTGGGATGCATATATATCCTCTACACACAATGGCCCAGATTCACAGAGAGTGGGCGCACATTACACCGCCGTAGCGCAAACGCTGTATGCTACGCCGACGCAGCACGGAGAGGCAAGCACAGCATTCAGCAAGCTATTGCTCCCCAGGCTGCATCGGCGTGGCGTAGTTTTCGAAGGCGCAGGCCAGCATAGGTAGAAGAGGGAGTGACCCCATGCAAATGATGGTCCGAGCATGGTGCAGTGTTTTACGCCCGGCGTATCAGCTGCGCATGCGCCGTGACGTTGCCGTGATGTAGACGCATGAAACAGCACCCTTATGCGCATGCTCACAACCACGCCGGCACAAATGCCTAAGCTATGCCGGATCACCGTGAACGTAACATACGCCCAATACGCCGGCCTGTGTTCTCTAGTGCAGACCTTTGCATGTCTGTTGCCGGGTTGCGCCTCATCTTTGGGGAATAACTTTACTCCGTACGTACAATTTACACGAACCTCGCGTAGCATGCGTCAGGCGCACGTACTATCGTGAATCGCCGTATTTCCCTCATTTGCATGTTTGAATGCCTATGGGAGCAGCAACATGCGTCCAGACGAAAAGTGTGCCCACGCTACGCTGGCGTATGTAAGCTACGTTGGCGTAGGCTGGCCAGTTTTTAGGCGTATGTTGGTTTGTGGGTCTGGTGCACAGATACGCCAGCGCACATTTGCGCTTATTCGGTGCAAATTTGCACTTACGTCGGCGTAAGTGCTTTGTGAATCTGGGCCTGTAACTCTAACTGACTAGCCTGCCTGCCTGCCTGCTCTATCTAACTCCAAAAAAATGACTCTCTCTCTCTCTCTGTCTCTCTCTGTAAACCAACACACTACAGATATGATGTTCGAGTCGAACGTGAGTTCGACTTGAATACGATGCTCATCCCTAGTGGCCACCTAAACGCTGAACACACATTACAATTACAATCACTTACTTGTGTATTGTCTTGTTGAGTATTGGTGTCAGGAAGGTAGTTGTTAGGTAATTGGACTGGGTATAATCCTCATTAATTTAATAAGTACAATGCCTGGCGGGTGTGGAGAAGCGACTCAGTGTACATCTTGCGGCATGTATGCGTTCCTTGATCATCTGATCAAGGGCGATTACTGCTATGCAAAATGTAAGCACATTGTTTCCTTGGAAGCCCAGGTTCTGAATCTGGGGAAGCAACAATTAGCACTGGGAAGACCCTCCACAATAATGGATAGCCTGGACCGTGCCCGGCAGGTGATGGCAGGGGACAGCACAGAGGTGGGTGGAGACAAAGAGGCGCAGGCACTAGAAAATAGTAGATAGGTGACAGTCAGGTAGGGTAGAGGGGAAGTGCCAGGGAGGCCGTTCCAGGGCTGGAGCATCCCAATAAGTATGCTCCATTGAGTGACATTGGTGAAACCAGTCAGGGTCCAGCACTGCTGGAGCTAAGGGACTCTCCTAGCTCCCGGGGGAAGAACTCCTCCAGTGAGAGTGAGGGGGAAGCGAAGGGAAAGGAAAGACATATTCTGGTGGTAGGGGACTCAGTTCTTAGAAAGACAGAGAGGGACATCTGTAACAAAGACCTGAAGTGCTGAACTGTATCTTGTCTACCGGGCGCTCGGGTTCGGCACATCACGGATCTGGTGGACAGATTTTTGGGAAGGGCTGGGGAAGACCCAGCTGTCATGGTGCATGTTGGCAAAGTCTGAGGCAGATGGAGTGTCCTAAAGAACGATTTTAGGGACTTGGGAGCTGAATTAAGGAAAGGGACCTCCAAGGTAGTATTCTCAGGAATATTACCGGTACATTGAGCCACGCCAGAAAGGCAGAAGGAGATTAGGGAAGTAAACAAGTGGCTGAAGAGCTGGTGTAGTAAGGAGGGGTTTGGGCTCCTGGAGGACTAGGCTGACTTCTCAGGCGATAAACCAGTACTATAGAAGGGACGGACTGCATCTAAATTAAAAGGGTGCAGATCAGCTGGGAATGAAGATGGCCAAAAAGTTAGAGGGGTTTTTAAACTAGGCAATCGGGGGGAGGGTCCAGAGATAGAGATAGCGTGGAACATATTCCAGAGGGTAGTATTAGGGCATTAGTGGTAGGGTAACCAAAGCACATAAACCCAAGCTAAGTATAGTAGCAAGTCCTAGTTGCAATTTCAAAACACCCAAGAGGATAGTATGTGACCAGTGAAAATATATTAATGCATTAAACTGCCAAGCAAAATAGGTGAGTTGGACGTTCTGGTGCATCAGGAGAGCTATGATGTAATCGGTATTGTTGAAACTTGGCTTCATTCTTCACATGACTGGGCTATTAATATTCCTGGCTATGCACTCTGTCAGAAAGACAGGGTAAAAAGGAAAGGTGGAGGGGTCTGTCTCTATGTGAGAAGTGATCTCAAATCAAGTGTGAAAGAGGACCTGGTGGATGGAGAGTGTAATGAGTCTGACGCATTATGGGCGCAACTGCATACAGATGTGCGTAGTTCAAAGTTATTCATTGAAGTTTGTTATAGAGTGACCACCCAATGTTAATGAGGAGGTGGAGACTTAGCTCCTTGCACAGATGGAAAGAGCTGGGACGGTGATAATAATGGGGGATTTTAACTACCCAGTAATGGCATTGCTGGGACAGTTAAAGGGCAAACATTCATAAATAAATCACATGACAATATTATTAGACTCAGGGTGAATATAAATCAATCCGAATAGGGGATATATATTGACCAGGCAGCGCTTATAAATGTATGGACAATATTATGGTCCAGTTTATTAAGGCTCTATCTAGTATTGATGCTCTGTTGGACCTGGTAATCTCAAACCATGCAGTATGTATTACTAATGTTCAAATAAACACCTGTTCATTACATGATTTAATTTGATGTTAGCCAGGGGCGGACTGACAACTGATGGGGTCCCCGGGCAATAGAAGATTATGGGGCCCCTGGGCTTACTGATGGCCAACACGCAGGAGGCAGTGCAGAGGCGGGGCAGCTAAAATCTCAGGATTTTCACATCAAAAGCATCAAAAGCATGTTAGTTTTGGACATATCAGGGTCAGATGTAAAAAAAACACTGATTTTTACATACTGTCCCTGGTCTTACTGAGCCTGGCAACCCTGATGGGGCCCCCTAGTGGCATGGGGCCCTCGGGCAGTGCCCGAGTGACTTAATGGTCAGTCCGCCCCTGATGTTAGCTGTAAGCAAAAATCACATACGGAAAAGATAAAAACACTGAATTTCAAGATAGCAAAATTTCCAAGGATGAGGGCTGCTCTCCAGGACTAATGCCTTGTATACACGACCGTTTTTCATGACAAGAAAACTGCCATTTTTTATATTGGTCGTGAAAACCGGTCGGTCGTGTGTATGCTCCCTAGCAGTTTTCTCCCCAAAAAAACTGCCCGCAATTTTTTTAAACCAGCTCTCTTTTTTCGTCGTGTTTCCCGTCAGTATTTTTCTCGTCGCAAAAAACGGTCGTGTGTATGCTTTTCTGAGAGGAAAAAAACGTGCATGCTCAGAATCAATTATGAGACGGGAGCACCCGTTTTGGTAAAACTACCATTCATAATGGAGATATCACATTCATCACGCTGAAACGGACTGAAAATCGCGAAGACTGAAAAGTGAAAATCGTCTCTCACCAAACTTTTACTAACACGAGGATCAGCAAAAGCAGCCAAAAGGGTGGCGCCATTTAAAAGGAACTTCCCCTTTATAGTCCCGCCATACGTGTTGTACGTCACCGCGCTTTGGTTGGACATTTTTTTTCATGAATGTGTATGCAAGTCAGGCTGGAAAGGAATTACGTCGGGAAAGACAACGGCTTTTTGCACGTCAGGAAAAACAATGGTGTGTATAAGGCATAATGCCGCGTACACACGATCACTTTTTGTGATGAAAATAAACAATGTTTTATGTGACGAAACAAAACAACGTTTTTCAAACTTCATTTTCCAAAACGACGTTGCCTACACACCATCGTTTTTCAAAATGCTCTAGCAAAGCGTGGTGACGTACACCACGTTCGACGGCACTCTGTTCCATTGAAGCTCTGTCTCATAACTTGCTTCTGAGCATGCACGGGTTTAAAAACGTTGTTTTGCCCACACACGATCACTTTTTATGACACAAAAAAATGACATTTTGAAAAACGACACAAAAAATTCAAGCATGTTCGAATTTTTTTTTGGTCGTTTTTTTGAAGACACAAAACAACGTTTTGCCCACACACGATCATTTTAAATGATGTTTTTGAAAACGTCGTTTTTTTTCATCCCAAAAAGTGATCGTGTGTACGCGGCATTAGACTGGGAGAAAATATTGGCATCAATGGTCACAGAACAGAAATGGGAATTCTTCAAAAAAAAGTTTGTGAACTCACTGCAAAGTATATTCCCATGGGCAATAAGTTTAAAAGGCTAAAAACAAAACCTATGTGGCTCACGGCTAAAGAAATCAAGGATGCAAAAATTCTAAGTGAATGACAGATTGCAATATATTCATCTTCAATATATTAATAGTAAAAAGGTAAAGTCTGAGAATGTAGGTCCTTTACAAAATAATCTAGAGTAGGTGACTGGAGACAAAGAGAAGGCTAATTTATTAAATACTTTCAGGGCTGCCATCAGGAATTATGGGGCCCCTGAGGCCTTGTACACACGAGCAGACAGATTTGTTCAAATCGGTTGGACAGACCGATTTTAACAAATCTGTCTGCTGGGATGTATTGGTTTGATCGTGTACACACGATCAAACCAAAATCCCCGTCGGCAGAGGCCGCACTGACGTGGCGGTGACGTGGCGGTGACGTTGACGCCGCCACGTCACCGCACCAGGAAGTGAATTACTTCCGCGCATGCGTCAAATCCATTTGACGCATGTCCGAGAAGATATGTCTGCTGGTTAGCGTACTAACCAGCAGACATATCGGGCCGACAGGTTCCCAGCCGACAGATTTCAAAGCATGCTTTGAAATCTGTCGGGTGGCCACATCCGTCGGTTCACCCGTACACACGATCGAATCTGTCTGCTGAGACGGGCCGACCGTTTCCAGCAGATAGATTTGATCGTGTGTATGCGGCCTTACACAGCTTCTGCCCCCTGGAGCAGAGAACCGGGGGGGGGGGAGCTGCCGCCTCAAATTGAGATGGGGGGGATTGCCCTGGGGACCTCTGTGCCCCTTACAAAAAATATATATATATATAAAAATATATATATAAAAAAAAGGGGGGTTGGCCATCTGGGGCCCTTGGGACCTCTGGGCCCTTTAATAAAAATAAAAAATAAAAAAATATATTAAAAAAATGTAATGTTGCCATTTGTTTCAACCTGACTAACTATGTAACTATGTAACTTCTTTCACACTATTTTCTTTTTCCTGATTATATTTCACTTTAGAACCAAGCAACTGAACCATAGTATATTGTACAATTCACTTGTAATGTGTGGTCAGATTAACATACACCATGTGGAATGTTTCTATAACCTAAATTTAGAAGTACTGGGAGAGAAAGAGAGTAAGAGGCACTATGTGCAATGTAGAGGTATTATACACCATGTGAAATTGAGAGGTGTGAGCCACTGGAGATCATGCAGGCACTGTGTGCAATAGAGAAACATTAGGAACTCTGTAATAAGCACACAGACCTACATGTTATACAGAATTATTAACACATTTGAGGTACAGTTTCCTAAAAGGGAGGTGTTGCACCTAACACAAATAGTATGAGACACTACACAGTATATAAGAGGGGTGTAAGACATTGGACGTAAGAGAAACCCTGTCTATAATACAGGGGCATGAGGCACTGCAAGTAAAATAGAAGCATGAGCCACTGCATGTAATAGAGATGCAAAAATACGAAGAGAACTTGGAAAGCCACACTCCAAAAATGTTCTTTTAATTAAAATCGATCACAAAAATAAACATGCCACAGCAAAAAAATTGGAACAAAAGCTAACGTTTCGCACTGTAGCTTCATTGCGTAGTCATTGCATGAAGCAATGATTGCTGCAAGGTGTTGCATACAGTAGAGGCATTATACCGTTTATATAATATATAGTGTAAAGCACTAGATTTGGTAGAGAAGTGTGAGACGCTGTATGTAGTATATGGAGTAAGACAGAGATTTCCTGCACATATGCTTTGAAATCCATCCGGTGGAATCTGTCCGCCCGACATGTCTGCTGGTTAGTACACTTACCAGCAGACATATCGTCCCCCACCGCCGCCGCGCCGAATGGATTCGGCGCATGCGCGGAAGTGTTTAACTTCCTGGTGCGGTGACGTGGCGGTGACGTGGCGGCGTCAACGTCACCACCGCGTCACCGCGCCGTCCGACGGCGGGGAATTTGATCCGATGGTGTGTACACGCCATCGGATCAAACTCCCGATCGGACATATCCGATGGAATTGGTCCGCGGACCGTTTTCATCGGATATGTCCGATCGTGTGTACGAGGTCTAAGAAACACCAGCTTTACAAAGCTTTATGTGCAGAGGACACAGACAGTACACACACCACATAGTTTTAGGTGCACACTGTGCAGAGGACACAGACAGTACACCACGTGAAAATACTTGCAAAATGATCCCCTGCCTGTGTGTCAGAGTCTATAGAACTTACCGAGGCCGAGATGCTGCGGACGGCTCACCTTTGCGAACCAGCGCTGACCGCCCTCTGGTGGTGGGAACAGAGGGGTGACAGCACCAGGAGGCACCGGTGCCGGGAACAGGTAGCTGGGTCAAGATGCAGATCGAGGAAGGCACAGGAAGGCGCTGGAGACACCTGGTGGATGAGTGCGATATCTGGGAACACTGGATCTGCAGGCAGGCTGAGGAGACAGTTCGTAAGACAAACAGGATCAGGGGACCGAAGAGACAAACAAGTTCAAGCCAAGGTCAAGGATCAGAGAGGTCAGCGGAGTCCAGGGGTGCAAGCCGGGGTCAAAGGATTGGAGAGATCAGCAAGGCAGGCCGAGATCAGTTATTCAAACAGGTAAGCCAGGAAGTTTTAGGTCAAACAGGTTAAGGGCAGTGAGACACATACAGGAGCTGATGACAAACCAGCAACCTGTCATGTGTCAGAGGCAGGTTTAAATAGGGCGGTGAGCACTGTGATTGGTTCCGACGGGACCGTGTGCACTTGCGCCGTGCGCGCGCTCCAGCATGCTCCAGCACGTGCCGCACCGGCGGACCGTGCCCGCGCATGCGCTGAGTAGGGACGCGCGACAGCGCCGCTCTTCTGCGCATGTGCGCGAAACCATAGTCCGCAGAATTGGTGCCCTGACAGTGCCCCCCCCCCAAGGGGCGGACTCCGGACGCCCAAGCTGGCCATTAGTTCTGGATTTTCTCGGTGAAAAGTCCGGATCAATCGAGGGGCATGAATGTTCCTGGAAGGCTCCCATGAATTGTCCTCCGGAGGATAGCCCTTCCATTTAATTAGATATTGGAGTTGTCTACCTCTCTTCCTGCAGTTCAAGATAGTTTCCACTTCAAATTCTCTTTCACCTTCAACCTCTACTGGTGGGGGCGGAGGTTCTCCCCTGCCCAGGAAAGGGTCCGGAACCAAAGGTTTAAGCAGGGAAGCATGGAATACCGGATGGATCCTGTAAGAATCGGTAGCACCAGTTCAAAGGCCACAGGATTGATCCTGCGTTTAATCTTGAATGGGCCAATAAATTATGGGCCCAATTTTTGTGAAGGAATAGGCAATTTAAGGTTTGAAGCGGATAGCCAAACTTCCTCACCGACCTGAAAGGTAGGGCAGTAGGGCAGTCATTCCTTCCCCTGTCAAAGAATTTTTTATAGTCCTCCTGAGCTTGCCGCATTACTTCTTGCAATAGCTGGAAGTTCTGTTTAATGGAAGTTACATGTTCCTGGACCGCCGGAACGGGTCTTTCAGGAATGAGATCTGGCAGGAAGGAGGGATGGAAGCCACAATTGGCCCAGAATGGGGTTTGGTTGGTGGTCACGTGGACCGAGTTATTGTATGCGAACTCAGCAGAAGCTAGTAGAGATCGCCAATCATCCTGGGAGGCTGAACAAAAGCAGCAAAGGTACTGCTCCAAAGTCTGATTGGTTCTCTCGGTTTGGCCGTTGCTCCGAGGGTGGTAGGCCGAGGACAGACAGACTTTCACTTCCAGGGACTTACAGAGCTCCTTCCAGAACCTGGACGTAAATTGTGTACCCCTATCGGATACGACACTCTTAGGGACTCCGTGAAGTCTGATGATTTTGTTAAAGAACATTCTAGCCGTGTCAGAGGCTGAGGGTGTGGCGACCGTGGGCAGGAAATGCGCCATCTTAGACAAGAGGTCAACCACGACTAGGATAGTGGTGAACCCCTCAGAAGGCAGCAGGTCCACGATAAAGTTTATTGAGATGTCTGCCTAAGGACACTCCGGGATGGGTAGTGGCTTGAGTAGGCCCCAGGTTTTAGTATTAGATCCCTTATTGCGTTGGCAACAAGTGCAGGAGGCCACATAGGTTTTACAGTCATGTTTCCAGTTAGGCCACCAAAAGGACCGAGAGATCAATTCAGAGGTCTTGCGCATCCCAAAATGTCCTGCAAGTTTGAGGTCGTGGAAGGTGCTTAGAAGTAACTGCCTTACCTCCCTTGGCACAAAGATCTTGTCTCGGGACCACCATAAGTCTTCTCGTTTTACCAGGGACGAGACTTCTGGGTCAGAGCATTGGTGTGATGCCCTCTTAAGAGAACTGAGGAGGTCTGACTGGGAAATCAAGAAAAAAATTTGAGGTTTCAGAATAGTGCTGGGGAGTTTCGGGAAACATCCTTGAAAGGGCATCTGCTTTACCGTTCTTTGATCCGGGTCTATACGTAATGTGGAAGTTGAAGTGTGTGAAGAAGAGTGCCCAGCGGGCCTGTCTGGGTCGAAGACGCTTAGCGGAACGTAAATACTCCAAATTCCTGTGGTCTGTAAAAATCAAGATGGGATGGCTTGCCCCCTCCAGCAGGTACCTCCACTCTTCTAGCGCGAATTTGATGGCAAGCAACTCCCTATCGCCAACGTCATAGTTCTTTTCAGACGGAGTGAGTTTCCGGGAGGCATAGGCAACTGGGTGCAGAAGAGATTTGGGCCCCTGTCTCTGGGACAGGACAGCGCCAGTAGCGGACTCAGAGGCATCAACTTCTAGGATGAACGGTAGTGTAGGATCAGGGTGGTGTAGGACAGGAGCAGAGGAGAATACTGTCTTTAATTTGGAAAAGGCCTCCTGGGCTTCCTGGGACCACTGGAAACGGCTTCCCTGCCTTGTGAGTTTGGTGATGGGAGAGACGATTGCGGAGAACCCGACAATGAATCTCCTATAAAAGTTGGCAAAGCCAATGAAGCGTTGGACACCTTTTTTGTCTGTCGGGGCCGGCCAGTCCTGAATGGCCTTAACCTTTTGGGGGTCCATGGCAACCCCATTGGTGGATATTATGAAGCCCAGGAATTGTACTGAGGATCTCTCAAACTCACACTTCTCTGCTTTGAGATATAACCGGTGCTTTCTGAGAATCGTGAGGACTTGTTTGACGTGGCCTTGGTGAAGTTCCAACGTAGGCGAGAAGATGAGGATGTCGCCTAAGTATACGACGAGGAAGTCATCCAGATGTTGGCAGAAGATATCATTGACCAGATGTTGAAAAGTGGCCGGGGCATTGCAGAGCCTGAAGGGCATGACTAAGTATTCGAAATGTCCGAATCTAGACCTAAACGCCGTCTTCCACTCGTCCCCTTCCCGGATCCTGACTAGACTGTAGGCACCCCGGAGGTCGAGCTTGGAATAGACCTGTGCCGAGCAAAAACGTTGAAACAACTCCGAGATGAGTGGTAATGGATACCTATTTTTAATGGTGATCTTGTTTAGCTCTCTGTAGTCGACGCAAGGTCTAAGGGAGCCGTCTTTCTTTTCGACAAAAAAGATCCCGGCCCCCGCGGGAGAGGAAGAAGGTCGAATGAATTTTTTCTCTAAGTTCTCGTCGATATAGGCTTTGAGAGCTATTAACTCGGTCTCGGAGAGGGGAAAGACGCGGCCAAAAGGGATCTCGGCGCCAGGCAGGAGGTCGATGGGGCAGTCGTAAGGTCGATGTGGGGGCAGGCAATCAGCCTGTTGTTTATCGTCTTTAAATTCCAGGTAGACCGGAGGAACGTGCAGGAGACTTTCTGGTGGGTTTAGAATGGTAGAGCAGGAGACAGGAGGAGGTGGAAGGCAGTGCCG
Organism: Rana kukunoris; assembly: GCA_029574335.1. NCBI lineage: Eukaryota > Metazoa > Chordata > Amphibia > Anura > Ranidae > Rana > Rana kukunoris. The sequence goes on along the minus strand of CM056052.1, from coordinate 236,318,106 downwards.
AGAGCAGTATGAGGAGGTAAGGTTTATTTCTTTCGTGAGCCAATTGATACAAGATTGGTGAAGCTGCAACCACGGAGAGACCCAGGATGATGGGATACATAGAAGATGGAATGAGGTCCAGACGAAGGTGCTCTTGGTGTCCCAAATCGGTGGTAGCAAGCAGAGGGAGAGTTTCCTGGGTGACCAGAACAAGGACGGGAACCGTCAGCCGAGAGGACTTGAAGATGAACGTCTTTAGTGCGGCAGGGGACGTGCAGCTTCCGGGCCATAGTAGAGTCCAAGAAGCTGCTACATGCTCCAGAATCTATGATTGCCGGCAGGCGGGTTTCCCCATCCAGAAGCTGAAGAGAAAGAAAAAGCACGATGTAAGTCTGTGGTAACTGGGAGGCATGGTAATTAAACACCGGTGAAGGTTTCAACTTACTAGGCCTGACGGGGCAGTTGAGGAGGAAGTGGCTATCCGCGCCACAGTAGAGGCAAAGATTCTCCCGTCGCCTGCGCAGTCGTTTCTCGGGGGTGAGTGGTGCTCGAACTACGCCGAGCTGCATGGGCTCTGGATCCGGCAATGAGGAATTGGATGGAGCAGGTGGAGGAATGGGTACTGAAGGCTGTCTTGGCGGAGCCCAGCTGAGACGGGTGGTCTGGAACTGCTCAGAACGCCGCTCCCGCAGGCGTCGGTCCAGTTTGGTGGCAGACTGGATCAGGCCTTGAAGCGGGGGTCTTGAAGCGGGGGTCTCAGAACGTGCAAGCTCATCGTTTAAGGGCCTCGGAGAGACCCTGGCGGTATAGGTACTTTAAAGCCACCTCGTTCCAACCTGTGTCGGCCGACCACTTCCTGATCTCAGCGGTATAGTCCTCTATGGGTCGCCGACCCTGATTCAGATTGTGGAGGGTGGCTTCTGCGGTGGCAGAGCGCAGCGGATCGTCATAGAGTTTGGCCATGTGAGTGAAGAAGGCATCAATGGTGTCCAGAACAGGGCTTCTTTGTTCCATTAAGCTATGGGCCCAGGCCTGGGGCTCATCTGAGAGAAAGGAGATGACAAACCCTACTTTTACAGCTTCCGAGCAAAAGGTCCTTGGTTGTAGGGCAAAATACAAGGTGCAGGCATTCTTAAAGGCGATACTTCCTTCGGTCACCTACAAACCGTTCGGGTGTAGGTACTCGAGGTTCGGGGTGCGAGACCATTACTGCTGGACCCGGGGAAGATGACGGAGCTGTGTGCCCTGTAGTTTGGACGGCAGGTGCCGTGGGTGGTCCGGGTGGAGTGGCTAATTGCTGTAGGCGGCCATCCATCTGGAGATATCCCTCTTGTAGTTTTTGCACCGCTTCGGTCAGGGCGGAGACATGTTGGCAGAGGGTTTCAAATGGTGAGCGCGCCCGGTCGGCCTCAGACATCTGGCTGGTTTGTACTATCAGAGTCTATAGAACTTACCGAGGCCGAGATGCTGCGGACGGCTCACCCTTGCGAACCAGCGCTGACCGCCCTCTGGTGGTGGGAACAGAGGGGTGACAGCACCAGGAGGCACCGGTGCCGGGAACAGGTAGCTGGGTCAAGATGCAGATCGAGGAAGGCACAGGAAGGTGCTGGAGACACCTGGTGGATGAGTGCGATATCCGGGAACACTGGATCTGCAGGCAGGCTGAGGAGACAATCCGTAAGACAAACAGGATCAGGGGACCGAAGAGACAAACAAGTTCAAGGTACTGGCTGAGGGCCAAGGATCGGAGGGATCAGCGAATGTCCAGTAATACAAGCCAAGGTCAAGGATCGGAGAGGTCAGCGGAGTCCAGGGGTGCAAGCCGGGGTCAAAGGATTGGAGAGATCAGCAAAGTCCAAGGCAGGCCGAGATCAGGTATTCAAACAGGTAAGCCAGGAAGTTTCAGGTCAAACAGGTTAAGGGCAGTGAGACACATACAGGAGCTGATAACAAACCAGCAACCTGTCATGTGTCAGAGGCAGGTTTAAATAGGGCGGTGAGCACTGTGATTGGTTCCGACGGGACCGTGTGCGCTCGCGCACGCGCCACGCCACCGGACCGTGCCCGCGCACGTGCGCACGCACGCGTGCGCGCATGCGCTGAGTAGGGACGCGTGACAGCGCCGCTCTTCTGCGCATGTGCGCGAAACCATAGTCCGCAGAATTGGTGCCCTGACACTGTGGTAATAATATGAGCAGATCTCTGCCTGTAGGAATTAATATGAGAACACCAGCTTTACCTAGCTTTAGGTGCACACTGTGCAGAGGACACAGACAGTACACACACCACATAGCTTTAGGTGCACACTGTGCAGAGGACACAGACAGTACACCACGTGAAAATACTTGCAGAATCACCTGCCTGCCTGTCAGTATATTAGGAAGAGCGGATCTAGTTGAACTCAATACAGTGCATAAATATATATACAACACCTGGGATGCATATATATCCTCTACACACTGTAACTCTAACAGACTAGCATGCCTGCCTGCTCTATCTAACTCCAAAAAATTACACTCTCTCTCTGTCTCTCTCTGTAAACCGGCGCAACACACTACACAAGGCCGATTTCCAGACAGCCTTATATAGTGTGGGGCGTGTACTAAACCCCCTGAGCCATAATTGGTCAAAGCCACCCTGGCTTTGGCCAATTTTATGCACTCTGTTTTTTGCAAGCTGTGATTGGCAAAGCATTCGGGTCATAGTGCATGCTTGGCCAATCATCAGCCAGCAATGCACTGCAATGCCACAGTGAATTATGGGCCATGACACGCCACTCGAATTTGGTGCAAAAGGCCCGTAACGTTCGTATCTCGATGACCGGTCGAACATACAATGTTCGAGTCCATATGAAGCTCATCCCTAGAAGCAAGGGGAACACTGTATCTGGTGGCAGGCTGCGGGTGGCAAGTTTGATACTGTATCTGTTGGCAGGCTATGGGTGGTAAGGGGAACACGGTATCTGGTGGCAGGCTGCGGGTGGCAACTGACACTGTATCTGGTGGCAGGCTATGGGTGGCAAGAGGTACTCTGTATCTTGTGGCAGGCTGCGGGTGGAAAGTGGCACACTGTATCTGGTGGCAGGCTTCAGGTGGCAAGTGACACTGCATCTGATGGCAGGTTACGGGTGGCATGTGGCACACTGCATCTGGCAAAAGGCTATGGATGGCAAGTTGCACGCTGCATCTGGCAGCAGGCAATGGTGGCAAGTGACACACTGCATCTGGATCATGAACCTCTTACACTAGACCTTCAACTCCTTAAATTGTGGGCCTGATCCTTTGGCAGCTAAATTCTTGATGGCTAGAGGATCAAGTGGTACAGGGAGAATGCACCAGAGGCATAGCTGATTTCTGGAATCTTGATGTCATTACTACCTCTACCTTAACGGAATGGGGGCCTTTAAGGCCACCCTCCATGAAACGTTTATGTATATTACTGGTGTACTACATAAAAACACTCAAGTGTACACCGAGGAACTGGAATCTGCTATACTCCCAGCTGAAAGCAGCGATATTGCTGATCCTTCACCATATAATCATACAGCCTGGTTACATAAACGCAGGGAATATGAGCTTTGGCTCTTAGATCTTACTAAAAAAAATTGAAATATTTAACACTAAAAAGCTAACTAACTAACAGTTTTTGAACATGGCAGTAAAGCTGGTTGTCTGCTGGCTTATTTAGCCTAACCTGAGTATGCTCCTACTTCTATTCCATGTATTCAAACTACTACTGGCCAACTTAGTACCTTGCCCCATGAGGTTCTGGGTGCCTGCATGTGTTTCTATTCTACTTTGTACACCTCTACTGTACAATACTCTGTACAGTACTCAGTGCTATTAAAACCATACCTCCCAACTTTATGAGATGGGAATGAGGAACAACTAACTGCAAAAGTATGCATGCTTAGGACACACCCCTTGCCACGCCCCCTTAAAGAAGAATTGTACAAAAAAATAAGATTGGTTAAAACCCACAAGTGCTTTTTTTACCACTACTATTCCTTTATATTGGCTCTTGGAATTTATAAATGCAGCAATTTAGAAATCAGATGAAAGGTTTAGCACTGGGAAACACTTTTTGATGGATAAAAGTGCATTTTATATGCAACTTTATAGATCAGACCAAAATGAGGGACAAATGAGGAGGAATGAGGGACAGAGGGACAATGCTCCAAATTAGGGACAGTCCCTCAAAGTCAGGGACAGTTGGGAGGTATGTTAAAACAATAGGGTTGGTTTACTATGGCAAATAGTCTGTACACTGTGCAAGTGCAGGTGCTCCGGAAAATAGTAAATAGGGTGAAGCTTCACTTTGCAAAGAATACACAATCACATGCAAGGAAAATAAAAAACAGGATTTTTGCTTGCACATGATTGTATGATGGAATTTAACAGAGCTTCCCCATATTTACTAAGCTCTGGAGCAACTGCACTTGCAAAGAACAAAGTCTATTTGCCTTTAGTACATTAGCCCCAGTATCTATGCAGGAATCTAACCGGCATAGAGAATAGTTAGAAATGTTTAGAGGCTTATTTAGAAGCAATTTAATACCTATAAGTTTACAGCACAGAGGAAATAGAGCACAAAAGACAGCAGAGCAGAAAACACAGGAGATGTGCTCTCACGTTGCCCTTTAGCAAGGACAGATTTGTCACAGCCTAGGGTGCCATTGCAGCTTAGTTTTTCTAATGTCTTGTGGGAGCTAGTACACAGAACAGAAGTAGTAGGGGACCCATGTTGGAAAATTGCATTCCAGAACCAGGCTTTGCTTAAATGCGCCATCGCATCTTTGCGCCGATTCACAAAGCGAGATACGCCGAAAAACATGACTTCAGCCGTCCGACATAACTTGCCTACGCCGACGTATCATGGGCGCATAGTTCCGCTGGACGCATTCGGCGTTCCCATGTTAAATATGCAAATGAGCAAGATACGCCGATTCACGAACCTACGTACGCCCGACGCAGTAATCTACACCGTTTTTCCGGCGTAAAGATAAACCACCAAAAAGGTGGCGCATCCCATGCAAAGGTATGGACATCGGAACAGCTGTCGTTTTTACAACGTTTACGTAAGTCGTACGTGAATAGGGCTGTGCGTAAGTTACCTTCACGTCATAGGCATTTACACCTACGTATCTTAGGGAGTTTATGCGATGTGATTTTGAGCATGTGCGCGCATGCCCAGTTCGACCGGCCATTCATTTACATGGGGTCAAGCTTAATTTAAATAGATGCCGCCCACCTTCTTCCTACTTTGAATTAGGCAGGCTTACACCGGCCAATTTACGCTACGCCGCCGCAATGCTTTGTGAATACAGCACTTGCCTCTCTAAGTTGCGGCAGCATGAAGAAGATACGCCACGCCCGCACGAAGGTACGACGTGGTACCTGAATCTGGCCCAATGTATCTACTAAGCTGAACAGCTTTGCAGCATTACACAGAACTCCTGTCATTAGGGAAGCCTATTGGAGTGTGAAGGCAAACCTATTACATGCCCAGGGAGACAGAATGAAAGGGAAGTAAGGGCCCTTCTCCACAGGTCACTTTAGTGTGTTTGTGTTGAGGAGAGTTGCACAAAGTAGCTGGCCTAGCCTTAAAAAAAGTATAATTCTGACCCTGTTTGTTATGTTATGGGGATAAATATATTGGGCCAGATTCAAATACATTGGCGCATTTTTAAGCAGGCGTAGGCAGGCGCAAGTACGGCGCATGCCTCCATGGGGCACATAGTGGCCAGACCAGCAAGGTCAAGAAGGATGAGATTCTGGAGGAAATTACAGCACAGGTGAATTCCCTTGCCCATGAGGTTCGGAGCCCCAAGCACATTGCAAAAAAAATAAATGATATGCGGCGTCTGCTCAAAGAAAAGCTGGCCACGATGAGGAGGCATGCCAGGGGCACAGGAGGTGGACCACCCAGTAAGTTCACCCTCACTCCTGATGAGCAGGTCACTGCCCAGTGCCTGGAAAGGGAGCAGGTGGAGGGCCTGGAGGGCTATGACTCCGTGCATCAGGCCTTGAGGGCAGGTAAGTGTGTTTTATCTACTATCTGGTGTGTAGCATGTGAGGGGGTGGAAGGGAACATGTGACAAGTGTGTGGGTCCACCAACATGTGAATGTTTTGTGTCATCCACAGAGGGAGCTGGGCCGTCGTCGGCTGCTGGGCGACCCACGCCATCCCCACAAGAGAGTGCCCACACCTCTTCTCTGGAGGAAGTGGTGGAGGAGCACGGGGACCTCGAGGGAGTCGTCTACCTCATGAAGGATCACACCATCCCTGTACCCACCCAACCCTCCTCCCCCATCAGGGGACCCTCCTAACCCTCCTCCCCATCAGGGCTAGCCCATCAAGGTTCTCCTCCCCCACAAGGGCCTCCCCATACACCCAGCCACAATCCTCTCCTGCCCCCAGGAAGGCTACCCGGAAGACCAGGGGTGATCCGGATGCCTTGGAGGAGAATCTGGCGAGGGACCAGTCCCGGCAGACCCGCCATATGGGTGCTTTAGTGGGTGACCTGCACCGTGTGGCAGAGAGCCTGGCCTCCTCGGCCCAGACCCAGGCTGCCTGCACCTTGGCTGTCCAGCAGGCACTCACCCAGCAGGCTGATCAGTATGCCTCCATCACTGACAGCCTGCAGGATGTGAGCTCCAACTGCACAGCTATTGTGACCTGTCTGGGGGAGCTGCAGGCCACAACATCAGGCCTTGTGTCTGAGGTCCGGAGCCTTACAGTGGCTGTTAAGGCTAATACAGCTGCCATGCAGATGGAGAGGAGGAGCCTGGCAGCGGCCATACAGGAGGAGGGGAGGCAGACAAGGCGCCACCAGCGCACAACCACCACCCGCCAGCTGCGGTTGCAGGTGGAAACCAACAACTTCCTCCACCGCATTGCCCTGGCATTGGAGGGCAGGCAGCCAGCCAGGGAGAGACCGGGGATGTTCCTCCACCAGATACCCCACCCCCCGACCTGAGGCTCCCCCCAGGCAACTGAGGACCAGGAGCCTTGGCACTAGGCGTAGCCCACGCCAGGGCAAATGAGTGCCATTTTTCCTTTTTTTGTTTGGCTCACGTGCTGATTTTTTGTGTTGCTTTGTATTATCATGTTATGAGTTTATTTATTTTGTTTATGATATTAAGGTTATGAGTTTATTTATTTTGTAGTATCTGAACACGGTGAGGAGTGTAGGCTACAGTGTGAATGGTTGTGAATGGGGGGGTGACACTCCTGCCAGTAAGGGGTGTCACCCTCGGTCGTTGGGGAGAAGTTATCCCCATGATCGTGTGAATGTGGTATGAATGGACAGCGACATCATTGGGGCCTTGGCGCGGCGTTGCTGCTCCCAAGTCCTACATGCTGGACTTGGGCTAATCCAATGTGATGTGCATGTGGTGTGTGTGATCTAGGAACCAAAGTGGTGTTCATGCGTGCATTGTCCGTGTGCCATGATGATTGTGTGTGTTTAATGTGCACAATGCCTACCACGAGGACCCTCCTGACTGCTCTTCCCTCAGGAGAATGGGTAGCCTCGGGCAGGGGGGGACTGTGTAGTTCGGGGTCAGGTCATCACATAGGTCAATCTGCAGGCCCTTTCTCATGGCGTAGTTGTGCAGAATGCAACATGCACCGATGATCTGGCACACAAAGTTTGGGGAATACAACAGGGTTCCCCCAGACTTATCCAGGCATCGGAAACGGGACTTCAGGGGGCCAAATGTGCGCTCCACCACTGCACGGGTGCGTATGTGTGCATCATTGTATTTTCTTTCTCTTCTGATTTGGGGATCCCGGAATGGAGTCATGAGATGGGGCCCAAGTACATATGCCGAGTCACCTGGAAGGGAAAAGCCAGGAGGATGTTAGTTGTGCATGTGCCCCTCGTAATGTCTGCATCATGGGGTCGGACAGTCATGCCTGAAACCCATGTCACTCACCAACCAGCCAGCTGTTCCCATACACGTTCTGTTCGAATTCTGCTGGGATGGGGCTTTGACGGTATATGTAGCTGTCGTGGCTGGACACGGGGGGGTTTGGCACGGACGTGCCATATGAGGTATTGGGCATCGGCTATCACCTGTACGTTGATGGAATGCCAATGCTTCCGATTGCGGTATATGTGCTCTGTGGCACGGGGGGGGGGGGGGCTGTAGTGCCACATGTGTGCAATCAATGGCCCCGATGGTGCGTGGGAATCCTGCAATCCTGTAGAAATCCAGCATTGCCTTCTGCCTCAGGTGCTCAATGGTTGGTCTGATGATGTGGTGGGACATGCATCTGAGGATTGCGGGGACAACCTGGTGCACACATCTGCTCATGGTGGATTGTGACATCCCAGCCACGACTCCACTTGTACGCTGAAAAGATCCACTGGCAAGGAAATGCAGTGTTGCCAGTACCTTGACCAATGGCTGCACTGCATGTACGCGGTGTGTCTTGCTGGTGATGTCATCATGCAGGGCTGTGGCTATTTCAAGGATGGCATCAGGGCTGAATCTGAAGATGCAATACACCTCCGAATCCCCCATGCCAAACACGTTGATGCGCGTTCGGTATATCGTCCCCCGTGACCTCCTACGTGCCCGTAGACGCAGTAGTGCTATGACCACGGCTGCCCCTGGCGTGTTGGCATACAGATGTGTTGTCCTGCAAGTGTGGTTGCTCAGCTTGTCCGTTACAGTGCTGCTGTAGCTGCTCTCCAGCTGACCTGTGCAAGACTGGTGCAAAGTTACCCCTGCTTTATGAGGGGTATTTTTAGGCCGGACGTACAGCTTACGCACACCGTGCATAGCCTGCGCGGGCCAAACGTACATTTCTGAATCGCCGTATCTCCCTCATTTGCATATTTTAATACTAAATCAATGGGTGCGCCAGATGCGCCCAGCGTAAATATGCGCCTACGATACGCTGGCCTATTTTCAGCCGTATCTAGTTTTCTGGGTACGGCGCATAGATACGACGGCGCATTTCAGGATACGTTGGCGTAAGTTCTTTCTGAATCTGGCCCATTGTGTTAATGCTAATGACAGACTGCACATTTTAACCCATTTTGGAGCCTTCAGGGGCAACTATGACTATTTACCTCACTGTAGCTGGTCAATTTCCCAGAGCCACCCCCATCAAATCATTCTTTGCAGCTATTACCTTTGGTACCACCATCCCCTCCCTTTAGAATGTAATGCCGCGTACACACGGTCGTTTTTTGCGATGAAAAAAACTTTGTTTTTTAAAACGTCATTTAAATTGATCGTGTGTGAGCAAAACTTTGTTTTTTGTCTTCCAAAAAACGACCAAAAAAAAATTCCAACATGCTTGAATTTTTTGTGTCGTTTTTCAAAACGTCGTTTTTTGTTTCACAAAAAGTCACTGTGTGTAGCAAAAACGTTGTTTAAAACGACGTTTTTCAACCCGCGCATGCCCAGAAGCTAGTTATGAAGCGAGCTTCAATGGAAAAGAGTGGTGAACGTAACCTCGCTTTTTGTGAAAAAAACGATGGTGTGTATGCAACATCGTCTTTGAAAAGTGACGTTTCAAAAACGTTGTTTTTTCACTTCACAGAAAACGTCGTTTTTTTTCATCACAAAAAATGATCGTGTGTACGCGGCATTAGATCTACGAGCAGGGCCCTCCTGTACCTTTTGTATTGAACTGTACTGTAATTGCGTTGTCCCCCTATACATTGTAAAGCGCTGCGTAAACTGTTGGCGCTATATAAATAGGGTTGTCACCTGTCCAGGATTCACCCGAACAGTTTAGGTTTTGAATCATGTGTCTGGGTTTCAGTCCTCCTCAAACCCGGACACAATGTTTAGACAGAAACATGGCTCAGAACAGGGCGGGTGAGGGGGCACTAAGCAAGCCACATTACTGTTTTATTTGGAGTCCACAAAGTTGTCCCAGGTCTATTATAATCCTCTAGTTACTAGTGTACACACGATCATTTTTTTCATCACAAAAAATGATCGTGTGTACGCGGCATTAGATCTACGAGCAGGGCCCTCCTGTACCTTTTGTATTGAACTGTACTGTAATTGCGTTGTCCCCCTATACATTGTAAAGCGCTGCGTAAACTGTTGGCGCTATATAAATAGGGTTGTCACCTGTCCAGGATTCACCCGAACAGTTTAGGTTTTGAATCATGTGTCTGGGTTTCAGTCCTCCTCAAACCCGGACACAATGTTTAGACAGAAACATGGCTCAGAACAGGGCGGGTGAGGGGGCACTAAGCAAGCCACATTACTGTTTTATTTGGAGTCCACAAAGTTGTCCCAGGTCTATTATAATCCTCTAGTTACTAGTGTCCCCCCCCCCCCCCAAAAAATAAAATTAAAATTAAAGTGTTTGGGTTTGGCTTGAAGAAAAAGTGGCAACCCTATATATAAATCCTGTATAATAATAATAATAATTTGCTCAGACTTTCTTCTAGGCTTCCAGTCTGAAAGGCATTGTTACATAAAGTGTTTCCTCCTTCTACTAATACCCTGTTGGACTTGAATCGTCCGGTGTCTTCTGAACTGTAGATGTGAAAACTGCAGCACACTCCTTTAAAGCGGAGGTTCACCCTAAATATAAGATCTCTCATGTGATCCAGCATACTGGCGTCAGCGCCAGTATGCTGGGTTTTTTTTTTTTTAATCGCACACTTACTGTATTATAGTGGAATTCCTTTTTTGTCCCCCGTGGTGGACGGCGCCAGTATAGCGTGTCACATCTTCCTAAAATACCCGATATGGACTCGGGTAATCTCGGCGAAAATGCGGCGCCTGCGCACAGACCTAGGAGCTGACTACGCAGGCGCCGTATTTCTCCGAGTCCTATTTCGGAGGGCGTGACGCGCCATAGCCGTAGGACTCGGAGAAATACGGCGCCTGCGCAGTCAGCTCCTAGGTCTGTGCGCAGGCGCCGCATTTTCGCCGAGATTACCCGAGTCCATATCGGGTATTTTAGGAAGATGTGACACGCTATACTGGCGCCGTCCACCACGGGGGACAAAAAAGGAATTCCACTATAATACAGTAAGTGTGCCATTAAAAAAAAAAAAAAACAGCATACTGGCGCTGACGCCAGTATGCTGGATCGCATGGGAGATCTTATATTTAGGGTGAAATACCGCTTTAAGTCAGAATCCCTTCCTTCACTTAGCAAAGAGAAGTGTAGCACTACCCCCGAAGGAGCCGCTGGATTGTTTTGGGATCGGCAAATTAAGTTACCCCAGCTTGGTCTAGGGATGCACCAGAAGAACTAAGTAGTAAACGGAGGTCCACACAGTCAATAAAGATTTTCTCAATGCTTTAATTCCAGGCCAACATTAGCCAACATCAACTTTGGTGAAGGAAGAATAGGTTGATGAGGAAAGAGAAACTTTCAATGTCAGGCCTGGATATACACAAGGCAGATCAGCCCTTAGTAGCACAAATTTTCACATGTCGCCACTCCTATGAGACTGAGTGGGGTAAGGTGCCCCCGGACGGGTGTCTCTCACACAGACCTGGCAGCCAAGGCGCCACCTCGAATTTTGGCTGGGAGGAACGGGTCTCTCTCACAGGCACGGCTCTAGGCCTCTGCCACAGGCCAGTTAATTTGGATAGACTCAGGGCCAGGTTCTCAAAAGAATTATGCCGGTGTATCTACAGATACACCGGTGTAATTTGAATTTGCCTCCTGCGTATCATTGTTTTCTATCCAGAAAACATGATATGCCGGATTTACGCTAAGATCCGACTGGCGTAATAATCTTACACCGTCGGATCTTAAATGTAATGTTACGCCGGCCGCTAGGTGGCGTTTACGTAGATTTCTCATTTGACTATGCAAATGAGCCTGATACGCCGACTCCCGAATGTTTTTGCGCCGCCTTGTCGTCGTTTACGTCGTTTCCGTAATCGTAAACTTACCCCTGCTATATGAGGGGTAAGTTTTTGAAGGTCTGTCGTATGCCATGTTAAGTATGGCCTCGGGACAGTGTCGTATTTTTCCGTCGTTTACGTTGTTTTCCTAAGTCGTTCGCGAATAGGGATTTGCGTAAATGACGCTCACGTCTGCTTTATTGACGTTTTCCGACGTTAGTTGGAGCATGCGCACTGGGCTATTTTTACGGCCGGCGAATGCGCAGTTCAATCGGCGCGGGGGCGCGCTTAATTTAAATACAAGCCGCCCCCTTTGAATTACGCGGCCTTACGCCGGGCTATTTACACTACGCCGCTGCATATTACGGAGCAAGTGCTTTGAGAATACGGCACTTGCTCCTGTAAGTTGCGGCGGCATCGTGTAAATGGCTTACGCTACGCCGCCGCGGATTCTACAAGAATCTGGCCCTAAATGTGCAAACAGAACGAATCCTCCCAGTAATTTCTCAGCATAAGTCACTGGGTAGCAGCAAAGCGTACCTGCCAGCATCCCAGTCACCGAATCCCCGTCTGGGATTCTCTTAAGCTTCGGGAACCCAGCAAGTCACTGAGGTCCCTTAATTCTCGTCTCCGGCTGAGACTCAGGAAGGCCCAGGAACCTGGCCAGGCGGGCCATGGGTGCGCACACCCTGAAGATGGATGCTGCACCCCGAATCCGGGACCCCGCGCACGTGAAGAAGAAGAACGCCGAAGACCCGACCTAGGTCCCAGATATACTCCTCCCCAGTATGCCCAGCGAGGAAAAACCCTCTCCAATTGGCTGCTGAGGAAGACTCCATCCGCCAGAAATCCAGCTGGTTCCCACTGCCGGCCAAGGATGAAATTACATCCCCAGAATGCAGTTCGAGCCAGTGGACCTTTCCAGAATGACATAGGTCAACAACCTAAACAAATCACAACTAGGAGCAACTTAACTCTCCTAGTCCAACTAGTTTTAACACAGCGCCCATGCAAAAAGCAAGGGGGCGCTACAGAAGCAATTGCCAGTTTTCTCCTCATAAAGAAAGGTGAAGGTTTTACTGTAGGTCTCATACAGGCTGTAGTTGAAACTTTTATATTGAAGGACCTATCTGTTCCTTCTTGTGTCGCCCCAATGGGGCATAGAAGTTAACCATTTTCCCTAACCATTTTCTATGGACATGTACAGTAAGACCACTTGAAAAATGGCAAAAAATCATATTTTACATTGTTGGATCTTAACAAGGTTCCAAGTAGAGCTTCAACATGCAATAAGAAGAAATAAGAGTATGGCCGTGTACACACGGCAGAGAACCTCGACGGGCAGAACACATCGTTCCGCCCGTCGAGGTTCTCTGCCGGCCGTCGAAATCGGCGACCCGCCCGTCGGGAATGGCAACCAGCCATTCATCCAGGCGGGCCGTCAAGCAAAAAGAGAGCGTGCTCTCTTTTCGCTCAACGGTATTCCCGACGGGCGGGGCGAGCGCTCCGTGTACACACGGCCGAGGTCCTCGCTGGAATGCAGCTTCCAGCGAGGTTCTCGCTGGTTTCCAGCGAGAACCTCGGTCGTGTGTACGCCGCCTGAGACAAAACATTTTTTGAGCATTCAATTTATTGAAAATAACGATTAAACTGAAACAGGCTGTTTCTCAGCTGATCAAAAGTTTAGGACCACATGCCTTTAAAAGGCCAAATCTGTGCAAAGATGTGGATTCATTGTCATTTTCTGTCAGGTAGTCACACATTGTGATGGCAAAGGCAAAAAAAATCTCCATTTTTGAACGTGGTCGGCAGGGGCGTTGCTAGGTGCCAAAAAGACCAGGGGCTTCAGCCCGAAGCCAAGCTGGCACCAGGGGGGGGGGGTTCGGGCACTGTCGGTGGAGTGGTGCGGGGTGGGGTGACCTACCTGACACACATACCCTGACCTACGTGTGTGTGTGTACACACACTGACATAACCTACATACACTGACCTGACCTGCATACACTGACCTGTCTTGCATACACTTACCTGACTCACTGACCTGACCCACTGACCTGACTCACTGACCCGACCCACTGATCTGACCTGAATATGAATTTTCCAAGAACAGACAGGTGATCTTTTTTTAAATGATATTACTTGTAAAAGCTCCTTATATAGGTTCACAGTGAACCTATATGAAGAGCTTTTACAAGTAATATCATTTAAAAATAGATCAGTAACAGCTCCACACAGTGCACTGACCTACCTCAGCAGCCTCAGCCTTGGTGTTTGCGGTCACAGCAGGGCAGGCACTGGCAGAGCCACCCGCTTGAGCGGGGATGTGGTGCGGCGGCCGAATTGTAATTCCCGCTGTGGAGCCTGCAGCGCCTATGATGGGCGTCACACGTCCCACGTCCCGCAATTGGCCCTGCAGGCTTTAGAAGGCGGGGCAGCATTCAATCACATTGTTAGCCCGAGCGTCTGGGAGTCAGGACCAATCTGATGCCGAAAGTGGCACTCGGCCGTACTCGGCGACACTCTGCGCTGGCGGCACTTAGCCACCTTCGGTATCAGGTTCTGACTCCCAGACGCTCGAGGCTAACAATGTGATCGGATGTGGCATAGACTCGGGGCTTTTTGGGGACTCATTCGGGGCTCCAGCCCCCCAAGCTACGCCCTAACGACGCCCCTGGTGGTCGGGTTGATGAACTGCAAGAGCAGGGTCTCTCATCAAGACACTGGACGATCCTCGACCCAAATTAAAGCCCTTACTGGTGCTGACTGCAGCCCCATAACCATCAGACAGCATCTGAGACTGAAGGGCTTCAAAAACAAAAAAAAGTTTTCAAAAACCTTGTCTCCTTGAACGCCACAGAACTGCTCGTCCCAAACATGGGACATTCAAAGGTGGAAGAAAGTTTTATTCTCTGATGAGGAAAAATGTAACCTTGATGGTCCTGATGGTTTCCAGCGTTACTGGCATGACAAGCAGATCCCACCCGAGATGTTTTCTACGCGCCACAGTGGAGGGGGCGCCATAATGGTCTGGGGTGCTTTTTCCTTCAGTGAAGCAATGGAGCTTCAGGAAGTGCAGGGGCGTCAAACGGCCGCTGGCTATGTCCAGATGTTGCAGAGAGCATTCCTCATGACCAGAGGCGTCGTTAGGGCGTGGCTTGGGAGGCTGGAGCCCCGAATGGGTCCCCGAAAAGCCCCGAGTCTATGCAGCATTGCATTCAATTGTTAGCCCCGAGTGTCTGGCAAAAAGTGGCCGAGTGCGGCCAAGTGCCGCCAGCGCTGAGCCACTGGCCATTCCGGGCGCCGGCCATTAGTCCCACCCCTAAGCCAGCTTCTCAATGGCTCCCTATTTGCCTGTCATCTTCTTCCAACTTCTGAGGGGACGAGGCAATGCCGAGGGAGCAGCGCCGGGTGGCTGTGATTGGTCGGTGACAGGCCCGCCCCCAGGGGTGGACTGACCATTCAGGCTCTCAGGCTGACTACATGTGGGCTGAGGCAAGTAGAGGGAACTATGGATGTGGACTGGGCAGGATGGATTCGACCGTGGGATGCATGGCATGAACAGGCTCCTGGTCCTGAGAGGAGAGAGGGACCGAGAGAGCCTGGGAAGGAGGACACATCCTGCACTGAATTACTTGCTGACTGGCGAGGGACAGGCGAGCAGCGAAGAACTGGAGTGTGACAGCCCGCCTTCTCCACTGCCAGAGGAAACCTGTACTGTACTGTACTTAAAAAAAAAAGTTGTAAAATGCCAAGTCCTATGCATTGCCCCCAATTTGTCATGCTTTCTTTATTGAATGCCATGCTGCAATCTGCGGAGACTTCACTTATAATCCTTTCCTTTGCTGTAACAATTTTATGAAGCATTCCTGTTCTATATAATGGTGGGAGTGGGACATACATAGCAGACATACTGATCAACCCACCCTTTTTCTCTCAACCCCCCTCTACCTACACCCCCTCCCTCACTACCCCCCCACTTCCTACACCCCCTCCCTCACTACCCCCCCACTACCTACACCCCCTCCCTCACTACCCCCCCCACTTCCTACACCCCCTTCCTCACTACCCTCCCCCCCCACTTCCTACACCCCCTCCCTCACTACCCCCCACTTCCTACACCCCCTCCCTCACTACCACCCCCCACTTCCTACACCCCCTCCCTCACTACCCCCCCCCCCCCACTTCCTACACCCCCTCCCTCACTACCCCCCCACTTCCTACACCCCCTCCCTCACTACCCCCCCCCACTTCCTACACCCCCTCCCTCACTACCCCCCCGCTTCCTACACCCCCTCCCTCACTATCCCCCCCACTTTCTACACCCCCTCCCTCACTACCCCCCCACTTCCTACATCCCTCTCTCACTACCCCCAACTTTCTACACCCCCTCCTCCTCTCTCCCTCCCCTGACTTAAATCCCCTTCTCTTGCACTCCCTTCCTCACCCTGCCTCTCCTTCTCCCTTCCTATCTCTCTTACCCCCCTCATTTCCCCTCCCTCTCTCTTCTACTTTCCCATCTCCCTATCTCTTACTCCATCCTAGACATACTGTATGCAGGACAGGTCAGTGGGTCAGGTCAGTGTATGTAGGACAGGTCAGTGTATGTAGGACAGGTCAGTGGGTCAGGTCAGTGTATGTAGGACAGGTCAGTGTATGTAGGACAGTTCAGTAGGACAGGTCAGTGTATGTAGGACAGTTCAGTGGGTCAGGTCAGTGTATGTAGGACAGGTCAGTGTAGGCAGGACAGGTCAGTGGGTCAGGTCAGTGTAGGTAGGACAGGTCAGTGTAGGTAGGACAGGTCAGTGGGTCAGGTCAGTGATGTAGGACAGGTCAGTGGGTCAGGTCAGTGTATGTAGGACAGGTCAGTGTAAGCAGGTTAGTGTATGCAGGACAGGTCAGTGGGTCAGGTTAGTGTATGTAGGACAGGTCAGTGGGTCAGGTCAGTGTATGTAGGACAGGTCTGTGTAGGCAGGTCAGTGTATGTAGGACAGGTCAATGTATGTAGGACAGGTCAGTGTATGTAGGACAGGTCAGTGGGTCAGGTCAGTGTAGGACAGGTCAGTGTATGTAGGACAGGTCAGTGTATGTAGGACAGTGTATGTAGGACAGGTCAGTGTATGTGGGACAGGTCAGTGTAGGCAGGTCAGTGGGTCAGGTCAGTGTATGTAGGACAGGTCAGTGGGTCAGGTCAGTGTATGTAGGACAGGTCAGTGTATGTAGGACAGGTCAGTGGGACAGGTCAGTGTATGTAGGATAGGTCAGCGTAGGCAGGTTAGTGTCAGTGGGACAGGTCAGTGGGACAGATCAGTGTATGTAGGACAGGTCAGTGTAGGCAGGTTAGTGTATGTAGGACAGGTCAGTGTAGGCAGGTTAGTGTATGTAGGACAGGTCAGTGGGACAGGTCAGTGTATGTAGGACAGGTCAGTGTATGTAGGACAGGTCAGTGTATGTAGGACAGGTCAGTGTATGTAGGACAGGTCAGTCGGTCAGGTCAGTGTATGTGGGACAGGTCAGTGTAAGCAGGTTTAATGTATGTAGGACAGGTCAGTGGGTCAGGTCAGTGTATGTGGGACAGGTCAGTGTAGGCAGGTTAGTGTATGTAGGACAGGTCAGTGGGTCAGGTCAGTGTATGTGGGACAGGTCAGTGTAGGCAGATCAGTGGGACAGGTCAGTGTATGTAGGACAGGTCAGTGTAGGCAGGTTAGTATATGTAGGACAGGTCAGTGTATGTAGGACAGGTCAGTGTATGTAGGTCAGTTCAGTAGGACAGGTCAGTGTATGTAGGACAGGTCAGTGGGTCAGGTCAGTGTATGTAGGACAGGTCAGTGTATGTAGGAAAGGTCAGTGTAGGCAGGTTAGTGTATGTAGGACAGGTCAGTGGGACAGGTCAGTGTATGTAGGACAGGTCAGTGGGTCAGGTCAGTGTATGTAGGCAGGTCAGTGGGACAGGTCAGTGTATGTAGGACAGGTCAGTGTAGGCAGGTTAGTGTATGTAGGACAGGTCAGTGGGACAGGTCAGTGTATGTAGGACAGGTCAGTGTAGGCAGGTCAGTGGGTCAGGTCAGTGTATGTAGGACAGGTCAGTGTAGGCAGGTTAGTGTATGTAGGACAGGTCAGTGGGACAGGTCAGTGTATGTAGGACAGGTCAGTGTGGGTCAGGTCAGTGTATGTAGGACAGGTCAGTGTAGGCAGGTTAGTGTATGTAGGACAGGTCAGTGGGTCATGTCAGTGTATGTAGGACAGGTCAGTGGGTCATGTCAGTGTATGTAGGACAGGTCAGTGGGTCATGTCAGTGTATGTAGGACAGGTCAGTGGGTCATGTCAGTGTATGTAGGACAGGTCAGTGTAGGCAGGTTAGTGTATGTAGGACAGGTCAGTGGGTCATGTCAGTGTTTGTAGGACAGGTCAGTGGGTCAGGCCAATGTATGTGGGTCAGGCCAGTGTATGTGGGTTATGTCAGTGTGTGTACACACACACACACCCTGACGTACGTACGTCAGGGTATGTGTGTCAGGTAGGTCACCCCGCACCACTCCACCGACCGTGCTCGAATCCCCCCCCCCTGGTGCCGGCTTGGCTTCGGGCTGAAGCCCCTGGTCTTTTTGGCACCTAGCAACGCCCCTGCTCATGACTGAGGGCAATCGTCTGTGTGGTAACGACTGGGTTTTTCAACAGGACAACGCTACAGTACACAATGCCCGCAGGACAAGGGACTTCTTCCAGGAGAATGACATCACTCTTTTGGCCCATTCTGCTTGTTCCCCTGATCTAAATTCAATTGAGAACCTTTGGGGATGGATGGCAAGGGAAGTTTACACAAATTGACAGCAGTTCCAGACAGTAGATGGCCTTTGTGCGGCTGTCTTCACCACTTGGAGAAATGTTCCCACTCACCTCATGGAAACGCTTGCATCAAGCATGGCGAAACAAACTTTTGAAGTGATCAACAATACGGAGCTACTCATTACTGAGTTCATGTTTGAAAGTTGGATTTCTGTTTTGGGGGAGTTTCGTTTTTTTTTTGGAGGTGTGGTCCTAAACTTTTGATCAGCTGAAAGCCTGTTTCAGTTTATTCGTTGTTTTCATTAAATTGAATGCTCAAAAAATGTTTTGTCTCACTCTCATTTCTTCTTGTTGCATGTTGAAGCTCTACTTGGAACCTTGTTAAGATCCAACAATGTAAAATATGTTTTTTTGCCATTTTTTAAGTGGTCTTAAACTTTTGATCAGGACTGTGGCCCGGATTCAAACACATCGGCGCATATTTATGCCGCCGTAGCGTATCTTCTTTACGCTACGCCGGCGCAACGCAGAGAGGCAAGCATGGAATTCACAAAGCAAATGCTTCCAACGTTGCGCCGGCGTAACGTAAATTCATAGGAGTAAGCCAGCCTAAGTCAAAGTAGGTGGAAGTGGGCTGGAAGTGGGCGTGATACATTTAAATGAAGCGTGACCCCATACAAATGATAGGCCGAGCATCACACAAGTACTTAAAACCAACCGGGCATGCGCCGTCCCGTCGACGTATCCCAGTGCGCATGCTCACAATCACGTTGAAACAACTGGCTAGGATACGTCGAATCACTGCCTACGGTGTGAACGTAACCTACGCCCAGCCCTATTCACGTACTACATAAACGACGTAAAATACGACGGCTATGTTCCCTGGTCCATACCTTTGCATGAGTTGCGCCTCCAATATGGGGAATAACTTTACGCCGGACGTATGACTTACGCAAACCGCGTATATTATGCGCCGGGCGCAAGTACATCTGTGAATCGCCGTATTTGCCTCATTTGCATATTTAAATAGGCAATCAATGGGAGCGCCAGATGCGTCCAGCGTAACTATGCGCTCACGATATGCCGGTGTAGGCAAGTTACGTTGGTGGACTGAAGCCTGTTTTTAGGCGTATCTTAGTTCTGTGGGCACGGCGCACAGATACGACGGCGCATATTTACACTTACGCAGCGTATCTCGAGATATGTCGGCGTAAGTGCTTTGTGAATCCGGGCCTGTATGTTTAGTTCACATGCTGCCATCTAGTGACCCTTTGTGGTATACATTTGTATTTTTCCACATTTCTTTCTCTGATCTATGACATACTTCTATGTAATGCTCCTCCCCTTCTTCCTGTGATTGTATTTCGGGTGTAATGGTGGAAGCTAACAGGCCACATGTAACAGGGCACATGTATTCTGCATAGTGAGCTACAGACAATATCATCTTTTGACCACATAAGTACCACAACTTATTAATCTGTTATATCCTGTCATCTGCTGTAACCCGATGTTCGGAATAAAAGCACCTCTGTGAATAGAATAGGTACTTGATGAGTTCAAGCTATCTGATGAGGATTGTCCTCAGTGATTATTAGTGTTGCTCACAAATATTCGCATTGCGAATATTCGCTACGAATATTGCATATTCGAGTATTCACGAATAACTTGAATATCGCGGCGAATATTCGCTATAGCGAATATTCATATTTTTTCAAATTTATTTTTAAAACAGATCACATCCTAGTGATCTCCATCGACATCTAAAAGCATTGCTGGTATGATTAGAGACCCTGGGCCGAGTAGCTGAGGCGATCCTTTTATGTTGCCGAAAATTCGCATTGCGAATTTTCGGCAACATAAAAGAATCGCATCAGCTACTCTGCCCTTCTTTTGCATCAGAGCCAATCAGAATAACTCAAATATTTGACAAACGGAATATTGCGCGATTATCTTCTCCGCCCTTCTTTTGTATCAGAGCCAATCAGAATAACTCGAATATTCGGCAAAAGGAATATTGCGCGATATTCCTTTTGCCGAATATTCAAGTTATTCTGATTGGCTCTGATGCAAAAGAAGGGCGGAGAAGATAATCGCGCAATATTCCTGTTGCCGAATATTCGAGTTATTCTGATTGGCTCTGATGCGCCCTTCTTTTGCATCAGAGCCAATCAGAATAACTTGAATATTCGGCAAAAGGAATATTGCGCGATATTCCTTTTGCCGAATATTCGAGTTATTCTGATTGGCTCTGATGCAAAAGAAGGGCGGAGAAGATAATCGCGCAATATTCCTTTTGTCGAATATTCGAGTTATTCTGATTGGCTCTGATGCACCTGGGGGGGTGACTCTCATCTGTGCACGGAATGTGTCAGCTCTCTTCCCTTCAGCAGACATCCCCACACCGCTCCCGTACCTCCTGGGGGGTTTTGCAGTTGTTGAGCGGGGGGAGTGCCTCTCACCTGTGCCGACAGCCAGGGCCAAAGCTTGTCATTAGCCCGGCTGTCGGCTTTCTTCCCTTCAGCAGCCACAGTCCTCCACACACCGCTCCGGTTCCTCCTGCTTCCGTGCTGCCTCCTATTGGGGACCTCCAGACCCCTAAAAAAAATTAAAAAAAAATAAACATTTAGAAAAAAATACATAAAAAAGGGAGGTTGCCATCCGGGGGCCCTGGGGACCTCTGTGCCTTTTAAAAAAAAAATATAAACAAAAATAAATAAGTAAACATTTATGAAAATAAAAAGGGGGGGTTGCCACATGGGGCCCTGGGGACCTCTGAGCCCTTCAATAAAAAAATATATATATATAAAAAAAAAATTCAATTGTTTTATATAAAAAAGGGGGGGGGGTTGCCACCCGGGGGCCCTGGAGACCTCTGGGCCCTTTAATAATAATAATTATATATATATATATATATATATATATATATATATATATATATATATATAAAATGTATATTTTTTATAAAAAAATGAATAAAAAAAGTAGGGGTTGCTGTCCGGGGACCTCCGGACCCCTAAAAAAAAAAAATGGGGCCCATGGGCTTGAGCCCAGTCAAGCCCAATGGTAAGTCCGGCCCTGTGCACTGCAAATCGACCAAGCATTTGGTGCAAGCACTCAAATACTTGTATGCTGCATCACTGGATTTCAGCTGTCTGATGTCTCAAATTAGTGTAATTAGTGCTACCCCCGCAGGAGCCTCTGGTTAGATTTGGGATCGGCGTGTTACCTCTGTAGCATGTCTAGAGGGATACGATGAAAGTAGATGGTGTGAGCAATGATAGGATGTCCAAACAGCAAGATATCGTTTTCTGTGCTTTTAATCTTTGGGCCCAACACGGCAACATGTAACTTCAGGTGAATAGAGAAAAGATGTTGAAAGGAGAAGTTGCAGGTTCAGGCCTTAACTATGTACAGAAGCAGTCCTGCTTCTACGATACCTTGGTTACGTCGCCACTCCAGCCGGAGTGGGTGTAGTGTACCCGGACAGTTTCTCTCACAGAACTGGCAGCTGGAGTATCACTCGGAACTCTGAGAAGGAAAACAAGCCTCTGCCACAGACTTGGCTCAATATAATAGGAGTGGTACCTCTGCCACAGGCTGTAACGCTCGCCGCCATCAGCTCTAGATGGGACGGGGCGGAACAACAACCAGCTGCTCCTAAGCTTGATAGCTTGCGGTCCATACTGGAAAGCACACACGTCACTTCCGGTTCGCGGCCCAGTGCGTTCCACCTCGGAACGCGGAAGTGCGCCCTAGCATGCCGCGATTCCTCCTCCTCATTTTCATAGTCCTATTTAAACGCCCAGAACAGACAGCATGGCGTTCCATTATTGAGCCAGAACGCCTGCTGTCTCCTGGGACCCTCTACCACCACCATTCCTGTGCCATCCAGCTACCCAACTACAGAACCGGACCCCAAGGATCCACAGCTTATTGGGAATTACTTCAACACAATCGCAAGTAACCTGTGCATAGCATACCTGCCTTTGCAAACCATACACCATTGTGGACTACCATATTGATACTTTGTTGCTAGTTGGAACTGTATTTATAACCAGTACTGCATTGCCTATATCATATCTATATTGATAGACTTTTAGTTAAACCCCTAGTTCCAGGTGAGGACTTATGAAGGAATAACGCCCTATCATTCATCTATTTGTTATTTTTGAGGATGTGATGATTGTAACCCTAACTCTCCTTTAAAACTGAGGCGCCGTACACACGGCAGAGAACCTCGACGGGCAGAACACATCGTTCCGCCCGTCGAGGTTCTCTCCCGGCCGTCGAATTCGGCGACCCGCCCGTCGGGAATGGCAACCAGCCATTCTTCCAGGCGGGCCGTCGAGGAAATAGAGAGCGTGCTCTCTATTTCGGCTCGACGGGCTTCCCGACGGGAAGCTCGCCGAGACCGTACACACGGCCGAGGTCCTCGCTGGAATGTGCATTCCAGCGAGGTTCTCGCTGATTTTCAGCGAGAACCTCGGCCGTGTGTACGGCGCCTGAGAGTGAAACCAGGGTTCACACCTGAGAAGCCTCCGCAGTTGCGATCCACACTCTCTAACCATCTGACGGGCGTAACATAATAGTGGAACCCTCTATAAAATGGATCCAGCGGGGCTCGCAACACATCTTCTTGGTCTCTCGCAACGGGTCGATACCCTTACTGCTTCTATGCATGAACTTCGTATGGAGAACGAGGCTCTCTGTAACCACGCTAACCAGAATGTCGCTCCACCCAGGGAGCTTCCAGAGCCCAGGGTCTGCCCCCCTGAACCATTTTCCGGTGACAGGAAGCTCTACTGCCAGTTTGTGAGTTTCTGCCACCTGATGTTTGAATTACAGCCACACACTTATTTCTCAGACAGGATGAAAATACTCACTTTAATCTCCTATCTAAAGGGAGAACCCAGAGCATGGGCGGACGCTTACCTAGAAGAGAAAGGGAAGCTCTTGGGGTCCTTCAACGGTTTCCTGGAAGCTATGTCCCTCCTCTATGAGGACTCCAGCAAGCAGCTGACTGCTGAGAACACCATTAGAAACCTCAAGCAGGGTAGGAGACCCGTTGAGGACTATATTTCAGAGTTCAAGCGATTGAGCCGGGAAACCCAATGGAATAACATTGCACTCCAAAATCAATTCCGTTTAGGCCTATCGGACGCAATGAAGGACGAGATCGCCCGTATTGAACTCCCCACATCACTAGATAACCTAATGCAGCTATCCGTCGCGATTGACCGCCGCCTCCGCGAAAGAAGGGCGGAATGTGCCTACTCTTACATTCCCCCACCTTCTAGGAGATCCAGATCACCCTCTAAAGATGAGGCTATGGAAATAGGGGCAATCAGGGGGCCACTTCCGCTTGCAGAGAAAGAAAGGAGGAGAGCTCAAAACCTTTGCCTATACTGATCCGGGCCCGACCACACTGTTTCCATCTGTCCACTCCTCAAAAAGAAGACTGAAGGTAACATTTCTCATATTAGTAAGCTCACCCGATACAAACCCCTATCTAACATTCTTATCCCTCTTACCCTACAGTGGGACCACGAACGGATCACTGTTGACGCCATGGTGGACACCGGGGCGTGCGGCAACTTCATAAATTCACAAATTGTCGAAACCAATAAAATACCACGTGTAATTAAGCATATTCCTTTGTCTGTCACCTTTATTGATGGTTCTAGCTCCCCTGCAGGCCCAGTGACCTCCCAAACACAACCTTTGTTGGTTACCTGTGGAGATGCCCATACCGAAAACCTTGTGTTCAACATCATCCCATCTCCCTTGTTTCCAATTGTGCTTGGTCTTCCCTGGGTACTCCTTCACCAACCTTCCATTCTATGGTCTGTGAGGAAGGTCCACCAACAGTCCACATATTGCAAACATATTCTGAATCGGCTGCAAAGGCTATAAATGTGGTTTTCAGTAGCACATGGTTGAATGCTCTGAAGAGATAGTTCATACCAAATCACCTTTCAGATAGCTTACTTAGTCACAACTCACATGAGAGGAGATCTAGCTATGTTTATTCGTCGTATGATCCGTAGGATGCAAGTTACAACAGGTAGAAGAACGATTCTTCCATGCAGGTATAGGAGATGCAAACAGGTCACATGAATTACAGCATTAAAATGACTAATACAGAAGAGAGGGGGAGGAGAAAACTCAGCAGCATAGAAAACTACGGAATACCACTAGAGACAAACTAGATAGACATTAAAGAGACAGTACATAATAATAAAAACAATATCATGTAACATGACACTCCCCGCCTGAAATCTTTAGATTTCAAAGTCTATTACATATATAAAGATAAGTCCCAATGTGAAGAAGTCCAACTTGGACCTGTAGGGGAAGAAATGTTAAAGGTAAAACTGGTGTGTAAACCATAGATACGAGATACTCCCAAACACAAGAAGGTATGCAGTAAATGAACAACGAAACATTAAGTCCAAAAAAACAGATGGCTTGAGTCCTGTAGTCTATCGTTTATAATCGTGGGACTTCAACAGCAGCACAGTCAATAGTGATAGTGATATTCTCCCCGCCATAGCAGGTATAGCCGGTACTCCTGCATGAGTCACTCACTTGGGAGAAGAAGCACCAATTCCATGATTGGTCGTGAGAAAGTCCGAGCAGAACCTCCTTTTTTCCTATCTTAATCTCAACCTTTCGAACCTTTCCGTCTTTGCTGGGTATTGCGCTTGTTACAAGACCCATAGGCCACTCATTGCGACAGACTTCTCTATCTTTCAGAAGAACAAGGTCGCCTACTTTGAGGTTAGGCTTGGGTGTTTGCCATTATGAACGGCTTTGAAGGGTATGCAGGTACTCCTTTCTCCAGCGATGCCAAAACACGTTGGCTAGGTGTTGCACCCGTTTCCATTGACGCCTATAGATATCCTTCGGGTCAATCTCGGCAGAAGATATCACGGTAGTTCCAACCTTCTGAGTAAGGAGGAGTGTGGCTGGGGTAAGGATCATTGGAGCATCAGGATCAGAAGATACTGGTACTAGAGGCCTTGCATTAATGATGGCGGATACTTCTGAGAGAAAGGTACTCAAAGTCTCATGAGTCAATAGTGAAGACTTGTGGTCCTGCAACATGGAATCAATTTTAATGTCCATTTCACTCTTTATGACTTCAGCTATTTCCACTGCTAGCACAGCTGCACAAAGTTCAAGTCTGGGTAGGGTATGTGCAGGTTTTGGTGTTAGCTTTGTCTTGCCTAGAACAAAGTTGCAGTGTATGTCTCCATTAACTCCTGAGGTCTTCAAATAGGCCACTGCAGCTATAGCTTCAACTGATGCATCTGAGAAAATATGGATTTCCCTCTGGACAGCGGCTGAGATGGAGACTGGGGCATAGCAACGTGGAATTTGGAGTTGTTCTAGTCTCTTCAGAGAACCTTTCCATTTCTCCCATCTTTGTTGTTTCTCAATAGGTAACGGAGTGTCCCAATCTATGTTATCAGTAGTAAGCTGTCTTAATAGCATCTTACCTTGGGTGGTGACTGGGGCTATAAATCCCAGTGGGTTGTAGATGCTGTTCACTATGGACAAGACTCCTCTCTGGTGAAGGGTTTGTCACAGGTTGACACTTGAAAGATGAATGTGTCTTCGTTAATGTTCCACAGCAGACCTAGACTTCTCTGCATAGGGGGCGTGTCTGACCCAAGGTCAAGGTCTTTCACACTGGCAGCATAGTCCTCAGGGTGAAATGCATTCATTAGCTCTTGGCTGTTAGATATAATTTTGTGAAGTCTCAAGTTTGCTACAGATAGCATTTCCTTTGTTCTGGTAAGAAGATCAATTGCTTCTTTAGCAGTAGGAAAGGATTTGATCCCATCGTCTATGAAAAAGTTCCTTTCAACAAATTGACAAGCGTTGGATCCATACTCAGCTTCTTCAAGCTGAGCTGTCTTTTTTAGTCCATAGATTGCTAAAGCTGGGGAAGGGCTGTTCCCAAAGACATGCACTCTTATTCGGTAATCAATTACCTCTTTGTTGATGTCGTTGTCCTTGTGCCATAGAAACCTGAGGTAATTCCTGTTATCTTCCTTGACTATGAAGCAGTGGAATATTTGTTGAATGTCGGCCATCACCGCTACAGGTTCTTGACGAAAGCGAATTAGGACTCCAATGAGGCTGTTGTTCAAGTTGGGCCCTGTGAGGAGCATGTTGTTAAGTGAGAAGCCTTCATGTTGGGCACTGGAGTCAAAGACAACTCTGATTTGGTCTGGCTTCCGTGGGTGATACACACCGAAGGAAGGGAGGTACCAGCATTCTTCTCCTTCTTTCAATGGGGGTGCGGGTTCAGCATTACCCCTATCAAAGATATTCTAAATAAAGTCCACAAAATGTCTTTCCATCTCTGGCTTCCTGCTTAAGGTATGCTTTAAGGAGGAGAATCTTTTAACTGCTTGATGTAGATTGTTCGGTAGCTTCTCTCTCGGGAGACGAAAGGGTAGGGGTGCTACCCAGCTATTGGAATATTCCTGAAATACTCATTGTCCATTACTTTAAGGAATTCTTTGTCTTCTGCCGAAGGAGCCAACTTGTCGTCTTCACTGCTTACATTGAAAACTGTAGAACCAAAGCTGTTATCGTAGGTGCGGGAAAGGTTTGTGTTTCAATGTTGCAACTTGTGGCTAGTTACCTTCTCCTTTACCCAGTAGTGATGTGGACGTGAGTATTACGACCATTTGGCAATACATTTGTCTTGAATAAAGAAATGTTAGTAGGCCTTTTCATTTTGCCTATACAGACGTTGCCTATGATGACCCAGCCTAAGTCCAGGTACTGGGCGAATGGGGCCTCTGGAGGTCCGTTGACCTGTCTGTGTACCTTGTGGATCCTTAGAATATCTCTTCCCAGCAGAAGAAGGTTTTTAGCATCTTTGTCAAGTGGTGGGATTTCACTTGCTATTGACTTTAGGTGAGGGTGGTAGAAGGCAACATCTGGTGTAGGCATTTCTTCTTTGTTGGCTGGTATCTGGTTACACTCTACAAGTGTAGGTAAGGGTAATTGTAGGTTGTTTTCTAGGGAGGACACGATAAATCCATGGGCCCTTCTTCCAAAAACCTCTGTAGTTCCACTACAAGTGCCTAAGGTGTAAGGGTGAACCTCTCCTTTTACACAAAATAGATCGAACAGTTCTGATTGGGCAAGTGATTGATTGCTTTGATCATCTAAGATAGCATACACCCTTAAAGTCTTTTCTGGCTGATCCTTGTGATGAATATTCACTAGGCATATTTTAGCGCAAGACTTGTCACAGTGGCCTTCCCCACAGACTTCAGTGCACGAAGAAAATACCATGGTGGACTTAGGTACCTGATCTGTACTCTTCCCGCTGTGATTCTGCCCAGGAGAAAGGTTTGCAGGTTGTGAAGGATTGGACTCAAGGGGATGGAGTGCTTGCACGTGGTCCTCGGAACCGCACTCTATGCATTTGATAGGGATTTTACATTCCTTGGCAAAGTGATCGGTGGAAGCACAGCATCTATAACATACCCCAAAAGTCTTTAGGAGTTATTTTCGCTCTTGTAGGGGCTTCTTCCTTAAACCGATACATTTTTTGAGGGGATGAGGCTTCTTGTGGATGGGACATAATCGGTTTGGGTTTTCGATCTTGCCACTCTTGTTTGAGGCGGGAGCTAAGGCGGGAGTGGGAATAATGTCTGTCTTCCTAACAGACACGGGACCTCTGCGGTTCCTGTAGCTAGTATGTATGTAGGTTGTCACCTTTAGCTAAGGGAGTATTGAACTCACTGAATGCAAAACTAGGATCGTTCTTGGTGTCAGCAATGTTCCTGACAAAATCGCAGAAGTAGGAGAACGGGGTAAAGGAAACCTTGTTTTCCCGTTTGTATAATGACCAAACTTGGATCCACTTTTTTTGTAGGCCATGCGGAAGCTTGCAAATGACAGGGTTAACTCCTTGAGCAGTGTCCAGGTAACTGAGGCCAGGTAGCTTAGGGTCGGTTTTGGCAAGCTGGACTTCGAGATGAAGGTCACTGAGTCTCTGGAATTCTTTATTGTCCAATTGTTTGAGCAATGAATTTTCTATGGCTTCGGGACTACCGTAAGTCTGTTCTAGACGCTCCCATGCTGCAGTGAGACCTGCAGTTGGATTGTCGATGTAGACTGACCTGAGGCTCTTGACACGTTCTGTAGACTGTGGGCCAAGCAACCCAATCAGCAGATCCAGCTCACGGTCGGCAGTAATACCGATACTGCCTATTATAGCTTTGAAAGTGGCTTTCCAGCTTCTGTAGTTTTCAGGATGGTCGTCAAAGTTTACTAGGCCTGACTTGGTGAGCTCACGTTGAAGTAAGTACTTTACGAACTCTGTTGTATCGGTTGCCTCTGACTTTACATAGGAGGTTGTTGGTTGAATGTTGTTGATTGCGTTGTTTATGGTATTGTTGAAAAGAGACGTGGGAAGATATGGTGCAGCAAGGAAATTCAGCTGAATTGTTGGGTTAAGGTCTGGAACAGTACTGTTAGCAGGAGGTTGTTGACTAGCTTGCAGATTAGTGTACCATTCTGCGACATATGTAGGATCAGCATGACAGTCGGGAGATGCACTGGGGTGATTTTGAATGTAGGAAGTGGCTGGAACAGCTTTTACCTGATGGTGTGATGAAGTCCTTGCGTTGCCGTGAAACGTGGAGGTAATTGAGTGTTCACTGCCGTGGTTTAGAACATAGTTCTTAGTGCGTTCAAAAGGATCTTCTACATCTGCCTTGACGCTGACCCTTTCGCTAGCGTTTTCATCTGCACCGATAGCTTGTTCCAAAACCTTCAAAACGTTTTGCTGCAGATGCCTAGTAGTTGCTCTGTTCCTTTAAAGCTTCAATTGCTGTCCTTTGACGTGCCGTTTGAGCTTCTATTGCTGCCCTTTGATCCGCTGCCTCGGCTTCCATTGCTGCCTTTCGATGCGCTGCCTCGGCTTCCATTACTGCCTTTTGATGCGCTGCCTCGGCTTCCATTACTGCAACCTCAGCCTCCATGTCTGCTTTCTTTTTTGCATATGCGGCCTGTACTTTGATAGCCTCTGCTTCGGCGCGGGCATTTATTAGCTGTTCACTAAGCGTTGAGTGCCTTGAACTTCGGGATCTAGAGGAACCTTCAGAACGTCTGGTGGATACAGATTTGTGAGATACAGTGTCCTGTGGCAGCATTAATTTTGCTTCTGCCTTTGCTTTAGTTCGCTGGATAAAGCTTTCTCTTTCCTCATTAAGAAGCTGGGCATTGTTAAGTTGCTCTAAGGACTCCTCAGTGTTGATGCTTTGCAGAATAGTTTTATATTTATTGCTTGTAGTCTGGTACAGTTCATATGAAGCAGAGAGATGCTTTATGGCGCCCTCTAGTTGCAGTACCTCATGGCTGGGACATGAAATCACATCAATGTGGGTAAGGATTTTATCCCAAATCTGCTTCAAACTGGTTGCTAGTTCAGTTCTCATGGATTCATAGTTCTCTTTAACCTTCCAAGTGGGTTTCACAGAGCGTTTGGTCAATGCAGTGGACTCTGGGTCCTCATCCTGGCTTTCTCTGTGTGAAGCATGCTGTGGTGTTTCATCACACACTGAGCCCTTTCCACTCATGATGGCCTGCAGTACACAGGCTTGGCTGTAGCAGTGAAGAGTGTCTGTATACTATGAAGAGCTGTAACAAGCTGTGCTGGGGTTGTATGCAGAATTCTCATGCAATACACACAGTTACACTTCACTATGATCTGTCCTGTGACACAGTTATCTCTGTGCAGGCTGCTGGATACGTTCTTTTACTATTCTGAATCGGCTGCAAAGGCTATGAATGTGGTTTTCAGTAGCACATGGTTAAATGCTCTGAAGAGATAGTTCATACCAAATCACCTTTCAGATAGCTTACTCGGTCAGAACTCACATGAGAGGAGATCTGGCGAAGTTTATTTGTCGTATGATCCGTAGGATGCAAGTTATGACAGGTAAAAGAACGATTCTTCCATGCAGGTATAGGAGATGCAAACAGACCACATGAATTATAGCATTAAAATGACTAATACAGAAGAACAAAGACGGCTCTCTACGCCCCATAATAGACTATCGCTCTCTCAACAGCATCACGGTGAAAAACCGGTATCCCTTACCTCTCATCCCTGAGCTGATCGAAAGGCTACAGACCTCTAAAATTTATACAAAGTTAGACCTCAGAGGTGCCTATAATTTGATCAGGATCCGCTCTGGGGATGAATGGAAAACAGCTTTCAAAACTCGCTACGGGTTATATGAGTACACAGTTATGCCATTCGGGTTGTGCAATGCACCCGCAACTTTCCAGCAGTTCATCAACGACATCTTCTGTGATTTGCTGGATGACATCCTGATATACTCTGACACCTCTGTGGAACATAATAAACACGTATGATGGGTATTAGCCAGACTCAGAGCACATTCCCTGTACGCCAAGTTGGAGAAATGTGTTTTTGGTCAACCATGTATATCCACTCTAAAGAAAACGTTGGGCATTGTTCGATCCAACCTTGAAGCAGCAAAAGAGAAGCAGAAACTATACTACAATGCCCACAGGACAGCGCCTCCTTCATATAGCGTGGGCGACATGGTCTGGCTTTCCACCCGAAACCTGCGGCTTAAGGTTCCTTTGCGGAAGCTTGGTCGGCAGTTCATTGGACCCTTTCCAATTTCAAAGGTAATCAACCCTAATGCAGTTAAACTGCTGCTACCCCCGGACTGGAAGATACACCCCTCATTCCACGTTTCACTCATTAAACCCTTCAAACCCAACCCCTTCCCCGACAAGGGACCGCACCCGGCTCCTCCGGTAGAGGTGTTGGGCGAGGTTGAGTACGAGGTCGAGAAGATCCTTGACTCCAGAAAACGGGGTTCTACTCTCCAGTACTTAATACGCTGGCAGGGCTACGGACCCCTGGATGACTCCTGGGAAGACTCCTCGGACGTCCATGCTCCCCGTTTGATCAGGCTCTGTAACGTTCGCCGCCGTCAGCTCTAGATGGGACGGGGCGGAACAACAACCAGCTGCTCCTAAGCTTGAACGCTTGCGGTCTATACTGGAGAGCACACGCGTCACTTCCGGTTCACGGCCCAGTGCGTTCCACCTTGGAACGCGGAAGTGTGCCCTAGCATGCCGCGACTCCTCCTCCTCATTTTCATAGCCCTATTTAAACGCCCAGAACAGACAGCATGGCATTCCACTATTGAGCCAGAACGCCTGCTGTCTCCTGGGACCCTCTACCACCACCATTCCTGTGCCATCCAGCTACCCAACTACAGAACCAGACCACAAGGATCCACAGCTCATTGGGATTACTTCAACACAATCGTAAGTAACCTGTGCATAGCATACCTGCCTTTGCAAACCATAAACCATTGTGGACTACCATATTGATACTTTGTTGCTAGTTGGAACCGTATTTATAACCAGTACTGCATTGCCTATATCATATCTATATTGATAGACTTTTAGTTAAACCCCTTGTTCCAGACGAGGACTTATGAAGGAATAACGCCCTCTCATTCATCTATTTGTTATTTTTGAGGATGTGATGATTGTAACCCTAACTCTCCTTTAAAACTGAGAGTGAAACCAGGGTTCACACCTGAGAAGCCTCCGCAGTTGCGATCCACACTCTCTAACCATCTGACGGGCGTAACACAGGCCCTTTTTCTGGAATGTAACTTGGTGGATCGGTTCCTTCTCAGTAAAGTAGTTTGCCTAAATTTTCTTCAGGTAGGTCTTGATTTTAGGTGATTGACTGACAGGTAACCTTAAAACAAACTCCCAGTGTCTGGTCACCTTGATCCCCGATGGCTCGTCTAGGCCTTGCTGGATCGCCTGCCTCCGGGCTCTCCTCAGACTGACTCCCCACCGAACAGCACAACTCACTTGGGATCTTCTCATAGAAGTGAGGACCCAGTAAGTCACTGGGGCCTCTTTGCAGCTTTAGTTGCATGAGGGCCCAGAGTCAGGCACTCCGCATAGCACGTGCGCCCCGGCCTGGTAGGCCATAACGCCGGGGCCTGTGATGTGCGCACACCCTACCGACGCCAAGATGGTGCCCTAAAGAAGTACCCTCCCCCAGCATGACCTGCGAGGGAAAACCTCCTCTTATTGGCTGCTGGCAAGAAGGCGCTTCCGCTGGTCTCCACTGCCGCCACCTGTCGTTCCAAGATGGAAAGGTATCTTTGGAACACAGAATGAAACAACAGCACAGAACAGCACTAAACTAACATAATTCACATAGATGAGAGCTGAGTAAGTCTCTCATCCCCCTCTAGATATAAACAGCGTCCGTACTTGGAAGTACAGGGGCGCTACATTAGCACAACCTCTGTCATGATGAAGAAGAGTTCTATAGCTCAAATTCACATCAGCTAATCCTGTGTGGTTACAGCAGCCTAGGCAAGCTAAAATTTCAAAGCCAAATCCACCTTGGCATGAAATCTAGCTCCACCTTGAGATCATAAAGTGGGTGGCATCTTAACCATCACAGACTGTGGGCTCTGGCACATATCAGATGCTTGGGTATAACTGGTAGTGGCAATGGACTAATGGCTATGGTTCAAGTCCATACCTCCCAAAACAAAAAATTGAAATCTTCTTTAAATCTTCCTATTTGCTCGTGGAGTTCTGTAGACCTCTTACAAGCCATAAAAGGCTTGGTGTCATGGGGTCATTAGATAAAGAAACAGAAAAACAACTGGTAAGGGAAGATTGGGACTTTAAGCGAGGTTGCAGACAAGGTGAGAGTAGTATAAAAGTACAAATTTATTCATGGGAGTGCAGGCATACATCAACATACCAATAAACATGTAAATGAAAACATATGTATTTCAAATAGAAGGCATTACTATATACTGAGAACACATAGTATGTGCATATACAGTAAGCGCAGCAACAAGTGCAGCAATGCCTGGCCATGTGCCACATGCTGTTGTGCATGGATATGTGGATGCATCCAATGACAATATATGTACAAAAAAGCATATTAACAGTTATAGCGAGATGGTTACAATAGTGAGAAGCTGGTAAAAAGCATATAAAATACCAATGCTAAAATATGACAACATAGGATATGTGTAGCATCCATATTAGCCCAGGATATATACAGCATCCATATTAGCCCGACGCGTTTCGTGTCTGTGGACACTCTTCAGGGGCAGGGTGCTTGAATTGTCTAAAACGGGTAGAGCATAATTAGTAAACAGTTCATGGGTAAATAACCAGTGTAAGGTAGAAAGAATGTCCACCTAGGGTACTCACATAGGGTCTAAGGTACCGAGACATGGATTTGTATGAAGCCATCGCCAAAAAGATATGTCTGTCAGGGGAGCTGTGGCAGCATTGCAGCTCACACGGAACAGGGGCATCGGGAGACCTCCCCAGGCAAAGTAAGCACAGGATCAAGTGTGCATATAGTATATGGACTAAAGCAGGTAGCCAACTGGAGTCTGTTAAAACAATAAAGTTTAAAAATAAATCAATAAGTATAGGGGCCAAGCCAAAGACAGCCAACCCAAAAATGAGGGTAGGGAAAATAACCTGATAATGGCGTCCCAGGCTCCTAAGACATCCAGGGGAAGAGATAATGTGGCATAACCTGATGAGCTAGTAAGCAAAGAGATGCCGGGGGGGGGCCCTTATTATACCCAACCTACACACGTGCATACCGACAAGCCGCCAGCGTCATGTGGGCGGAACGTAAGTCCGGAACAGCGTCGGAGTGGGCAGACCTGCCTGCAGCGTCCACTCCTATGTGCGGGTAACGCACGCTCAGATGAAACCGCGTTCAGCGTGGTGACGCCAGTACTGACGTCACGGGCTGGGCGGAACACATGGCGCCGAGGCGAGATGCAAACCGCCCCCACCTCCGGGCAGCCAACCGCCCACAGGGGGCGGAGGAAAGGACGGGGAGGGGGCAGTGCCAGCGCACGTCGCAGCTCCCGAGCTACAGACAGATTAGAGGCAATGGACATACAGTAAACCATAACAAGAGTACCAGACCTAAGGCATCCCGCTAATGCATAGTTAATCTCAGGATTAATTCTGAGTATGCTATGTCTGGGATAGGTACTAAAACCTGTCCCAAACTGGGTCGTTCGCCATTTGGCTGGCAGGGGAACACTGCCAACCCTGTCTGACACACCTCCATCCCTAGACAACGATATATATGAAGGGGGAAAAAGATTGGGGACTTTAAATGAGGTGTATAAGTATAGCACCTCCATCCCTGGTTCAAGAGATAAAGAAACAGAAAAACAACTGGTAAGGGAAGATTGGGACTTTAAGCGAGGTTGCAGACAAGGTGAGAGTAGTATAAAAGTACAAATTTATTCATGGGAGTGCAGGCATACATCAACATACCAATAAACATGTAAATGAAAACATATGTATTTCAAATAGAAGGCATTACTATATACTGAGAACACATAGTATGTGCATATACAGTAAGCGCAGCAACAAGTGCAGCAATGCCTGGCCATGTGCCACATGCTGTTGTGCATGGATATGTGGATGCATCCAATGACAATATATGTACAAAAAAGCATATTAACAGTTATAGCGAGATGGTTACAATAGTGAGAAGCTGGTAAAAAGCATATAAAATACCAATGCTAAAATATGACAACATAGGATATGTGTAGCATCCATATTAGCCCAGGATATATACAGCATCCATATTAGCCCGACGCGTTTTGTGTCTGTGGACACTCTTCAGGGGCAGGGTGCTTGAATTGTCTAAAACGGGTAGAGCATAATTAGTAAACAGTTCATGGGTAAATAACCAGTGTAAGGTAGAAAGAATGTCCACCTAGGGTACTCACATAGGGTCTAAGGTACCGAGACATGGATTTGTATGAAGCCATCGCCAAAAAGATATGTCTGTCAGGGGAGCTGTGGCAGCATTGCAGCTCACACGGAACAGGGGCATCGGGAGACCTCCCCAGGCAAAGTAAGCACAGGATCAAGTGTGCATATAGTATATGGACTAAAGCAGGTAGCCAACTGGAGTCTGTTAAAACAATAAAGTTTAAAAATAAATCAATAAGTATAGGGGCCAAGCCAAAGACAGCCAACCCAAAAATGAGGGTAGGGAAAATAACCTGATAATGGCGTCCCAGGCTCCTAAGACATCCAGGGGAAGAGATAATGTGGCATAACCTGATGAGCTAGTAAGCAAAGAGATGCCGGGGGGGGGCCCTTATTATACCCAACCTACACACGTGCATACCGACAAGCCGCCAGCGTCATGTGGGCGGAACGTAAGTCCGGAAGAGCGTCGGAGTGGGCAGACCTGCCTGCAGCGTCCACTCCTATGTGCGGGTAACGCACGCTCAGATGAAACCGCGTTCAGCGTGGTGACGCCAGTACTGACGTCACGGGCTGGGCGGAACACATGGCGCCGAGGCGAGATGCAAACCGCCCCCCCCTCCGGGCAGCCAACCGCCCACAGGGGGCGGAGGAAAGGACGGGGAGGGGGCAGTGCCAGCGCACGTCGCAGCTCCCGAGCTACAGACAGATTAGAGGCAATGGACATACAGTAAACCATAACAAGAGTACCAGACCTAAGGCATCCCGCTAATGCATAGTTAATCTCAGGATTAATTCTGAGTAGGCTATGTCTGGGATAGGTACTAAAACCTGTCCCAAACTGGGTCGTTCACCATTTGGCTGGCAGGGGAACACTGCCAACCCTGTCTGACACACCTCCATCCCTAGACAACGATATATATGAAGGGGGAAAAAGATTGGGGACTTTAAATGAGGTGTATAAGTATAGAACCTCCATCCCTGGTTCAAGAGATAAAGAAACAGAAAAACAACTGGTAAGGGAAGATTGGGACTTTAAGCGAGGTTGCAGACAAGGTGAGAGTAGTATAAAAGTACAAATTTATTCATGGGAGTGCAGGCATACATCAACATACCAATAAACATGTAAATGAAAACATATGTATTTCAAATAGAAGGCATTACTATATACTGAGAACACATAGTATGTGCATATACAGTAAGCGCAGCAACAAGTGCAGCAATGCCTGGCCATGTGCCACATGCTGTTGTGCATGGATATGTGGATGCATCCAATGACAATATATGTACAAAAAAGCATATTAACAGTTATAGCGAGATGGTTACAATAGTGAGAAGCTGGTAAAAAGCATATAAAATACCAATGCTAAAATATGACAACATAGGATATGTGTAGCATCCATATTAGCCCAGGATATATACAGCATCCATATTAGCCCGACGCGTTTTGTGTCTGTGGACACTCTTCAGGGGCAGGGTGCTTGAATTGTCTAAAACGGGTAGAGCATAATTAGTAAACAGTTCATGGGTAAATAACCAGTGTAAGGTAGAAAGAATGTCCACCTAGGGTACTCACATAGGGTCTAAGGTACCGAGACATGGATTTGTATGAAGCCATCGCCAAAAAGATATGTCTGTCAGGGGAGCTGTGGCAGCATTGCAGCTCACACGGAACAGGGGCATCGGGAGACCTCCCCAGGCAAAGTAAGCACAGGATCAAGTGTGCATATAGTATATGGACTAAAGCAGGTAGCCAACTGGAGTCTGTTAAAACAATAAAGTTTAAAAATAAATCAATAAGTATAGGGGCCAAGCCAAAGACAGCCAACCCAAAAATGAGGGTAGGGAAAATAACCTGATAATGGCGTCCCTGGCTCCTAAGACATCCAGGGGAAGAGATAATGTGGCATAACCTGATGAGCTAGTAAGCAAAGAGATGCCGGGGGGGGGCCCTTATTATACCCAACCTACACACGTGCATACCGACAAGCCGCCAGCGTCATGTGGGCGGAACGTAAGTCCGGAAGAGCGTCGGAGTGGGCAGACCTGCCTGCAGCGTCCACTCCTATGTGCGGGTAACGCACGCTCAGATGAAACCGCGTTCAGCGTGGTGACGCCAGTACTGACGTCACGGGCTGGGCGGAACACATGGCGCCGAGGCGAGATGCAAACCGCCCCCACCTCCGGGCAGCCAACCGCCCACAGGGGGCGGAGGAAAGGACGGGGAGGGGGCAGTGCCAGCGCACGTCGCAGCTCCCGAGCTACAGACAGATTAGAGGCAATGGACATACAGTAAACCATAACAAGAGTACCAGACCTAAGGCATCCCGCTAATGCATAGTTAATCTCAGGATTAATTCTGAGTAGGCTATGTCTGGGATAGGTACTAAAACCTGTCCCAAACTGGGTCGTTCACCATTTGGCTGGCAGGGGAACACTGCCAACCCTGTCTGACACACCTCCATCCCTAGACAACGATATATATGAAGGGGGAAAAAGATTGGGGACTTTAAATGAGGTGTATAAGTATAGCACCTCCATCCCTGGTTCAAGAGATAAAGAAACAGAAAAACAACTGGTAAGGGAAGATTGGGACTTTAAGCGAGGTTGCAGACAAGGTGAGAGTAGTATAAAAGTACAAATTTATTCATGGGAGTGCAGGCATACATCAACATACCAATAAACATGTAAATGAAAACATATGTATTTCAAATAGAAGGCATTACTATATACTGAGAACACATAGTATGTGCATATACAGTAAGCGCAGCAACAAGTGCAGCAATGCCTGGCCATGTGCCACATGCTGTTGTGCATGGATATGTGGATGCATCCAATGACAATATATGTACAAAAAAGCATATTAACAGTTATAGCGAGATGATTACAATAGTGAGAAGCTGGTAAAAAGCATATAAAATACCAATGCTAAAATATGACAACATAGGATATGTGTAGCATCCATATTAGCCCAGGATATATACAGCATCCATATTAGCCCGACGCGTTTCGTGTCTGTGGACACTCTTCAGGGGCAGGGTGCTTGAATTGTCTAAAACGGGTAGAGCATAATTAGTAAACAGTTCATGGGTAAATAACCAGTGTAAGGTAGAAAGAATGTCCACCTAGGGTACTCACATAGGGCCAGATTCAGGTAGATGAGAGTATCTTTCCTCTGGAGTAACGCTTCTCATTTACGTTACTCTGAAGAGCCTTTCAGCGCAAGTCCTGTAATTCACATAGCAGTTGCGCGTAAACTTGCGCCAGAGTAACGATAATGCGCTGGCGTAACCCGACGCAAGTGGAAGTGGGTGTGATCATATGTAAATGATGGGCGGAGCCCAGCGCAGAGGCTTACGTTCAGCGCATCATCCACGGAGCATGCGCAGTGAGTGCGGCTCCACTCGCCCCCCTTGTGCGCATGCTCACAACTTCCGTTGGCACCACTTCCTTGGAAACGTCAGCGCAATGCGTTCCGCTGGGCGCTTAAAAGCGCTGGCGGAAACGCCATTCCGGCGCAAAAGTAGTTCCGCTTCCCCCCACCCCAGGGAAGATACTTTTGCCCTGTAATGGCTGCTCCCGCTACCCCCAAAGAGAGGAGGAACCTAAATTATAATGCCCAGGAGGTCACAGTGATAATATCGGCTATGGAGGCATTTAATGATTTTCTCCATGGGAAAAAAAGCAGGAACACCAGCCGGGAAAGGAAGCAGGGTATCCTGGCCACCATTGCTGCCAGGGTCAATGTGCTGGGGTACTCCACCCGGAGTGCTTCAGACATTCAAAAAAAAATAAATGACCTGCGGCGCAAGGTGAGGGGCAAGGTGTCCACCATTAGGAGCCATGAGAGGGGCACAGGTGGTGGTCCCCCATGTCCTGTCACCCTGACCGCGGAGGAGGAGGTGGTCGCCCGCTGCCTGGACAGGGAGCAGTTGGAGGGGGTCCCTGGCTATGACTCCGTGGAGGAAGGCTCCAGGACAGGTAAGTGATTTTTACCCCCTTTTTGGTGTGTTGCATGTGGGGGGGGGGGTGGGTACATGTGCCAAGTGTGTGGGACCACCAACATGTGTCTGCTTTGTGTCATCCACAGATGACGGTGCTGGGCCATCTCGTGCCGGCCAGTCCACCCCAACCCCCCAACGGGATGCTGAAGACGAGGCCCTGGGTGCTGGAGACACCGAGGTGGAGGAGGAGAGTGCCCACACCACTTCAGCAGAGGTGGTTGTGGAGG
Organism: Rana kukunoris; assembly: GCA_029574335.1. Taxonomy (NCBI): domain Eukaryota; kingdom Metazoa; phylum Chordata; class Amphibia; order Anura; family Ranidae; genus Rana; species Rana kukunoris. Next base: position 236,278,425 of record CM056052.1, on the reverse strand, counting down.
AGCCTGTCCCTGAACAGGAGTTTATTTTAATGTTGGAGGAGTCCTCCTCCTCTGCAGGGCCCTCTGTGATCCCCTCCCCCATCCTAGGTAGCCCCTCAAGGGCGACTCCATCCCCACGGGGACAACCTTCCTCTGCCCCCAGGAAGGCCACCCGGAAGACCAGGGGGGTGTGTGATTTGGTCGAGGACCAGGTGCTGTTGGACCACGCCAAACAGACCCAGCAAATGGGGGAGATGGCTGGCCACCTGGACAGGGTCGCAGACAGCCTGGGCTCTCTGTCACAGCTGCCCAGTCGCGTGCAGGGCGTTGTGACCAGCCTGGGGGAGGTGCAGGCTGATATCCGGCACTTGACAGCAGCTGTTCGAGACAACACTGCTGCCATTCGGGAAGAGGGGAGGCAGCGGCAACGTGACCAGCGGCACAATATCACCCGCCAGTTGAGGATGCAGGCCCAAACAAATTTGTATCTGAGCCGTATCGCTGTGGCATTGGAGGGCATGCAGCCAACAGCTCCCAGGAGTGGCCCACCCGGGGATCAGCCTCCTCCTGATGCCCCCCCACCCCCACCACCACCCACTCCCTCCAGGCAGATGAGGAGCCCGAGAGTGCCCCCAAGGAGGAGCCCCCGTCATCCCAGATGAGGGTTTTTTTTATTTTTGGTTGTTATATATTTTTGTTTATACTCAGGACATGAGTTTTTGTTTATTTTTTATTATTATTGTTTATACTCAGGACATGAGTTTTTGTTTATTTTTTATTATTATTGTTTATACTCAGGACATGAGTTTTTGTTTATTTTTTATTATTATTGTTTATACTCAGGACATGAGTTTTTATTTTTTTTGGGTTCTCAGGTTATGAGATATTTTTTTTATTTTTGATACTGCACACGTTGCAGTGTGAATGGTGTGTGAATGTGAGAGGGTGGCACTCCTGAAAGTAAGGGGTGTCACCCTCGGCCGTGGTGGTGAAGTTAACCCCACGGCTGAATGAATGACGTGTGAAAGGTGTGTGAATGGACAGTGACATCATTGGGGCCTTGACGCTGGCGTTACTGCTCCCAACTCCTACATGCTGGACTTGGGCTAATCCAATGCGATGTGCATGTGGTGTGTGTGATCTAGGGACATCAGTGGTGTACACGCGTGCATTGTCTGTGTTATTAATGTTTTGGTTTAGTGTCCAAAGATGCCTACGGCGAGGACCCTCCTGACTGCTCTTCCATCAGCAGACTGGGTGTCCTCTGGCAGGTGGGGACTGTGTGGGTCGGGGGTCAGGTCATCACGTATGTCAATCTGCAGGCCTTTTCTCATAGCAAAGTTGTGCAGAATACAACATGCAGCGATGATCTGACACACGAAGGTAGGGGAATACAATAGGGTCCCCCCGGACTTATCCAGGCAGCGGAAACGGGACTTCAGGAGCCCGAATGTTTGCTCCACCACTCCACGGGTTTTGATGTGTGCTTCATTGTATTTTCTCTCTCCTCTGGTTTGGGGGTTCCGGAAAGGAGTCATTAGATGGGGTCCCAGTGCATATGCAGAGTCACCTGTAAGGTAAAAGACAGGAGAATGTTAGTCATGCATGTGCGACTTCTGTTGTGCATCACGGGAGGGGATAGTCATGCCTGACTCCCTTGTCACTCACCAACCAGCCAGCTGTCCCCATACATGTTCTGCTCGAATTCTGCTGGGATGGGGCTCTGACGGTATATGAAGCTGTCATGGCTGGACCCGGGGTGTTTGGCACGGACGTGCCATATGAGGCGTTGGGCATCAGCTATCACCTGTACGTTGATGGAATGCCAATGCTTCCGATTGCGGTATATGTGCTCTGTGGCACTGGGGGGCTGTAGGGCCACATGTGTGCAATCAATGGCCCCCACAGTGCGTGGGAATCTGGCAATGCTGTAGAAATCTGTCATTGCCTTCATCCGCAGGTCCTCAGTGGTGGGTCTGATGAACTGGTTGGACATGCGTCTGAGGATTGCGGGGACAACCTGGTGCACACATCTGCTTATGGAGGATTGTGACATCCCAGCCACCACTCCACTTGTACGCTGGAATGATCCACTGGCAAGGAAATTAAGTGTTGCCAGGACCTTCACCAGTGGCTGCACTGCTTGTGAGCGGTGTGTCTTGCTGGTGATGTCATCCTGCAGGGTTGTGGTTAGTTCAAGTATTACATCAGGGCTGAATCTGAAGAGGCGATACACCTCCTCATCCCCCATGCCAAAGAGGTTCATACGAGTGCGGTATATCCTCTCACGTGCCCGCCTCCTCCGTAGCGAGGGACCCAGTACTAGTCTTAGGACCACGAGTGCCCCTGGCATGTTGGCACACAGAGGTGTTGTCCTTGCAAGTGTTGTTGTTCAGCTTGCTAGTTTCGTCGGTAACGCTGCTGTAGCTGCTCTCCTGCTGACCTGTGACCGTCTGGAGTAAAGATAAAGCAGCCTTTTGTAGAAATAACTTTGCGCCGGACGGACCAGATACGCGCGGCGCATGTAGCCAGCGTATGGTGCTAATCCGTTCGTGAATTGGGAAAAATACCTCATTTGCATATTTGCAGGGGAAATCAATGGGCGCGACTGATGCGCCCAGCGAAAATACGCGCTGACGATACTCTGGCGTCGGAACGTTCCGCCGGTCGCAAATGACCCGTTATTGGGCGCATCTAGTTTGGTGGGTACGGGCACATAGAAACGACGGCGCATCATCACAGTTACGCGGCGCATATCCAAATACTCCAGCGCAAGTGTTCGTGAATCTGGCCCATAGGGTCTAAGGTACCGAGACATGGATTTGTATGAAGCCATCGCCAAAAAGATATGTCTGTCAGGGGAGCTGTGGCAGCATTGCAGCTCACACGGAACAGGGGCATCGGGAGACCTCCCCAGGCAAAGTAAGCACAGGATCAAGTGTGCATATAGTATATGGACTAAAGCAGGTAGCCAACTGGAGTCTGTTAAAACAATAAAGTTTAAAAATAAATCAATAAGTATAGGGGGCCAAGCCAAAGACAGCCAACCCAAAAATGAGGGTAGGGAAAATAACCTGATAATGGCGTCCCAGGCTCCTAAGACATCCAGGGGAAGAGATAATGTGGCATAACCTGATTAGCTAGTAAGCAAAGAGATGCCGGGGGGGGGGCCTTATTATACCCAACCTACACACGTGCATACCGACAAGCCGCCAGCGTCATGTGGGCGGAACGTAAGTCCGGAAGAGCGTCGGAGTGGGCAGACCTGCCTGCAGCGTCCACTCCTATGTGCGGGTAACGCACGCTCAGATGAAACCGCGTTCAGCGTGGTGACGCCAGTACTGACGTCACGGGCTGGGCGGAACACATGGCGCCGAGGCGAGATGCAAACCGCCCCCACCTCCGGGCAGCCAACCGCCCACAGGGGGCGGAGGAAAGGACGGGGAGGGGGCAGTGCCAGCGCACGTCACAGCTCCCGAGCTACAGACCTCGCTTAAAGTCCCAATCTTCCCTTACCAGTTGTTTTTCTGTTTCTTTATCTCTTGAACCAGGGATGGAGGTGCTATACTTATACACCTCATTTAAAGTCCCCAATCTTTTTCCCCCTTCATATATGTCATGGGGTCATTGTTTTCAATTTCTGCTCAGGTTTGAGAACCATTCAATGGCATCTACTCTTCATGTTTCCAAGAGTTGAATTCATTTAGTCACTCTATTGGGGAGGCTCTTCTGGGTTAGTTTGGTGCTAATATAATCACTGTTTTACTCTATTGCTCTATATCTTTGAGCAGACGAGGCAGAATTAGCAGTGTGCCTGCGGGTTAACTGCACTGAGCCATAGACTTCTGTTATTACCTGCGAGTTTGGTGAGCTTTCAGAAAGTACACCACACCAACGGGATATAATAGAATTCTATGGCAAAGTTCAGCTAACCCCTCAGGAAAGGCACTGGTGCACTGCACTATCACCTCTATGAAGCGCCAAATGTAAATGGACTTGTGTCCATTTACACCCACCTACCCCCAGTCCAATCTGCAAAAAATAAAAAACAGAAGGGGATTCATTCCCTTCCAGCTGGGTGGATCAGAGTGCCCGTAGAGTAGAGTTGGCTGTGTCTGTGCCTGCTCAGCATATGCAGAGTGGACACAGACCTGTTATCCGCCCGCTCAACTCATGAGGCACAGTCGTTTAAGTGGCCCTCACTCTTCAAAAGGTTGGGCACCCCTGCCTTAGGCCTTTCAGCAGGTATAAGTTTATTGTAGCTGTATTTACTAAAATGTTGAAGTGGACCTATAAAGAATATAACAATCCCCCATAAAGGAATCGCTGACATGTCACATAATAGTGCCAAAGTAAACTTTTTCAGAAAAGCTGTACCCTTTATCATTACAAAGTTGTTTATAAGTTCCAGTCAAGTGACTGCAGTAGGCAGAAAGAAGAATTTCGTTTCTCTTCGGTGATCAGATTGTAACAGTGTAGAAAGTCAGAAATAAGAGGCAGATCTGGGTAATAGAAATGTAGCACCCTGGTGTTTAGGCAGGGTTGCTAGTAAATTTAGTTTGCCAGGTGGTAGTTGTCCTGGCTAATTGCTAGAAGATCCACTGATTCCTCTCTAGTTCTGGACTTACTGCACCTTCTCTCTTCTGTCGGTAGGTGGTGTTATGCTGGTGACACTGTATAGACAAGGGCTTAGCAAGGTCAGGTTATGAATGGATGGGGTGTCTCAGGCTATTGGCGGGGGTTTCTTTAGTCCCTTGGGCTGCTGGGAGAGCCTATTTATTTGGGTGGAGTCAGGTGATCGGGGTTCTGTGCGACCTGGACAGCTGTTTGAGTGGCTTGTGAAGCCTTTTCTTGGGGACATCTGGCTGCTGGGCTGTCTAAGGGCCTATCCATAAACAGGAGAAGTAGCGCAGGGCTGGGACTGCAGGATTGGAGTTCAACCGAGAGTAACAGTTCAGCCAGACAGACAACCAGTTGTAGTCGGAGGTGGAGGGGAAGCTGTCGCCACTAAGGGACCATCCACCCTGTTACCGGAGACCACTGTGAGTAAGCTGGAGCAAGTACCAACCGGGGACAGTCAAGAAGTGGGAAAACTTCAGCAAGTGCCAAGCCAAGGACTCAGCAGAGGTGACGCTTGAGAAGCATCAGTGAGTGCCAAGCCAGGGACATAGCGGGTCAGCAGGGGTGATGTTTGAAGAGTATCTGTGATTGTGAAGTCAGGGATCCAGCAGGGAAGCAGGGGTGATGCTTGAGGAAGATACCGAGTTATGGAAGTGGAAGAGCCCAGGGGATCCAGTGGCAATTGGGTTTGAGAGTCTAATGAGAGACAATGAAGTCAATTCACAAAGCTTTATTTTCAGATTGCGGGTGTTATTTTAACGATTTTGCACGTTATTGAAGCTAGTTCAATTCACTAAACAATTTAACGCTTTGAAAAATCATCAAATAACGTTTCCCTACACAGAACCGATATTTTAAGGTGTGGATCCTTATTAAAGAGTCAAATCGTTATTTTAAAGATTCAAAACGTTATTTTAAAGAGTCAAATCGTTAAATATGTACAGAAGTGCAATTCACAAATTTTTTTTTGACAGTTATCAATCGTTAAGCAATCGTTAAATTAACACCTCCCTCAGGGTGGCGTTATGACATTTCCCAGGCGATATTTTGTTGTTAGAGGAAGCTTTTGGCGATTTTTGTAGTGTAGTGAAGTTTTTAGTAGTGTTGGGCAAGATAGAACCGCGCTCTATTTGAACTTTAAATTATCCAGAGGCGAAGAAGAACACGTTAGAATGTTGTTCAGATTTATAAACGTGTATTCCCTTCACATACTATTTTGGATGACTTTTCTGAAACCCAGGTGATAGCTAAATTCAGATTATTATCTCCCATGATTTATTCTCTGTATGAGGAAATACACATGGCTTTAGAATAGCACACACTAGAAGTTTTGCACACCACATGCTCAGTCTCCATGTGTGTATTGCTTGTGTGTCTCTCTCTCTCTCTCTGTATTTGCTCTTTTCCACATGCAGCTGTTCTCCCCCCCTTCTGCTCCCAGAATGCATCTCTCCAGCATTATTTAACGATCTTAAGAGTTATTTTAACGTCCCAAATGTTAATAATAACGTCTGAGTAGTTAGCATAACGATTGGATAAAGAGTCAGTTGAAAACCATAACGACTATGTTAAATAACGATTATAGCTTTCGTGAATACCATGTTTGCTAGCGTTAAATAAGGAGTGCTAATTTAACACCTGAAGAAAACCAATAACGTTTCTCTTTGTGAATTGACCCCAATGAGTGAAGACCTACAGTGAAAGACTGTAGAGTGAGAGAACTATTTGTGTTAATAATAGTTAAATACGACCACCGTTAGTGACTGTTACAAGATCTGTTGCCTTAGGAGACAGCGGTCCTACCTATACAGAAGTGTTATCCGGCTGGAGGCCTTCCACTGTATAGCTGTCTACCTATAAAAGTCTCGGAGCCTGCCAATTAGCATTGAATCTCCTGGCCCTAACCCTCTCTCTCACAGTTCTTATTCAAAAGACAATAAATCTCATTTCATCTTTTATTACACCCACCATGCCTTGTAATCCACTCTACCAAGGACGTCAGCTCTCCTTGACTCTGAAGGTCTGGGACCTTGCTACATAAAGTATGTGCAAAAATAGCCAAGAACCTGTAACTTAGCATAACCCACTATTCCCCAACTCCTTGTACTATGGTATAGCCCACTATTCCCCAAATGCTTGCAACCTAGTATAGCCCACTATTCCCCAACTCCTTGTACTATAGTATAGCCCACTATTGCCCAACTCCTTGTAACTTAGCATAACCCACTATTCCCCAACTCCTTGTACTATGGTATAGCCCACTATTCCCCAACTCCTTGCAACCTAATATAGCCCACTATTCCTTAACTCCTTTTACTATGGTATAGCCCACTATTGCCCAACTCCTTGTAACTTAGTATAGCCCACTATTCCCCAACTCCTTGTACTATGGTATAGCCCACTATTCCCCAACTGCTTGCCACCTAGTATAGCACACTATTCCCCAACTCCTTGTAACATGGTATAGCCCACTATTCCCCAACTCCTTGTAACTTAGTATAGCACACTATTCCCCAACTCCTTGTAACATGGTATAGCCCACTATTGCCCAACTCCTTGTAACTTAGTATAGCACACTATTCCCCAACTCCTTGTAACATGGTATAGCCCACTATTCCCCAACTCCTTGTAACATGGTATAGCCCACTATTGCCCAACTCCTTGTAACTTAGTATAGCACACTATTCCCCAACTCCTTGTAACATGGTATAGCCCACTATTCCCCAACTCCTTGTAACATGGTATAGCCCACTATTCCCCAACTCCTTGTAACTTAGTATAGCACACTATTCCCCAACTCCTTGTAACATGGTATAGCCCACTATTGCCCAACTCCTTGTAACATGATATAGCCCACTATTGCCCAACTCCTTGTAACTTAGTATAGCACACTATTCCCCAACTCCTTGTAACATGGTATATCCCACTATTGCCCAACTCCTTGTAACTTAGTATAGCACACTATTCCCCAACTCCTTGTAACTTAGTATAGCACACTGTTCCCCAACTCCTTGTAACATGGTATAGCCCACTATTGCCCAACTCCTTGCAACTTACTATAACCCACTATTCCATTCCCCAACTGCTTGTAATTCAGTATAACCCACTCTATCTGTCTTCATCCCTAACCCTGATATAGACCCATGGCAGGGACTCTGTATATTCAGTACCGAATCACTAATCCACTGCAAGTACAAAGCACAGGAAATCACTAAACACCATCTGAAGGCTGCAGCCTCAATATTTAACTCCTAATAAGCCTACATGTTTTATTTATTTATTTAATAAGCATGCATCCTCCCGCACAACCCTATGTACATATCACATGCCCCTAACCCCGCCCATCCTCTGCACTCGCCGGCTGCACAGCCCCCACGTGACATCAGCGTGGAAGCCGACGCAGCTCTTAGCGAGGCTCAGCCCTTTCCGCTCTCCTACGTCACGTGTTCGGAATGTGCGCATGCGTAGTACGTCGCCGGGATCCGGAAATGGGCTATCTGGCTGGTGCGGCTGCGCCCGGCTGCGCGGACTAAGGAGAGCAGGTGAGATTCGGCGGGGCCCGGCTACGAATCCGATACCATCCTCTACTGTAGTCGTTTTCTCCGGCGCTTAGCACTCATCCGCATGGTGCACGGAGGCCTGTGTGCCCGGTCCGGCCTTATACGTGTGTTGCATTAGCCGGTTGGCTGTGCTCTGTCACCCAGGCCCTCTCTCCCCCTCCCCCCGGCAGCCTAGCCCTGTGCCGGTCTGTAGAAGTCCCTGCCCTGACGAGCGGTGAGCTGAGAGTGGTGCCCAGAGGGGGAAGGGGGGGGCGCGCTATGTGAGGAGCACAGGGTGGCATGTGCCACGTATGGCAGTGCCCAGCCTGAGAATGAATGACATCACACATCTGTACTGACATCATATGTGTCCCCGCACATGTATACAGTCTATAGCGCCTAGAGTGTGTCAGGAGACAAGGCCAGTGCCCGCCCCTCACAGGGTGACATTCACCTGCATAGTGGGGGGGGGGGAAGGGGGGAGCTCCTGCCATGTGACGTCACTGGTGTAAAGGGTGAGGGGGATGGTGGGGTATGTGTGTGTGTGTGCCTCATTCATCCCATCCACCGGGGGGCACAATGACCTGCCTGTCACCCTGCGTCTACTTTGTTCCCTTTTCTACAAGTGGGATCATGAGGCTGCCGGTACAGTCACATGTGACCTGCATACCGGCAGGGAAATGGTGTGTTCCTGTACACCCAGCACACGTGTGTACAGGCCTGCTCCTGACATGTGGGGAGGTGACCAGGATCCTCAGTGCCCAAAACTCCATTTTTCTTTTTTCACGAGACATGGAAATCTATTAAATGGTTAAAATAAAGCTAGTGCAGAGGCCGGAGAATGGAGGCTTTTGTGTCTGTCGTCAGTGATCAAGGTTAGCCTGTGCTTTATGGCTGGGGGGGGGGGGGATCTCTATTTTTTTTCCTCTCTTACGTTTCCTGTTTTCAGGCCCCCTTTTTTTTGGCAAAGTTCCTTGTTAGCTTAGATTTCATCACTTGCTGCCTTCACATGTTACAGATGAGCTGCAGTTACTAACTCAGCCCTGTGACTAAGGAAGTTCTGCTGGGGTTTGGCTGCTAATACTAGTCATTTTACTACATATGGGAACATCAGTATTTGTCAAGTCATTATTCTGTGTTCTTCCCACCCCCCCCCTCATGCATCGTCATCACACTTTGCACCAGTCATGCCACCAGCTGTTATATTTTCAGTAACCATTCTGATACACACTTGGAAAATGTTTGTAATTATTGGAAGCTTTTATATATTCTTATCACTGTGTAAGATTCTTGAGCTATTCGCACAGAGCAGGGGTGTCAAACGCAATTTCTTTGTTGGCCGAATCGGCCTTATTATTGTCCGCTAAATGGCCGGTTGTATCTGTAAGATTAGATGTCCAGCGCATTTCCTCCCCTTTTATTAGCTGTCAAGAGCTACCCCACCATCAGAAGTTGAGTCCCCCACCCTCGCATCACACTGCACAACCCCTTTCCTTATGATGCTGCTGGGAAGAAGCTGGATGCATAGCTTAAAAGCAGAACGTAGGGGTCTGGAGAAGGACCAGAGGAGGGATTGAGCAGGGATATGCAATTAGCGGACCTCCAGCTGTTGGAGAACTACAAGTCCCTTGAGGCATAGCAAGGGTCTGACAGCCGCAAGAATGACACCCAGAGGCATGATGTGACTTGCAATGTTTCTCAACCTCAGGTACCTCCTATAAATCATGTTTTGGGAATTTTCTTTAGATAAAAATAGCTGACATAAATACGACATTCATTTAAAGCGGGGATATGCAATTAGTGGACTTCCAGCTGTTGCAAAACTACAAGTCCCATCATGCCTCTGGGTGTCATGCTTGTGGCTGTCAGAGCCTTGTTGTGCCTCATGGGAATTGTAGTTTTGCAGCAGCTGGAGGTCCACTAATTGCATATCCCTGATTTAAAGCATAACTCTGAGCAACTTTTTTTCCCCCCTCATGCAGTGGGGCTGTACCCACACTGCAAAGGTTAACGGCTAATTTTTGTCTAGGGTAGGGATCCCCAAACTATGGCCCTCCACTTTTTCAAGAACTTCAATTCCCATCATGTCTGTGAATGTCAGTTTTACAATGCCTCATAGGACATGTAGTTCTGCAACAGCTGGAGGGCCGTAGTTTGGAGATCTATCGTTCAGGCGATTGAAGAACTGAGAGATGCTTGCCTCATTCTCCACACACAAGACTGCCCTGTGGCTCCTGCTCCCCCCCCCTCGGTCTTGTGCAGTGGCCTGTTCCTGGTGTCATCATGCCCATAGACCTGCTCTGGACATGAAGATGTTAGGAACGGTCCACCACTGGATCTTGTGGGAGTGTGTTTCCAGGTGCAGTAGAGGATCAGGTGAGTAAAAGTTTTTATTCCCCTAGACCAGGGGTCTCCAAACTATGGCCCTCCAGTTGTTCAGGAAATACAATTCACACCATGCCTAGTTATGTCTGTAAATGTCAGTTTTGCAATGGGACGTGTAGTTCCGCAACAGCTGGAGGGCCGTAGTTTGGAGCTCCCTGCCCTAGACCAGAAGTGTCCAAACTTTCTCCACAAAGAGCCAGTTTATTGTCCTTCAGATTTAAGGGAGGGGGGGGGGGGGGGGGGGGGGCCTCGACTGTGGCCAGGGGGAAGAGAAATGTTTGCTGGCATCCGTGTGTGTAAACAGTGGCGCAGCTCTACATGAAAACCAATTGGCTTCCAGCTTTTTGGAGTGAAACTGCATTATATCAAAAATCGTTTTTGTTTTTTCCAATCGTTCATCAGTAGCATTAACTACTTCAGACCCGCGCTACCATCAAATGACGGCAACAGCGTGGGTCTGAATATCCAACATGCTGTCTTTTGACGGCTGCCCCTTTGGGCGTTCTCAGCGCGCGCTGTAGAGCGCGCTGCGGGGAAGCCCTGTGTTGTCCGTGTCCCTTGGACACGGCCAATCACAGATCGCGGCGAACGGCCAATCAGAGTGGCCGTTTGCGATGCGATCTGTGGGCAAATGAGAGATGATCTCATAGATCATCTCTCATTGCCGTTTTACACAGAGACAGCGTCCTGTCTCTGGAGAGGAGGAGCCCGATCTGTGTTCCTTGTACATAGGGACACAGATCGGTCACCCCCCCTCCCCCCACAGTTAGAACACACCTAGGATACACATTTAACCCCTTCCTCACCCCCTAGTGTTAACCCCTTCAATGCCAGTGACATTTATACTGTAATTAGTGCATATTTATAGCACTGATCGCAGTATAAATGTGAATGGTCCCAAAAATGTGTCAAGTGTCCGATGTGTCCACCATAACGTCGCAGTACCAATAAAAATCGCAGATCGCCGCCATTTCTAGTAAAAAAAAATAATAAAAAAAAATTATCTCCCCTATTTTGTAAGCGCTATAACTTTTGCGCAAACCAGTCTTTTTTTTTTACCAAAAATATGTAGAAGAATACGTATCGCCCTAAACTGAGAAAAAAATAGTTTTTTTTTAAATTGAGATATTTATTATAACAATAAGTAAAAAATATTGTATTTTTCTTCAAGATTGTCGCTCTTTTTTGTTTATAGCGCAAGAAATAAAAACCGCACAGGCGATCAAATACCACCAAAAGAAAGCTCTACTTGTGGGGGGAAAAAAGGACGTCGGTTTTGTTTGGGAGCCACGTCGCACAACCGCGCAATTGTCAGTTAAAGCGACGCAGTGCCGGAAGCTGAAATTTCACCTGGGCAGGAGGGGGGTGTATGTGCCCAGTAAGCAAGTGGTTAAAGCGAATGTAAACCCATTGATTTAATGGTTAAAAAAAGTTACATTCCCAGCATGCTGGGAAGGCTACCTGTCAAGCTGTCAAACCATCCATGATCACAATTTCAGCACCATGGCAGTTGAAGATCAGAGCCCAAGATGGCAGCTTTAACCACTTAAGCCCTGGACCATTTGGCTGGCCATAGACCAGAGCAATTTTCGCGATTCGGCACTGCGTCGCTTTAACTGACAATTGTGCAGTTGTGCGATGTGGCTCCCAAACAAAATTGACGTCCCTTTTCCCACCAATAGAGCTTTATTTTGGTGGCATTTGATTACCTCTGCGGTTTTTATTTTTTGTGCTATAAACACAAATAGAGGTGAATTTTGAAACCATATTTTTTACTTTTTGCTACAATAAATATTCCCACTCAGTTTAGGCCGCTATGTATTTTACTTATTTCTGGTAAAAAATCGCAATAAGCTTATATTGATTGGTTTACGCAAAAGTTATAGCGTCTACAAAATAGGAGGAAGTTTTATGGCGGTGATCTGCAATTATTTTTTTAACTTTATGGCGGACACATTTTTGGGACCATTGTCATTTTTACAGCGATCAGTGCTAAGAAAATGCACTGTTATTGTGAAAATAACAGTGAAGTGGTTAACCACTAAGTGGCGCTGAAGGGGTTAAGTGTGTTTGAGGGAGTTATTTACTGTTGGAGGGAGGAGCTACCAGTGACACGTCACTTAGCACTGTTCTCGATAACAGGGAACATTCGATCAATGACATGTCATTAGGGAGAACAGGGGAATGCCTTGTTTACAAAGACATTCCCCTGTTCTGCCTTTGCCGACCGCAATCGTGGGCCGCCCGGGAACATCAAGTTCCCGTGGGCGTGTGCCCACTGGGTGACAAATTTAAAGGGACTTATAGGTGCGCTCACCTTTTTTTTTTTTTTTTTTTTTACATATTACGTCTGTATTCAGGGTGTAACATGTTACTGCTGCAGCTTCTGTGTGCCCTCACTTCCACCCGAGTCACCACTGTGACAGCAAGCTGGGGATCTTCTCCCCCTGCTGGCAGTCAAAATAAAGACAATACACAGTTGTGCAAGGCTCTGCCAAACTGGCTGCATCCTGCATTCAGAGTTTGTGGATGTGAAACTACAAGTAACAAAAGCCTTTTCGCAGCTGTCGTCTTGTAGTTCTCTATGAACTACCAGAGCATTGTTGCGCGCTCTAGGTAGTTCATTCATTGATTTCTCTACTAATCTTCTAGCGGTAATAAACCCAAAAAAGTATTATATTGTAGCTTACCAATCATATCTGTTGACTGCATCAGCTTTATTTTCCCTCTGTTTTCACCTGGTAACCTGGCCAGTAACACAACATCTGTACAAGAAAGGCACAATTCTGAAGGAATGAACACAGCAGACAGCAGCATTGTCTGTCAGGGAGGGGAGTGTTAAATGTATTAGCAGATTTAGATACACTAAAGCCAAACTCCAGCTCTCACTATAGTAGCAGTTACAGCAAACAGTTTGTTTCCTCTTGGAATAAAGATTTTATGTAAAAGTTGATAATTTTAATTACTAGTGATGGTCCGGTTATCGGTGGGGCCGGTTTTCACTTTTTTTTAAAAATCGGTATCTGGCACAAACGTAGCCGATATTGCTTCAAACGGTTTTACCAGTGTGATGCATGCAGCTGCAGGCATCACCCCAGTATTGTTCTTTAGAGCGTAAGGTCGGCTGTTATTAGAAGCAGTGGGATAGGACACACGACCACCGGCTGGCCAAAGACCCAAACAAAGTCAATGCTTCATTCGGGCCTCAAATCTAGTAACCCGGAAGCAATGTCATGACATCACTTTCCGGATTAAAGGCGCCAGTTTTAAAAATGTAAAGTATTAAAACGCAGATTGTGATGTTTTGAATACTTTCAAGTGCAGCGGGAGGGGCTTGGGGTCTTGTAGACCCCTGATCCTTCCATAAACAGTACCTGGCTATGCCTATTACTGTCACAAGGGATTTTTTTTATTTTTTTAAATGTACAGAATATTGGCAGGCAATTTTGGCCTGAAAGGTGGCCGAAATATCGGTATTGTATTGGCACCGAAAAACACTGGCCCTCGTTCACATATCACGGCTTTGAAATTGTGCGCCTTAATGCACAGATGTCTATTGCACCCAAAATCGGCAAAAGTAGTGCAGGGAAGTACTTTTGCAAATCACTTATTTACAAAATTTTCGGTCCTTTTATTTTTTACAAAAAAAATCCCACAGTGATTAAATGCCACCAAAAAAAGCTCTATTTGAAGAAAAATATAAAAATAAATTGGGTACAGCGTTGCATAACTGCGCAAGTATCTTTCAAAGTGCGACAAACAGTGCTGAAAGTAAAAAAAAAAAATGGCCTGAGCACTGTGTGACAATGGCCAGTATTGAGGTGTTTAAAATGTAACTGAACCCGTGGGTTTAAGTTTCCCAAAACTGTTACATTCAAGGCATGTCACAAACAACTGTCATCAGTATCTTGTGCTTTCCATCAAACTGTTACTGGGGTTGTGACTTGGTCACATGTGTAGCAGCGTTCTTGTAGAAGAAGTTCACCCTTTGAAGATGTTACACCCATATTTAGGATAGAATATGTTCCGCACCCGCCCTTCCCTGTGACAACAATCAGGGGTTCCTTCCCTCACAGCCGCTGTTACATTTTAATACTTTAATAGATTGTATGAAGTAGAGCTGAACAATTAATCGTTAAAAAATCGTGATCTCTAGTCAACACTCCCTGACAATCTCCAATGCAGAGTTTGCCGATTCTTTCATATAACAAGTGGAGAGACTTGGCTGTCAAAAGAAAATACCTGGGCAGTCTGCCATTTCCTTAATGGGAAACCTTGTAACTAACGCTTCCTCCTTGCATCAAAGGGATAAACATGCATTTTTTGGGGGAAAAAAAATACACTTCAATGAATACAAATAAATAGCCCAATTTTTTGTTTTAATGTGAATGATGGTGCAGCTCTAGTATGAAGACGCTGTTTTGGAGTTGGCCTCCAGGTGTTCCACCATAGGAAGCACCTTCCTATGGGGGAGCATAAAGAGGAGGGGGCTAAAGCACTGGCGGGTGACCCCACAAGAGGAAGTTTGTGGTCACTCTGCATTACCATTGCACAGCGCAGGTAAGTATAACCTGTTTTATTTAACAAAAAAACAGAGCTGTTACAGCTTCTTTAGGCAGTTTTATTTCAAAAAGGGAAAAAAAGTTGAATCTCTTCAATGCAGGACTGCTTTTTATATTTGCACACATTCTAAAGTAAAACTATATATTTTCATATAAAATGCATTAAAATAAATTTTAGAGCATGCAGAGAGGAGGGAGCTGTTGCTCCTGGGCACAGCATTTGAGTGGGCCTTAGGTAATTATAAGGGGGCGAAGGGAGCGATACACATACATAGTAGGTGAGGTTGAAAAAAGACACGGGTCCATCAAGTCCAACCTATGTGTGTGATTATATGTCGGTATTGCCTTGTATATCTCTGTATGTTGTGGTCGTTCAGGTGCTTATCCTTGCCGCTCTTACAGTAAAGAACCCTCTACGTACTAGTTAAACCTCCTTTTCTTCTAATTTTAATGAGTGGCCACGTAGAGCTCCACGAATAATCGCGAAGAGAATTTCGATTCTCCCCGCGGGATGACCCGCAATTCTTCTTTTTCACAGCTGGTTCCACGCAGGACCGATCCGCCCTATATGCTTGCTACGCAAGCTGCGTAGGGCCCCAAGTCATTATTCGCCGCCGCGGCCGCTAGAGGTCCGCGGCCTGGCGGAGACAATTTCTCCGACGGCCGCCATTTTATTGTAGACCAAGCAACAGGAATTGCTCAGTACAGAGTGGACAGGACAGAAGGAGCCGGCCGGGTGGCTGCTAATAGTAATTGAGCTGCAGCACTGCCCACCTCCCGCCCCACTGATGTCTGTCTGTAAGTGTAATGACGTGGGAAGGGGCGGGGGTGGGCGGTGCTGCAGCTCAATTCCTATTAGCAGCCACCAGGCCGGCTCCTTCTGTCCTGTCTACTCTGTACTGAGTCTATGCTGCTGGGGCATCATACCTGATGATGTAAGGGGGGGGCCCCGCTGGTAACACCTGGTGTAAGGGGGGGGGGCCCCGCTGGTAACACCTGGTGTAAGGGGGGGGGGCCCCGCTGGTAACACCTGGTGTAAGGGGGGGGGGCCCCGCTGGTAACACCTGGTGTAAGGGGGGGGGGCCCCGCTGGTAACACCTGGTGTAAGGGGGGGGGGGCCCCGCTGGTAACACCTGGTGTAAGGGGGGGGGGGCCCGCTGGTAACACCTGGTGTAAGGGGGGGGGGCCCGCTGGTAACACCTGGTGTAAGGGGGGGGGGCCCGCTGGTAACACCTGGTGTAAGGGGGGGGGGCCCGCTGGTAACACCTGGTGTAAGGGGGGGGGCCCGCTGGTAACACCTGGTGTAAGGGGGGGGGGCCCGCTGGTAACACCTGGTGTAAGGGGGGGGGGCCCGCTGGTAACACCTGGTGTAAGGGGGGGGGCCCGCTGGTAACACCTGGTGTAAGGGGGGGGGCCCCCCGCTGGTAACACCTGGTGTAAGGGGGGGTCCCCCGCTGGTTACGCCTGGTGTAAGGGGGGGGCCCCCGCTGGTGACGCCTGGTGTAAGGGGGGGGGGCCCCGCTGGGGACTCCGGGTTTCCACTGATTCTGCATTATGGTGAGTTGAATTATTTAATTCTCCCTCTCCTTCTGCCTTTTTTTTTTCATAATAGTTATATGGTTTAACATTATAGACCTATCACTGGTTTGTTTTTATATTCATATTTTCAGATAAATCAGATTTTTTTTTGCGGAGGAGGGGGGTGTTCTGGCATTCAGTTTTTGAGAATCAATCTTTAGTCTAAGCAAAAGAATTGTGATTCTCATTTTGACCAGAATCGTGCAGCCCTATGGCCACGTGTTTTAAACTCCCTTCCGCAAAAAAAGTTTAGTCCCTATTGTGGGGTCACCACCAGTACGATATTTGTAAACTTAAATCGTATCCCCTCTCAAGCGTCTCTTCTTTAGAGAGAATAAGTTCAGTGCTCGCAAACGTTTCTTAATAACGAATACCCACCAGTCCCTTTATTAGCTTTGTTGCCCTTCTTTGTACTCGCTCCATTTCCAGTACATCCTTCCTGAGTGCCCAGAACTAGACAGCATACTCCAGGTGCGGCCGGACCAGAGTCTTGTAGAGCGGGAGAATTATCATTTTCTCTGGAGTTGATCCCCTTTTTAAAGGGGGGGAAACATTTTTTTCCCCCCTAAATAGCTTCCTTTTACTTTAGTGCAGTCCTCCTTCACTTACCTCATCCTTCCAGATGAGAAATCCTCACTTCCTGTTCTTCTGTCTGTTACTCACCAACATAATGCAAGGCTTTCTCCCTGGTGTGGAGAAAGCCTCTTGAGGGGGGAGGGGGTGAGCAGGCAAGTCAGGGGACACTATACTTTGCAGAGAAAGGAGCTGTGTGTTGGGCATCCTGACACTCCTGCTTGCCCCCCCCCCTCAAGAGGCTTTCTCCACACCAGGAAGAAAGCCTTGCATTACTGTGTGTAGTTACAGACAGAAGAACAGGAAGCGAGCATTTCTCAGAAGAAAAAAGGACATTTAAAAGCAGAAGGATGAGGTAAGTGAAGGAGGACTGCTGCACTAAGGTAAGGGAAGCTATTTAGGGGGAAAACAAATTTCCTTTACAACCCCTTTAATGCATGCCAGTATTCTGTTGGCATTGCATACTGTAAGTTTGTTTACAAAACACCAAGTTAAAGTCATACTTTCCTGCTTTCTACATTTTGGTTTAGCACAGAGCAGCCCTGATCATCCTCCTTGGGTCCCTTGCTGGCACTCTGGGCCCTCCCCTCAGTCACCATAGCAACCTGTTATGAATCACTCCCAGGGAGCACATTTAAACACTTGATCGCCCCCTAGTGTTAACCCCTTTCTTGCCAGTCACATTTATACAGTAATCGGTGCATATTTATAGCACTGTTCGCTGTATAAATGTGTCAAGTGTCTGCCGTAATATCGCAGTCCTGACAAAAATCGCAGATAACCGCCATTACTAGTAAAATCATTCTATTCCCTATTTTGTAGGCGCTATAACTTTTGCGCAAAACAATTACTATACGCTTAAACCTTTACAACCCCTTTATTATATTACCGCTTACCAATTCTTCAATGTGGTGACTATTCTTTTTTTCTTTTTCTTTTTTAAATTTTTTTAGGCATTCTTCTATTATCATCTGGTAATCCAGCCAGCAAGTTTTTCTTACACAGCACAGGCTCTCCAGTATATTGTATCGGGTCACATGGATGAGACAAACTGCTTGGCTTTCTTTTTTAGGCTGCATTCACACATGATCGCAGGCAGAATCGGTGAGATTCTGCCTTGCGTTTTTAAATGGCCGCAAAATGCCGGACACTTTTGCAATGACATTACTTCTAATGGCACCCCAGTCACACCGCGATTTTGTCGTCGGGTAAATTGCGCTGCAAACAATGTACTACACTTGTTCAAAAACAGAACATAAGCTTCTGGGTGAGAGTATCGCGCATTGAGATTTACCGTGGCATAATCGCAGCGCAATTGGGATTTCATTGCAAACTTGTCCCGCATTTTGCAGCATTTGAAATTGCGGGGGCCGTAATCGTGGCGATTCTATGAATGCAATCTTAGACCCCTTTCACACTGGGGTGGCAATTTCCCAGTGTTTGGTCACTAGCGGGGCAGTTTTATCCCCGCTATCGGCCGAGAAAGGGTTAAAAACCACCACAAAACAACGCAGTGTGAAAAGGGTTATAGACTTTCTTTACATTTTCACCTGGTGATCTTGCTAGTAAGGCTGTGTTTCAACAGAACAAGCTGGCCTGTAGATGTAGCAGTTGGAGGGTTTGAAACGATCACTGATAGGGGTGCTTACAGTGATCAACTTTTATTCAATTATGTGAAAGCTTTATCCCAAAAGGGGGAAACCTGTTGCTGTAAATGCTAGGGATGCACTGATACAGAGTATTGAACAGGAATGCAGTGCGTTTCCTGTCCGATTTGTTTTTCCCCACCACTCGTGCGTGTCTGAACCCAGTATAGAAAGGGAAGCACCATCTAGTGGGCAGTTTATGAAACCTGTTACAACGCCCCTTAAAGTACCGTATTTTTCGCCGTATAAGACACTCCGGAATATAAGACGCACCCAATTTTAAAGGAGGAAAATCTAGAAAAAAAAGATTGTGAAACCAAATACTGTAGTGAAATATTTGCCCCCCACTCGTCATCACCATCACACCACCCCCACATAGTAATAGCAGCCAGTAACATTGCCCCCACATTAGTAATAATAGCCAGTAACATTGCCCCCACATAGTAATAGCCAGTTACATCGACCCCACATTAACCCCCAACTCACTGTTGCAGATGCTGTAGATCGCGGCGCGCGCTCTGGTAGGAGAGATCCACGAGCATCGCCGCCGGTTGTGTACCAAGCTGGCCGACCGCTCCGGTGCTAGGCCAAAGCTGCGGTCTTTCCTAAGGGTGGTGCGGATCGGTCAGGCGAAAACGTGTATTCGTCGTATAAGACGTGCCAACTTTTCCCCCCCAGTTTTGGGGAAGAAAAAGTGCATCTTATACAGCGAAAAATACGGTACATATCTGCTCATACCCAACTCTGCATAGTATCCCTGTCCTCCCGAAGATGAAAAACCACAACTTCTGGAGGAGATGTAAAGGCGGTCCGCCCCCAAGCTAACATCACTTCCAGCCTATACTTAAAGGCATTCAAGAACTTCTCCAGTCCTGTTGGTACCTCCAGTGGCCATGGTTTTCTATCATTGGCAAGGCGGGACATTGTGCAGATTTGCATTTGAGCAGAAATGTACTTTAACCAGTTGCCGACCAGCCCACCGTCATTCTACGGCGGCAGGTCGGCACTGCTGGGCGAGAGCATGTAGCTCTACGTCGTCCCTTTAACGACCGCTAGGGGGCGCGCGCGCCCCTGCTCGTCCCCTGCATGCGCCACCCTGCTCGTCCCGCGCCGGGCACGCGCGCTCGTTCGTTAGAGCGGGGACCGGGAGCTTTTGTGTGTAAACACAAAGCTCTCGGTCCTGTCAGCAGGGGAAACGCTGATCTCCTGTTCATACAATGTATGAACAGGAGATCAGTGATTTCCTCTAGTGAGTCAACCCCCCCATACAGTTAGAACACACCCAGGAACACACTTAACCCCTTCCCTGCCCCCTAGTGTTAAACCCTTCACTGCCAATGGCATTTTTATAGTACTCCAATGCATTTTTATAGCATTGATCGCTATAAAAATGACAATGGTCCCAAAAATTTGTCAAAATTGTCTGTGTCCGCCATAATGTCTCGGTACTGAAAAAAAACGCAGATCGCCACCATTACTAGTAAAAAAAAAAATATTAATAAAAATGCCATAAAACTACCCCCCCTTTTTTGTAAACTATAAAAAAAAATTTACGAAAAATATGTAAGAATACGTATCGGCCTAAACTGAGGAAAAAATATATTTTTTGGGGATATTTATTATAGCAAAATGTAAAAAATATTGAATTTTTCTTTTAAATAGTGGCTCTATTTTTGTTTATAGCCCAAAAAATAGAAATCGCAGAGATGATGAAATACCACCAAAAGAAAGCTCTATTTGTGGGGAAAAAAGGGACGCCAATTTTGTTTGGGAGCCACATCGCACGACCGCGCAGTTGTCAGCTAAAGCAAAGCAGTGCCGAATCACAAAAAGTGCTCTGGTCTTTGACCAGCAATATGGTCCGGGGGTTAAGTGGTTAAAGTGAGTTATAACCTTTTTAAATGAACTGCCCACTAGATGGTGCGTTCAGTACTGGTTACACTTGCATGTTTTTCCATGCAATTTGTGGCTATTCATTTGATACTGATGCAAATCACACTGCAAAGTATCAGTACTTGGTATGGGCGAGTACTTGACTAAAAGCATCGGTGTGAGCTGGCATTTGTCTTCAAATCGATGTAGTAGCAGTTTTAGATGCACTCTAACACTCACCTTCTCCCAGACTTAAAGTGTAAGTTCACCTTTTATAGAAAAATTTGTAAAATTCACTTACACAGGACCCCCTCATCGTCCCACTGACCTGGACTGTGGCAATCTCCAGTTCTAAGCCCTGGTATATCTGTGTCAGGAGTATGGGGCTTAGAAAAGCCCTTGGCATCCACATGTCTTCTCCAGCTGACAGGACAGGGTTATGCTGCTGCTGATTAGTCGACGCTGCCCATGTGAAGACGCTGACCCATTAGAATGCTCAAACGTCCCTGACCAGGTACATTTTGGACATTCAGCTTGGGCTTGCTAAGTCCCGGATTCCTGACGTGGATATACCAGGGCTTTAGAACTAGAGATTGCCGCGGTCCAAGTCAGCAGGTCTAGAGGCGTCCTGTGTAAGTTCGCCTTACAGATTTTTGTGTATAGGTGAACTTGCCCTTTAACCACTTGCTTACTGTGCACATATACCCCCTTCCTGCCCAGGCGAAATTTCAGCTTTCAGCACTGCGTCGCTTTAAATTAAAATTGCGCGGTCGTGCGACGTGCCTTGCAAACAAAATTGACGTCCTTTTTTTCCCCACAAATAGAGCTTTCTTTTGGTGGTATTTGATCGCCTCTGCGTTTTTTTTTTTTGCGCTATAAACAAAAGAGCGACAATTTTGAAAAAAACACAGAATATTTTTTACTTTTTGCTATAATAAAAATCCAATTTTTTTAAAAAAAAATATTTTTTTTTTCTCAGTTTAGGCCGATATGTATTCTACATATTTTTGGTAAAAAAATCGCAATAAGCGTATAGTAATTGGTTTGCGCAAAGGTTATAGTGGCTAGGAAATAAGGGATAGAATTCTGACTTTTTTTTTTTTTTTTTACTAGTAATATGGCGTTCTGCAAATTTTGTCAGGACTGCGATATTGCGACGGACACATCGGACACTTTTGACACATTTTTGGGACCATTCACATTTATACAGCGATCAGTGCTATAAAACGCACTAATTACTGTATAAATGTGACTGGCAGTGAAGGGGTTAACACTAGGGGGTGAGGAAGGGGTTAAATGTGAGTCCTGGGTGTGTTCTAACTGTGTGGGGGGTGACTGGGGGAGGTGACCGATGCGGTTAAATGTGAGTCCTGGGTGTGTTCTAACTGTGTGGGGGGTGACTGGGGGAGGTGACCGATGCGGTTAAATGTGAGTCCTGGGTGTGTTGTGACTGGGGGAGGTGACCGATGCTGTCTCCCTATGTACAAGAGAAACAGCATCTGTCTCCTCTCACTGACAGGACGTGGAGCTCTGTGTTTACACACAGAGCTCCACGTCCCTGCTCTAAAACTGCCGATCAGCGGGTACCTGGCGGACATCGCAACCGCCAGGCACGCGCATCAGCATCTCGGGGACGCACCGGTGGCCACTGGGCGGCGCGCCCCCCAGTGGCCGGAGAAAACTATGCCGTCAATTGACGGCAGCTTGGATATTCAAAATGAAGACAAAGAAAAATGGATAGCCGCACTCCAAAACCTGATGGGTGGTCTTTTATTCAATAGACAGCATGTACAAAAGCCATGAATAAGCACTGATCCAGTGCGAAACGCGTCGGCTGTTCCTTGTTTCCACTGCTGTGACCCTATTTTTGTACATGCTGTCTATTGAATAAAAGACCACCCATCAGGTTTTGGAGTGCGGCTATCCATTTTTCTTTGTCTTCATTTTGCTTAGTGCACCGCCAGCACCCTCGGTATCCTGCACCACCTGTAACCATTTAGTGATCCCACCTGGAGCGGTGACTCCTTTCTCTCTATAGCTTGGATATTCAGATCCCCTAAGCTGCCGTCAATTGACAATATGCGGGGCCGCAAGTGGTTAACAATGTTGCTGTCCAAATTTGTCTCTATTGCTCCCTCTTCCAGAGTGTAAAGACAAACCTAGTGCTCATAGACACAGCATAACCCCTCATGATTTTTAGGACCGACAGGTGAGTGAAAGTATTGTTTATTGAAAACATTTAGTAGAATAATAAAATCAATTGCAGTACAAAAATACAGGCATGTATATAATTGCCCTCTGGCATGAAGGCCAGTTGCACATAGCTGTAGGAGATGACACCTGACATGTTTCAGACCCCTATATCCTAATTCATGGGCTGAATGTCATCTAAAGCATACATACGTCTATAAAGTGAACACATTTAAACATTAGTATAATAGTACAATTCTTAACATTGATCAATCTATCACTACTTCCTGAGTGTAGGCACACTAATACAGAAGGTGTGTAACTTGCCATGTCACTGGGTGAAAATGGAAACCAAGCCTAAAAAAATAAAACTTATGCAGTATTGCATCTGATTGGAAAGCTACTATACATTACTGCACGCAAACCCTTTCGCTGCCAGGCCCTGCTCTCTACTTCTAACCTCAGGTGGCCAGATCAATTTTGCAAATGTTTTACTTTTAATAATTTATGCGTAAAGCTTTCAGAGTTTGTAAAAGACCCCCAAACCATACATTTTCTAAAAGCACCGGACTGATGGAATAAAATTATGGTTCTACTGATTTTGAAGATCCTGTAATGGCTACACACCTTTTTTTATTTTTATCAAAAGGATATTTGCAGTAAAAACACTAAAATCATTATTAGTGCACATAGGCACAACATAACTTACAAAGATTTCCACTAAAACTGTATTGATTTAATAATGAAAAATAGATGGTACACAAATCTGTAAGTAACTTACCGGTACATCTACAATCTGGAGGTTGGACTCTCTGCTTTGTGGCAACCCCTGATCTGTAGTGTTGTGTGTGTGTGTGTGTACACTGCTTTGGTGTGTAGGCTTCCATTTTGTCACAATATAGTAGCATAATATGTGACCAATTGCTACTACGCCCAAAGTGCCCTCTGATCTCCAATCTGCTCCCTATCTATGCTAACCTCAAAACACCCCCTCTTTCTATTACCACAACCTGTCGGCAGGTGTTGCACAGGTTTGATTTATTCAGGATTGAGTGCAGTAAACCCTTTTCTCATGTTTCCCGATTGAATGAACACTGTGGTGCTCAGTAGTGGTCACGTCAATGTTAACATACTGTATAACTGAAGGAATAGGATATGACAGGGCTTGACAAATTTGCTTTGAATCTAGGAGCCAGGTCTTAAGTTTACATGTCTAGAACCAAACGGCATGTGCCTTTAACATCTGCAGATAATGAATATATTCTGATTTGCTAAAACTGGTGTAGCTGTGTATACTAGCCAATCGGCTTCTAACTTTAGCTTGTTCAATTAAGCTTTGACAATAAAACCTGGTAGCTGATTGTTTTTTATGCGGAGCTGCACCAGCTTGTGTTCACTAGTTTTCGCAAATCTCAATCCAGATGTTTTATGGAATGTTATGGCATGTTTGCAAATAAACACAAATTGCACTCTGTGCTGAGCATTTCTGTGTTAGTAAGTGTGGGGGCTGCAGAGAAGGATTTTGAGGGCCCTGTGTCCTCAATCTCTTCTAACGTGAAAACGTCTCAGGCTGTCATTGATTTCTACAAAATCTGCTGCTCATGGCTGTATGCAAAAACCAGGAATTTCCAGTTGAAGAAATTCTCCTCCTTCGCATTGGCCCCTTGAAGACATGAGAATGAGGTCTTTTTTCTGTCAGGGCTGTGGGAAAAGTTTTGCCTGCAAAAGAAATTGGATATACTGGTGAAACAAATTTGTCGTGTGTAGACCACAATGCAGTGCGATATTATGCAACATGTTCGCTTCAGTCTCATCTGCGCCCTCAGTCAGTCCATTGACTACAAGCTGTCTGCCGCAGTGAAGTTCATTCGTTCCCAGCTCACTGTGAATGAATGATGTGGCTGTTTTTTTAAATTGTAACCAGGGCTGTGGAGTTGGTAGATAAATGTTCCGACGACTCAGGTTTTTGTACTTGCGACTCCTCTGTATTAATATGCAAATGTATTTTATCTAAGAAGGAATCAACGTCTAATTCTTTGAAGAAGATGATCCTGAGTTACCACTATTGCTTAAAAGGACTTCATCCTGTGGAGGTGTTTCAGGTCGTAATCCCTTCATGCGAACTGCTACATCATAGAGGGCCTTTTCCCAGTAGCAGTCTGTTCACTGTTCAACAAAAGTTGGCTCAACTCGTTTGGTCGACATAAATAGCTGCTAACATGATTTCATTTTCCAGCAAAAGACTCTTCATCATTGAAGATGCAATGCCCTGAGATATTAACCCTCCATTTTTATTCAGGCGATATAACAGGCTCTTCCATTCCAAGAGGAATTTACCCGGGGTTAGATTGTCACATTGCAACCTCTTGGTGACAGTGAAGGGGTGAGAAAGAAGGTTCTCCAGCTCTTGTTTGTGTCCACTGGCTTTCAGTTAATGCAAGATTTTCATTGTCCATTTCTTCTATGAAGTCTTTAGGTTCAAGCAAACGCTTCACCATTAAATAAGTGCTTCCCCAGTGAGTTGTTTGATCCAAAATGGCTCCTTTTCCTGCACGTCTCTTCAAAATTGCATGTTTTCTGGGCCCTGGCTGCAACAGTTACTTGCCGTAATTTGCCAATTAGTGTAGCTGCATGGCGATCTTTTAATCCATCTCTTATGGCAAGTTGCAGTGTATGAACAGCACATCGCATATGATGATTAGTAGCAAGCTTTAATGCTGCTTCAACAAAGTTGTCTAAAAAAAGTCAGCATTCTCTTCAGTTTCTAAACTTTCCCCAATACTTGTAGAGCTGTCTTCCTCTAACTCCAATATCTGTGTGTTACCTTCTTCATCTGCGTTCATCTTCTCAATTGTGCTCAACATGTTAGAAGCGTTATCTGTCACAAAACACAAAATCTGTTTCTTTTTCATTTCAAAATCTAGAACACCCTCCACTAACTTCTGAAGGTAATAACTTTTTTCTTTTAAATTCCAGTCTAAATTTAGTAGGAGTCGGTGCATGGTTTGCCGACTCCAGGTACCCAAAATTTACTCAGACTCCACAGCACTGATTGTAACCGTGGCTGCAGGGAGAAGATTTACAATAATGTTACACCTTAAAATACAAAAGGTGAACTTTTCTGTTAACCACTTTGGCTCCAGGACTTTTTTTTACACACTGTTTACGTTTAAAAATTACCCCTCCCGCTGCTTGTAACTAGGGTTGTCCCGATACCACTTTTTTTAGGACCGAGTACAAGTACCGATACTTTTTTTTCAAGTACTCGCCAATACCGATACTTTTTTAAATGTCCCCACATGCAGCCGTGCCCCCCCACCCTAGATGCCGCAGCATGGTTAATAAGCGTGCAGGGGACATCACAGCTTTCATTTGAATAGCTGTAGTGTTCCCCGCTGCGCTGCGTATAGACACTCCCCCATCACCCGTCCAATCCCGAGCAAGAGGGAGTGTCTAGGCGCGGCGGGAAACACTACAGCTATTCAAATGAAAGCTGTAATGTTCCCCGCATGCTGTTTAACCAGGCGGCGTTGTTGCGGTATGCGGCGGCTTTCATTATGGGGGTGGAGGCATAGTATCGGATCTGGCATCGGGGGCATTTGCGGGGGTACAAGTACTCTCGCAAATGCTCAGTATCGGTACCGATACTGGTATCGGTATCGGGACAACCCTACTTGTAACGGCAGTCAAATGGCTAGTTAACCACTTTGACTGCTTATTACAAGCGAGCCGACCGCTGACTCTAAAAACCGTGGTTAGGATGATAGCTTCAGGAATCATCCTGGTATAACCACCAAAAGTCCAGTGACGTATGGGTAGAGATAAAATATTGACAACTTAGATTGCATTATAACAAATTCAGATACGACCCCCCCCCCAGGCTTGCATTGTTAGGAGGAGTTTAAAGCACAGTCATTATATAGCATCTCAAAGCAGAAAGCAATTGTGTGTAGATTTTTAACTGGAGACAAGGTTTTTAATGCACCTACTGACCATAATAATCAAACGGGGAGTCCATCTTTGTATGTGTAGATCTTCATAATAAAGAAAAGCAACATAGATTCTTGATTTTTTTTTAATTTTTTTTTTTTTTTTTTTTTTTTAATGTCCATTTAAGACTGAATAAAGAACAAAATCTGGTGGTAGGACAAAGTATATTCAGCGTCTGCTTTTCTGCCCTGTTGAGCCAGTGTGGTGATTGCCTTATCAATATTGGTGGAAAAGGGAGAGGCTGCAGTTATGGAGGCAAGGATAATTTCTTGACTTTCTTAAAAGTCCAGATATGCACAACTTGTGATGCACTTTTCTTTGTGCACCCAGCTGATAAGGAAATGCCTCTATAGTAAGCTGGAAAAGTATCCTTCAAGACTGTAAAGCATGAATTGCAGCAGTTAACTTTTCAATACAAGTACGCTTTTTAATGTCTCCTCTAAAGTGAACTTCTTGCATGCACATTCTATACTCTTTGAGATGCTCAAGAGTGCAACTGCTTGATGTTATAATGCCAATCTTCTGGACAGGAGCTAAATCATCTTGTGCCATCCAATGGCAGACGGGAGAAATATTGAAAATGTCATTTTTGGGAAGTCAAGCTCCAAGGTATATTTTGCCATAATGTGCAAGTTTCCAATGCATACTTGCAATTTATGGCACATGCCCCTTTAGCCTTGGTTCACACTGATGCGGGTTTGAAATGCAAGTTCAGCTGAATTCGTACAATTTCAAACCGGCAATGCAGTCTTCTTTTTGGGGGCGATTTGACAGACATCTGTGTAAGTTCATGTACCGATGTCTATTCAAATCACCCCTGTAGTCAACAAAAGTAGTACAGGAACTACTTTTGGGAATCGGTGTGGTGCCGCAAAGTTGGGGGCGCACCGATTTGGACTGTGCCATTGCTGGCAATACTTGACATGTCAAATTGCATGCCAAATTGGCCCAGTGTGAATGTGGGTTCAAAGTGTAAGTTCACCTCCCAGAACGATTTCCCAAAAATCCTCCTTCCAATTCTATATTCTCTGGTCTGCTTAAACTGCTCGCGTGCGTGCTCCCTGTTTCAGCTGCGCTCAGTAACAGCAGGTCCATGCTGATAAAACTCCACACCTGAGCTCAACTAGAGGTGGTTTACAGTTTAAGCGCCATCTTCTGAGCAGCCACTAGGGGGCACAATACTGTAACATTCAACCCTTGAAAACCTCAAAGGAGGGGGGATACGAGGGCATCATTTAAAACAGGAGGAACACTGGTATGTACAATTCAGGGAATATAGAATTGCTCAGGGTGATTTTTGGAAAGTCTTCCTAAAGGATATACAAACGCAAGAACAAAAAAAAATACACACACACACACACACACACCACTTCGGGTCCGCGCCATTGACAGAACACGTCAACAGCGCGGACCTGAGGCCCCGGGGTCACGTCTTTGGACGTGATTTACTTGTAATTGGCTCGCGGCGGGGAAAAACAGTCCCGACGCATCACCGAGGATTCGATGCGTGTACCCGGCGGCCGCGATGTCCGTCAGGTACACGCGATCGTCAGTGACAGAGCAGGGACGTGGAGCTCTGTGTGTAAACACAGAGCTCCACGTCCTGTCAGGGAGAGGTGACAGATGCTGTTTCTCTTGTACATAGGGAGACAGCATCGATCACCTCCCCCCAGTCACCCCCCTCCCCCCACACAGTTGGAACACACCCAGGCAATACATTTAACCCCTTCCTCACCCCCTGGTGTTAACCCCTTCAATGCCAGTCACATTTATACAATAATTAGTGCATATTTATAGCACTGGTCGCTGTATAAATGTGAATGGCGCCAAAAATGTGTCCTCCGCAATATCGCAGTCAAAATAAAAATCGCAGATCGCCGCCATTACATTCTGTCCCCTATTTTGTAGGTGTTATAACTTTTGCGCGAAGCAGTCACTTATTGTGATTTTTTTTTTTTTACAAAAATACGTAGAATAATACGTATCGCCTTTAACTGAGAAAAAAAAAATGTTTTTAAAAAAAAAATTGGGATATTTTATTATAGCAACAAGTAAAAAATATATATATATATTTTTAAATTGTCGCTCTTTTTTTGTTTAACGCAAAAAATAAAAACCGCACGGGCGATCAAATACCACCAAAAGAAAGCTCTATTTGTGGGGAAAAAAAGGACGCCAATTTTGTTTGGTTGCCACGTCGCACGACCGCGCAATTGTCAGTTAAAGCGACGCAGTGCCGCAAGCTGAAATTTCGCCTGGGCACGAAGGGGGTTTATGTGCCCAGTAAGCGGGTTAATAAAAAATATTTTTTGCCAAGAATTTTTTTTTTTCAGCAAATGCCAATTGATCTTGCCAGAAATGCAGTTAACTTCCTCTTGAGTTGCACTGAAGAATATCTTTCTCCTAGCTATGTTCTGTGGGCTCCATGAGATCCATGGCTCTTTCCATAGGTGCAGTACCACACGGTATGTGTATTTGCAAGGTTATCAGGACCTACACCCCCTTCTTGCCCAGACAAAATTTTAGCTTTCGGCACTGCGTCGCTTTAACTGACAATTGCGCGGTCGTGCGATGCGGCTCCCTAACAAAATTGGCGTCCTTTTTCCCCCCACAAATAGGGCTTTCTTTTGGTGGTTTTTATTTTTTGGGTTATAAACTAAAAAAGAGCGTACATTTTGAGAAAAACACTATTTTTGGCTTTTTGCTATAATATCCAATTTAAAAAAAAATATTGATTTTTTTTATCTGTTTAGTTTCGGGACTGCGACATAGCGAACACATTTTTGGGACCATTCAAATTAATACAGTGAACAGTGCTATAAATATGCATTGATTACTGTATAAATGTGACTGGTAGGGAAGGTATTAACCACTAGGGGCGGGGAAGGGGTTAAATGTTTCCTAGTGAGTGTTCTAACTGTAGGGGGAGGGGGGTGACTGGGGGAGGTGACCGATTGTGTCCCTATGTACAAGGGACACAGATCGGTCTCCCCTCTCCCTGACAGGATGTGGAGCTCTGTTTACACACAGAGCTCCACGTCCCTGATCAGTTACTGGGAAATCGCCCAGTAACTGATGGGTGCACAGTAACGTGGCGGGTGCACGCGCGCCCCCTAGCAGCTTTAAATGACAGAACGTCATATGACGTCCTGTCAGAACAATAGGGTATTCCGCCCGCCGTCATTTTGATGGCGTGTGGTACCCTAGTGGTTAATTTCAGTGAATAAACCCTAACCCTTTACTCTCCAGGCTCAAAAGGCTGACTGTCCAGCTGTAGGGTTGCCTTCTAAACGTTGCATCAGTAACCTGACACAGGTTTAGAAGTCAGGAAGATACTGTATGCTTATATCTATAATGACCCTGTCGTGTTGTTTGAAGAGTAAATACAGCAGTTCTCTAGTAGAAAATGGCAAGCAGAGTGAGTGGCATAACGCACTACTTCGTGTAGTACAGAATTATACCAGATTCAGATTGCTGTTTCTGTAAGGAGTTCATGTGTTCAGTACTCACCATTTGGCACAGATCTTGTAAATTCTATATAAATGCCACTCTTGCATCCATGAGAATGTTACCTGTTTAGGGTACCTACAAACAATGGATATAGGTTCTTTAGGGCTGCTATTTACTGTTTCATTTGAGTATCTGTTATGATAAAGACAGTTTCCGAGCACAGGAAGCGACTCCCCTTTTCATTGTTCTTGGAAACCTCTACCTTCCCCTCTGGGTACAAGTGTTTCTGTAAATCTTTTCTGAAATCCTTTCCAAGGGCTCTGAGGAACCGTTCTTGGTATATTCAAAACAGAAAAACTATTTGCCCACTATAAAGTACATAATGGTTAGAACCTCTGTCAGTATTTTTGCTACCACACGTCGACTGTTCCACCGACTATATGGGAATGAGCTAAACACAGGCAGCATTTCTAACCATTCCCCACCCATCAACGTGCCTTAATTCTCTCTATCCTTACCTCGTTACAGGAGCTAGAAAAATATCCAGTCTGACAATCAGCCAGTATCAACTGTTGGACCCCTTTCACACTGAGGCAGTTTTTAGGCATTTTAGCACTACAAATGGCTCCCAAATGTGAAAGCCTGAGTGCTTTCACACTGGGGCGTGCACTTGCGGAACTTTAGAGAGTCCTGCAAGCAGCATCTTTGGGGTGGTTTGATAGTGGTGTATACAGCGATCCCAAAGTACCCCTGCCCATTGCAATGAATGGGCAGTGCTTCAGAAGTGCCTAAAAAAATGCTTTGGAAGCGCTGCAACACAGGTGTTTTTAACCCATTTGTCCGCTAGTGGTGGTCAAAAGCGCCCTGCCAGCGGCTGAAAATGCTGCTCAAACAGCGCCAAGGTGCCACTAAAATGCGTTGTGCTTTAGCACCAGCCAGCCGTGGCTCAGTGTGGAAGGGGTCTTATGAGGGGTCTTATGTTAATGCAAGTTAGACTGTATCATATGTAATTTCTGTTTTGCCTATAGTGCCACTTTAACTGACCGTGCCACTCAAATTTTAAAATGAAATGTTTGCTACTAACACCAGCGATAATTGGATAAATTAATCTCTCCCAACCCCCATCTCGGCTACCATCTTTATTTGGTGAGAAACATGCCAAAAAGGTGGACATGTTACTTTTAGCAGAAGCGTGAATGCAGCCTCCTTAGCAGTGTCTGTGTCTTGAAGGGTTTAGTTACTTGAAAGTAAGGCACCATTCACACTTGTGCGAATCGTCATGTGACTTTGGACCCCAAAGTCACACCCCATGTTTCCCAATGAGTACCATTCATATCTGCAACTTAAAGTACTTTCATGCAACCTGTGGACCATAGACTTCAATGTAAACCCCTGAAAATTGCACCCGCATGATATACATGTGATTTCTGTGCATTTTTTTTTTTTTTTGTATTATCACATGGGTCAAAGATGACGTCACACTTAAATCGCATCAGTCACATGAAGTTGCACTGGAAATGGCATGGTTTTGAAGTTGCACAAGTGTGAATAGACTCCAATGCCTGCCCTACACAGTTAAATTAGAACTGTTAATGGGTAGGCTGAATGTACCAAGTTGATCGAACATCTTGAGTATAACCAGCCTGCCGGATTCTCTTATGTTTCACTGTCTTCAACCAGGGGGTGCCTTTCTTTGCACAGCAAAAGACAATGGCACAGCAGGAGGGACTCCCGCATAAACTCTCTGTGTTGATGGGGGAATCCAGCTGATTTCTTTCCTGAAACTCATGGCTGCAGGAAAGAAATTTGTATGGCCTACCTAAATGTGATTGTGAAATGAAAGTATGTAATAAAGCCTTGCCTATTTAAAGGGGTTGTAAAAACATTTTTTTCCCTAAATAGCTTCCTTTTACCTTGGTGCAGTCCTCCCTCACTTACCTCATCCTTCCATTTTTCTTCTGAGAAATCCTCACTTCCTGTTCTTCTGTCTGTAACTCACCACTGTAATGCAAGGCGTTCTCCCTGGTGTGGAGAAAGCCTCTTGAGGGGGGGGGGGGTTGAGGGGGCGAGCAGGAGTGTCAGGATGCCTACTAACACACAGCTCCTTTCTCTCTATCTGCAAAGTAGAAAGTGTCCTGACTTGCCTCCTCACCCATTGCCTGTAGTAAGACAGAAGAACAGGAAGTGAGGTTTTCTCAGAAGAAAGGACATTTTAAAAGCAAAATGGAAGGATGAGGTAAGTGAAGGAGGACTGCACTAAGGTAGAGGAAGCTATTTAGGAAAAAATACATTTAATTTACAACCCCTTTAAGGACCAGACGGATTTGCCCCCTTAACCAGGCAATTTTTTGCGATATGGCACTGCATTGCTTTAACTGACAATTGCGCGGTCATGCAACACTACCCAAACAAATTTTGATGTGTTTTTTTTTTTTTTTTTTTTTTTTTTTTTTTAACGGTGGTGCGCCCTAGCGGTCTTAAAGCAGCCGACATACAACGGAGATTCGCCCAGGAGGGCCAACCTGCTGCAGTACAACTGTGGCGGATAGTCCCTAAGTGGTTAACACCATTTCTAAACCATTTATTTTTTATTTTTTTCCAGGGTGAGAAACCTTCATTTAATATGGCTTACCAATTCTTGGATGTGGTGGTTACTTTGTTTTTCCCCTGGTGATCCTACCAGGAAGTCTGTATTCAACAGAACAAGTTGTCCTCCAGATGTAGCTGTTGGAGGGTTTAGACAATCCATTTAACACTTGCAAAGGTGCTTACAATGATCAGCTTTTATTTTTGTAAAAAATGTATCGCAAAAGCCAAAAAAAATATTTGCTGTATATCTTTAATAAAGTGATAGCCAAAGTTAGTTTATCAAAATCTGTTAGTGCACCCAACGCTCCCCTCCTCTTGGATTAACACTACTGCTCCCCAAAGGTGTCTCTGTTGCTTCTTTATCCAGAGGCACTCTAAGGCTGCATTCACATCTGAGCGACAAATCGCCTGACGCTCATGCCACTGTAGGGGCGAATCCCCATTCATGTCTATAGAGACAGTTCACATCTCTAAAACGCCGAACGCCTGTTGCCTGAAAAAAAGTCCCGGACCCTTTTTTTCAGGCGACATTGGCGTTCGGCCATAGACATCAATGGGGATGATTTGGAAAAAAAAAAAATGAATGTAATCGTGGCAAGTAAAGCCGCGTAATACAGGAGGCATGTTGACCAGGTGAAAACCGCCTTTAAAAAAAAAAAACTAATGCAAGCACCACATCTAGTGATTGGCAACATGTAAATATTTTTGGCTTTAATCCTGCATTGACCTTTTCCCAACAGCTGCTGGCAGCCTTATAAGTGGGCTTTAACCACTTAAGGACCCCCACACGCACATATACGGCCACAGAATGGCTCGTACAGGCACAAGGGCGTAAATTTACGTCCCCGCCTTCGTGCGGTTCGGGGGTCCCATCGGGACCCCCTCCGCGGCGTGCGGGGGTCCCCCTGCCTCTGGGAGAGATCGCCGACGAGCGGGCGGATGTCCGTGATTTCCGCCCCCCCCCCCCCCCCCCCCGCGATTGCTCCCAGCCAATGGGAGCGCGCTCCCATCGTGTCAGTTCCTCCTCCTGTGTTTACACAGGAAGGAGGAAATGATGTAATCTCTCATCGCAGCGCTGTTTCCCAGCGCTGCTGATGAGAGAAGACATCACAAGTAAGTGTGCGCCAACACAACACTGACACACACTCACATAGGCATATTAACCCCTTGTGATCGCCCCCCCACCCCCCTGTCACAGTGTCACTGAATGCAGTGATCTAATCACTGCATTTAGTGTCAGTGTGACAGGCAGTGTAAAAAACAGTTAGTGTTAGGTTCAGGATAGCCCCCCCACCCCCCCTAATACATTTTTAACCCCCTGATCACCGCCCTAGTTAACCCTTTCACTCCTTATTGCCAGCGTCACTAAGCGATCATTTTTCTGATCGCTGTATTAGTGTCGCTGTTCCCGCTAGGTAGCTATTTTTTTTATTGCGATTTTTTTTTTTTTTTTTTTTTTTTTTTTTTTTTTTTTTTTTTACTAAAGACATGTGGCTGAATTAATTTTGGCCTAAATGTTTTACTAAAATTTAGTTTATTTGATTTTTTTTATAACAAAAAGTAAAAAAATTGTTTTTTTTCAAAATTGTGGCTCTATTTTAGTTTATAGCGCAAAAAATAAAAATCGCAGAGGCGATCAAATACCACCGAAAGAAAGCTCTATTTGTGGGAAGAAAAGGACGCAAATTTTGTTTGGGAGCCACGTCGCACGACCGCGCAATTGTCTGTTAAAGCGACGCAGTGCCGAATCGCAAAAACACTTTGGGTCATTTACCAGCGTATTGGTCCGGGTCTTAAGTGGTTAAAGTGGTATTAAACCCAAAATAAACATGTAATATATTGCAGCTTACCAATCATTAGATGTGGTGGCTGCGTATATTCTTCTCTTTTTAGCCCCCCCCCCCTCTGTTTTCATTTAGTGACCTGGTCAGTAACACACCTGTATTGGTGCCCTCACTCTGGATGAATAAGTACAGGGGGCACAGCAGCACTGTCTGTCTGGGAGGAAGGGCCTTTTAAATGCATTAGCAGATTTAGATACTCTAACAAATTGAAGCCAAACTCCAGCTAACATTGAAGTTATAGCAATAGGTTTTTTTCTTGTGGGAAAATGGATTTGCATGACTAAATAAAAGCTGACCATTTGCAGTATTAAATGGTTTGTCTCGACATTCAAACTGCTACACTTTTTCTGTTGAAAAACAGACTTGTTGGCTCACCAGGCAAAAATAAAAGAAGGCTTCTTCAAAAAAAGAGGCAATGACCTTTTAAATTCACAAGCTGCAATATAATGCTTGCTTTTGTATTTAACCACTTAACGCCCGCCGCACGCCTAGTTATGTCCACAGAAGGACACAGACAGCCAGATGGACGTAAATTTACGTCCCTGCCTACTAACGGTTCTGGGGTCCGATCGGGACCCCCTCCGCTGCGTGCGGCAGGCAGCTTACCTGCGGGAGCGATCTGACTCGAGGGGGCGGCGGTTTGTTTCTGTCCGCCCCCTCATGATCGCTCCCAGCCAGTCCTGTGCGCGGCCGTGTCACTTCCTCTGCCTGTAAAATGTAAACATAGGCAGAGGAAGTGATGCAGCTCTCATCTCGGCGGCATTTTCAAACCGCCGAGATGAGAGAAGAGAGACAGTAAGTCGCACCTAACACTACACTGACACCAGTACACGCAGGCACATTTAACCCCTTGCGATCACCCCCCACCCCCTCTCACACTGTCACTGAATGCAGTGATCATATATGTACTGATCACTGCATTTGGTGTCACTGTGACAGGCAGTTACTGTTAGGTTCAGGGTAGCCCTGTACCCCCCCCCCCTAATAAAGTTTTATCCCCTTGATCACCACCCTAGTTAACCCTTTCACTCCCTATTGCCAGCGTCACTAAGCGATTGTTTTTCTGATCGCTGTATTAGTGTCACTGTTGCTGCTAGGTAGCTATTTTTTTTTAAACTAAATGTGGCTGAATAAATGTTGGCCTAAATGTTTGACTAAAATTTAGTTTGTTCAATTTTTCTTATAACAAAAAGTAAAAAATATTGTTGTTTTTCAAAAATGTCGCTCTATTTTTGTTTATAGCGCAAAAAAAAAACGCAGGGGCAATCAGATACCATCAAAAGAAAGCTCTATTTGTGGGAAGAAAAGGACGTGTTTAGGAGCCACGTCGCACAACCGCGCAATTGTCAAAGCGATGCAGTGCCGAATTGTAAAAACGCCTCTGGGCATTTAGCAGCATATTGGTCCGGGGCTTAAGTGGTTAATACCACTTTAATGCCAAGAGGTTGAGCAGCTTCCTAATCTCCTTACAGCTGTGATTGGCTATCGCTGCAGCTAACATGATTGATTGGGAGCACTTTTGGAGACAGCTTGGTCAGTGTGAGGCCCACCTTTCCTTTTGCAGCATATATGTGGTGTTTGGTCAAGAAGAGGTTAAAATATTACCGACTGCAAGTTGTGTGTGTGGTTTTTTTTTTCTCGTAGTATGGGGAAGTTAGAACCTCTGGGAAGATATCCCCCCCCTCCCCACTTCAGCTTGCTAATTAGGGATGCAATGGATCGTCATCGATCCGTGGTCTGAACGGGTCAACGTCTAGATCGGCACACCATGTGATCTGTGAATTGAGCCCATTGGAAAGGCTTCGGCCTAGCTCTGGAGTGGCAGCGGCCTATGTGGGCTTCCCAGAGCGGCGCTGATTAGGGAGTATACATTAGTGGGGACTATATATGGTGGTGATCCGATCCGTGGTTCTGATCCACGGAACGATCCGAACTGTGAGTTTTTTGATCCGTTGCACCCGTATTATTAATGGGCAAATTCTCAACTGAGACACAAGACAAAACTGAAGCAAGGATCCCCCATCTATCAAGACAGTCAGTTTGGGTGGAACTTTTACTTTGAATTAAACATAAAAGCAAACGCATTGAATTTATCACCCCCCAAAAAAACTGCTGTAAAAATAAATAGCCGGAGCGTGGCTTCAATCTACATGTATCTAAATCTGCTAGTATATTGAACACTCCTTACCCTACCCCAGGCTGACAATGTTTCTCTGTTGTGCCCCTGATCTTTCATGTAGAGTGGGGGCTCTCTAATATAGGAGGTATGTTACTGGCCGGTTCACAAGGAAAAATGAATTCAGCCACCATATTT
Source organism: Rana kukunoris (assembly GCA_029574335.1). NCBI lineage: Eukaryota > Metazoa > Chordata > Amphibia > Anura > Ranidae > Rana > Rana kukunoris. The sequence continues at coordinate 236,241,294 of CM056052.1, read as the reverse complement.
CATGATTACCAAGCTGCAATATATTATATATTGGATCAACTAGCTTTCCACTCGGAGTAATTGCCCAACTTACAGCCTTGCATTTGTTTTGAATATCATGGTCAGTCCAATAGGGGAGTTTCCCCCTGCACTTCTGTCACATTGAAAGGAAAATCTCCTGGAAAATCTCCTGGATGAGTTCAATGACGCCAACATAGACCTGTGTTTAGAAGAGGGAAAGGATAGCACAAGAAATCGGCAAAATGATGTGTTCAGTTTCAAGTAAAAAGATGTTTCAGCAGCATTTCAAAAAATGCATTTTGGTTGATGGGGAAGACAACATTTTGGCTTTGGTGCTTTAAATGGTTTCTGAGAGTTGGGGAGGCTCCATTCAACTTTACTGGACCTGTTTTTTTGTGCCAAAAATGGTCTACACGTTTAAAGTAGAAGTCCACCCTAACACTAAAATCTCTAAATCTAACCTAACCTATCTAGCCCTGGAAAGAGGAAATCTCTTTACAGTGGAAACCTCAGAGTGCGAGTAACACGATTAACAAGCGTTTCGCAATATGAGCAATTATTTTTTTTTTTCCGTTTAAATCCTTACTCGGTTTGTGTGTGTCTCGCAAAACAAGCAGGATTCAAACCTCTGTGGTATGCAGTACTGCATTTGGCCAGAGGAGCAGGGGCACTGGGAGCTGCAAAAAATATTTGTAAAAATTGCTCGGTTATGCTCCATTCCCGAGTGTTTCCAAGTCTCTCTGGTGCTCCCCACTTCTGGTATTTGCATGCCATAGAAGTCAGTGTGGAACTAATTTACGTTTCCATTGACATCTATGGGGAAACTCTCAGATATGTGAGTGCTTTGGATTACAAGCATGCTTGTAATCCAAGGCTCCCCTATACCGGTTTGGAGCGGCTTCAGAAAGGTATGTATAGTGATTTCTTCTTTACAGGGATAGGTTGTTCTTGGTTAATGGATGCCTGTAGATTGACAGATTTTAGTGTTTGGCTGGCCTTCCACGTTGAATGCGTAACTCCCACTTTTGTTGAGAAAAAAAAACATGTGCATTACAAGGATTATAACAAACTTTGTTGCAGATTTCTATCGTTTGATATTCTGAAGAAATCCCTGTTTGTTGTTCTGTGCCCATGTTCTCAGTGGGTCTAATGGAAGTGGTTTAAGTATCAAGCCGTTGCTGGGCACGAACGAGGAAAGCTGTCGGGCCTGCATCCCTTTTTATACATGTTCCTATTGGGCGTATCTCACCAAAAATGACACTTGTTGCAGGGGATGCCTGTAACCTGACTTGTATCTTAGTGCAGACTTCTGGGAAAATCAGTAAGCCAATCACACAAGCAGGAAATGTGTATGGGTGTGGTCAGTACACACTGTGTACAGAACACCTCCAGGTAGCCATATTGCATTATATTTTCTGAAAATGACAGTGCTGCAGATTGGAAAGGTATTAATGCTGTATATCTCTTCTCTCCTCTCCCCCCCCCCCCCCCACAAAAGTTTAACATTACCACTGATGGGGGCACATCACTACTTTATACTCCCCAGACAAAACACTCCCCAGTGGAAATTATGGAATTTGACTGGATGAAATAAGGTTGACTCAACCAGTGGGGGGGGGGGGGGGGGTAAATGTATAAACCACCTTCTCTATATTGGGGACAGAGCTGACTGTCACAGGGAAATAGGAGGTGATCATTATGTACATTTCTAGATGACTTTAAGCTATCACAGAATGATGGCACCTCTGTGTGACCAGCCGGTAGTTAATAAAAACCTTTTAGGCCTCGTTACCACCATACATGCATAAAAACTGATGGGAAAATAAAATGCGCAGATTTGACTTGCATGGGCTAGTTTACTCCATGTGCAGATCACATGCGTAATTTTTAAGTAGGTCTTCAAGGATACCAAGAAATCCATTGATTTCTGTGTGCCCTGTTCACACCAGAGCAATGCTGTCACATGAGGTGTGGTTTGTTTTTGTGTGTTTTTTTGTTTTTTTTTTGTTTTTTTTTGTTTTTGTTTCTATCTGTGTAGATAACTGCATACAATTGGCATTTTCTGCACAAAAATCATCCACATGTGAATGTGATGCAGTGTTGTGGTGGGAACAGGGCACATGGAGAACTATTGTTTTCTTTGTGTCCTTGCAGAGACAACTGCAGAAAATCTCCTGTCTATACATGGTATGAACAAGGTCTAAATGGATGAATCAGACTTTGCTTTGGGCTGGAATCAAGTCAGAGGCATTCCCTTCATCAGAAATGGCAACGCAGAGAGAGCTCCACTGCAGACTTTTATTTACAGGTAAAGTGTATTTCTATATAATTTTTTATTTTTATTGGGCATGTATTGGAACCTTTGTCAGGTTTTTACCTCATTAGTTATACTTGCCTTCTTTGTCCTGTGCCCAATCTCACTGAGACGTGATACGGTTTTATTTTTAGTTGTCATCTGAGCATGAGGTGTAGGGAAATTTTCCAGTGGGGGACACACGTTCAGGTAAAAACTGATGAAGAGAAGATTTGCTCATTTCTGTTGTATGTCTGGAAGCAGACACTAAATTATAAACTGACAGGATTTAACCCTTCAAGGGGTAGCTGACCCATATGCTAGATCAGCACATGTTTTTCTATAGGCTGCCCTGGGCCTCTGCAGTTCTACATTCTGCTAGCTATAGATTGGTCAAACTCCTCATCCCATTATGCCTGCAGGAGCTGTCACCAGCAGATGGGGAATGTGTCATTGTGTATCTGGTTTGGGGTTTTTTCCTCCCAAGTGTTTGGTGTCAGTCACCATAGTTTTGGGACGGTGAGGTTCAATATGTTTTGCAGAACTGCACTTGCAGTAACGCTATGTAGAACTAGAATATATTGCATAGTGTGCAAGTCTGGGAATGACCGCTTCCATCAGAGGTTTTTGGAAAGGCTATTTGCTGACAGAATCCATTTAAGCTGCATGGCCGACAACCCCATAGAACTGTATCATGGTGACGGCTTTATCTTTGGTAAAACTACAGTGACCTAAAGAATACATTCACCTTTGGGAGCATCCTAAATGTTCTACCTGTTTTAGTTTAGTTTTTTCCAGAAAAGACCATTAATTCTAAAATCTAATGTTAAAAACTAGAAAATGTTTATGTAATTTTTGAATGATATTCAAAGCAAATGTACTGAGAATTTTCATAGAAATATTAGTTAAAAATCTAGTGTATGGCCAGCTTTACTCCCTAGGATGGTCTGTTGACAGGGTAGCAGTGCCTGTTCAGTGGGCCAGTCTGAGAGTCTGCCCTGTGTTGGCAGCAGGGATGTATTTAGGTTTTGTGCTGCCCTAGGCCTGACTAAACTCGTGCACCCCTAATTTAAATATGACCCACCCCTTCCTGTCAAGGCCACACCCTTTGCTGTTAAAGACCTGCCCTTACCTTACCCTTACTCTATCCAAAATTAAATAGAAAAGTGTTCTATAGTTCTACTTTAGGCACAAAATTATGATAATTTTATGGAGAGGACTAAAAAGATATAACAATGCCAATGGTACAGCAGAAAACATATAGCACAGTGAGGAAGGTTTGTGGTCCAGGATGATAGGACAGTCAAAATTAGAAGCTTCGCCCCCCTACAGTTGCGGAATGCTTGCCTCTCTGCCCAGTCCGCCCCATAAGACTGGCACTACACTAACAGTGCTACACTAATAGTGCAAGCCGGCGGAGACTCTTTCCGTGCTGCCCCCCTGCAACGCGCTGGCCTGGGCCTTGTTGGCGTTTTTATATTGTAGGCCTGTAATTTAGTAATAACTCGGTTAAATCTGTCCAAACAAGAGTCTAGTAGACACCCCAGGTATGATAAAGTTTGAAACGCAATCATAAATTTATAATACAACTATAAATAACAAATATAATCAATAATGTAATCAAATCAACACTGAAATTTGCTCAGTTGCAGAATTGTCGCTGTCATTACTTTCAGTGTTTGATGACGAATTTCTGCACAAATCGCTATCGCTCAATTCTGCAAGTGATTCTAATTTATTATCGCTGTTTTTTTACCTGGTCTTAAACCACTTTTGATGTAAAGGGACACTTTTTGGTTGCTACAATCTCCAGTTTCCAGGCAGAAAGAAAAGTACTGTATTTATTGGCGTATAACGCTCACTTTTTTTACCCTGAAAATGAAGGGTAAACTGTTCCTGCATGTTATACACAGGAGGCTGTGGAACGTTTTTTTTTTTCTCCCCCTTAAACTTCCATCTTAAAGTTGGGATGCGTGTTATATGCTGATAAAAAAAAAGGTGTGTATGTATAATGTATTTCTGCATGCAGGGCACTGGACAATCCACTAGGGACAAAGGGGATGTGAAATTTGACACAGTACTGTATTCTGTAAGATTGGTATGTATACTGTGTTTTGATTTTTAATTTGGCACCGAGCGCCATCCCCCGTGCGTCGCAATGCTTGCAGGGAATGGAGCTTGGCACTGTGAATCGAGCGAGATGACAGCTCACAGACACCATAGGATCCAGGGGACAAGGTAAGTAACTTCCCTGGAATATGCAATGCGATGGTACTGAAATTTCACCCCGAGCCTGACTCGGGATTACCGCCAGGGAGGTTGGTTTGTCGAAGAAGCAACTCTCTGCATTCACACCTGAGCATAGTGTCTTTGAGGCTTTTTTTTTTTTTTTTTCTGTGTGTTTGTTTTTTATATTATACAGCACTTTTTTTTGTTGAAAATTTCTGTTTATTAAAGGTTTTAAACACATACAACAAAACATTTCTTGGCACACCGCCAAGCTTACTTATCGGTCAACATGACCGGAAACATAACCGGGCCATCGCAGATGGCATATTTCCCAACAACCCCTAACGTCCCCCCGTCTCCCTCTACTCAGTTACCCCTCCCCAACAAACCATATCTGAGTACATATTTAGTAGCACTCCCTCTCAGTGGCAAGTCACAAACCTTTTCCCCGATGCACCCAAAATGAGTTCCCCCTACACCTCAACACATGTATCAATAGGGTTCAGTTATCCTTTCACTTACCCAACAGTTTGGTCAGATTCATACCATGCCCTCCACACCTTCTCGAACTTCCCAACACTTATTATACGGCACTTTTGAGCAAACTGTAATTTTTTTTTTTTGTAGCTTTTCAGTAGGCTTTTAATTTTATTTTCTTATTCCTTTTTTTGGTTAGGGCAAGTTGTTTTTGTTGGATTTTATAATACAACTAATAGATGTAAAATACACAAATCATTAATGCAATAAATGTGATAAAAATGATTAACCCCTAGCCTTAAAAAAATATATAATAAAATGAACACCCTAACACACAATATCATATTTATTTATTTTCAGATGTGAGTGCATTTATTGTATTAAGGCTAGGGATATTCTTTTTTATTTATTTTTTAAGTTGTGTTAATTTTGCATTTTATTCGAATATTCATATTTTTTTTTTCATTTGGACAGAAAATTGCGCGAAAAAATGCACAAAAGTGTGCAGTTTGTTTCCATTCTTTTCTATGGGAATAAAGTGCAAATCTGCCCAATTTGGGCTACAAAAAAAACCTTAAACTTGTGAACCATCTCCATAGTAGATAGATAGATAGATAGATAGATAGATAGATAGATAGATAGATAGATAGATAGATAGATAGATAGATAGATATTTTTTTTCTCTTTAAGCTATAAAATGCTGAGGTGTGATTTTTATGTACACCTAATATAAAAGTTTTTATTTTTGACACACTTTTTCATATTGTCATGCAGTGTTGTTCCCTATTGTGGGACGTTATTGATCTGCAACCCTAATAAAAAGATATAGTAATTATTTTAATTTAATTTGTAGCCAATCCAAATGTTAATACAAGTGTGCCCAGGAATAGTAGTGTATATGAGAAAGCAGTTAGTATTGCTCTGGTGGTGTTGGTGGGGGAGGGAATCCTTAATCAGCAGGTTTAGCAAGTATTGAAAATTCTCCCTTAAATGTTTGTTTTTTGGGAGGGGGTTGAACCATCTGTGCATATCCTGCTGGCCCTTTGAGATGCAATGAAGTACTAGTCACCTCCCAAATGTTGTTGGCCAGGCAAGGCTCTTTTGGGGGAGGGGATTGACCCTTCTCAGCTTTCATATGTGTGTGTGTGAGAGCCCAAGTCCTCATTACAGTACCGTAGAGTTTGGACAGATACATCGGATCTGCATGCTTCTAACGTAAGTGTTATATTTTTCTGCTGATTTTTGGCACACTGTAGAAAGTCAATTGACTTTATTGGTTTGTTTAAGCTATAGGGGTAGATACAGGTTGGATAAAGAAATGCTGGTTGAGCTAGGCCTTAAGCCTTTTAGTTGGCTTTTGTTGCAAGTTCTTGAATCTGTGCGATTCCTTATTTCAATATTTAACTTTGTTTGGTAAACCTTTTTGCATTTGGTTTTGTTTAAGCACATCTCAGTTGTTAATGTGGCTTTTTATTTCTTAGATATATATTGTGTATGCTCAGTGTATGTTTTTTCCTATTTAATTTTTTTATGGTTCACTATTTTTGCGTAGGCAATATATATTATTTAATTTTAAGTTTTAAAAGTTAAGCCTGTGTGATAATTAAAACTGCAGTGCTAAAAAAACATAAAGGTCTAAGTAGTAGACTGTAGTGTTCTGTGCAGATAAGGTAAAGTCAAGGGCTACAACGGCTATGGATTGGGTTTTGAAACCACCATATAATACAAGTACCTGTATATTATTTTTACACCAGATGCTTTCAGATGTTTAATGAAATCCTGAACACATGTACAGCAAAATCAATGTTTTCAAGTGTTTTTGTTGTGTACACACATCGGGAAGCACATTGGTGTGAGGGGTTTACATTTTTTTTTTTTTTTTTTTAAATAAACCTTTAGGCCTTGTGCACACTGACATTTTTTGGATGTATTTACAGCAGCTGTTTTTGGCTTTAGATGTTTGTTTTTTATCTACAGTCAAACTCCCTAGCATGTTCTATGTGTTCATGCGCACATAGGCTGATATTGGCTGTTTTTGGCTAAGGTGTTTCTGGGCTGTAAAAACAAAACACCTAATGGGTACTAAAAGGAGTTTCTCAGCTTTAAAAATGCTCTAGCATTAAACGCAGCTCACCAGCGTTTTCTAACATTTGTGATCCATTGGGGGAAAAAACCCCTCTATTTTTATAACGTTATTTTAATGTCCAGTGTGCATAAGGCCCTAGGCACACGCCTGCACACTTTTTACTAAACCAGGAAGAGGACTAAAGGAGTATGGATCACCAGGGGGGGGGGGGGGGGACTAAAGCCCCATACACACCATCAGATTATCTGCAGATTTTTGTCTTTAGATTTACCAAAACCATATAATATGAGGTCAAACCTTAAGAGTTCCAATTTGTATGCAATCAGGCAGGCCCTTGTACTACATGGTTTTGGTAAATCTAAAGACAAAAATCTGCAGATAATCTGCTGGTGTGTATGGGGCTTAGCTGTGTATGTTCTTGCACATATCTGGAGATGGCTGAAAATACCCTGGGTAGGTGTTGAGGCAAGCTAAAGGAAATGCTAAAATACTGCTTTTAAAAATGAGGATGTGTTTTAAAGTGAAAAATGCACTAGAATGCATTATAAATGCATGTGGAAATGCACACTGAACACCACAGGTATTGTGGTGTGAATACATCTTGAATGTGGTTGAAATTACTGCATGCTTTCTGTTCTGTAAATTTCTGATCCTAAGAATTAAGCTTGGTGGTTGTAGAGTGCCCATAAACGGCTAAATTTCATATTTCAATGCTCTGATGAGAACCAATCTATTTAGAATCCTATATGTACCATCATAAGACGCTAGAGGCCACATGCTTATAGATAATCCGATCTGTTATAAAATCTCCATGCAAGTCAAGGCAGATGTTGCATAGAGAAGGGCATGCAACAAAAGTACAGTATGTGTGCCATATAATCTGCCCCAACAGTTGATGGGGCACTAGAGACCTGAAGGTAATAAAAGTGGAACTTTAGTCAGAAAATTAAATCCTGCTAGATCAGGGATATGCAATTAGCGGACCTCCAGCTATTGCAGAACTACAAGTCCCTTGAGGCATAGCAAGACTGACAGCTACAAGCATGACACCGAGGCAGAGGCGTGATGGGACTTGTAGTTTTGCAACAGCTGGAGATCTGCTAATTACTTATCCCTGTGCTAGATCAATTTGTGCTGGCCCTTTTTATAGGTATAGCTATGTACAATTTATAAGTGCCTATACTGTTTAAAACCCAGTAAACCTAGTTTTTTTTTTTTTAACCATGATTTGTGCCATGATTTTGATGTGACTTTAAGCAATGCCTGTGTATTCTTGAGGTCTATGGACCTCCAGTCACATCAAAATCTGACCAAAGTAGTGCAGGGACTACTTTGAAGTCACACAGATATGAACGGTACTCATTGGAAATCATGGGATACGACTTGTCATGCGACTTTGCATTATATGTCACACTAATGGATATGTAGCCTTATAAACTGTCTCCCCTCCCTCTGCACATGCTCAGTTGCTCTCCATTATTAGGCACTGCCAAATTTGTAGAAGCTAATCTACTGACCGCTTACAGATTTACTGCTGTTCAGGTGCTCTTGGCTTCAGCAAAATGGTGGCCTCCAGCAACAAAAAACAGGAAAATTACTGGAGGCAGTTTACAGCGCACACTCATTTTGGTAGCATATTTAATGTGGCATGTATGTTCCCTGCTAAAAAACTTATTTTTATTTTTTAATCAAGTTTAGTCAAGTTCCGCTTGACTAGTGTGTAATGCTTTTTGTGTTCTATAGAAACCTATTGAAGGATATCCATAGGTCACAGGGATTACATGATGGTAGAACATAGTTTTATTTACTTTGGAAAAGCCTCCATATCTATCTATATGCGGTGGTGCCCTAGACATCTGGCTTGAATTGGGATGTTTGCTGTGATGTAAAATATTTTACAGGTTTGGGCACATCGTTGCACTTTTTTATTTTTATAGGTTGCCGTGCTGATTTTACATTTCAAAGGGTGTTCCTTTCGCTTTCCTGCTAAAAGCTGCCTAAATGCTTCCCTCCACTGCTAGCGCTTTAAAATCTATTTGGCAACACTGTGCAGCTTGATTGGCTCATTATATAAGGCCTCATATTTTTCTGTACAGGAGATCCATTTCACTACATCTTCATACATACAAGGATGTTTTCCATTTGCCTGTAGGCTGCTTTAATGCAATTGTGCATTTCATCCCAGTGGTAGCACAGGACATGTATTGGCAATCTGCTGTCTTTGCAGATGTACACTTTACTTCCATACTTGTGGTGGTTTTTATGGAGCAGGAGCAATGTTTCTTTGCCAAATCAGTTGTATGTATATCGTATACACTGAATTGGGCAAAGTACATGTAAACTCTTAAAGCGGTATTGCACACAGAAACTTAATCTATTGCAGCTTACCAATCATTAGATGGGATGGCTGCTTTCGGTTTCTTTTTAGTTTTTTTTTACGCCAGATAAACTGGTCAGTAATACACCTTGTATTGGAGTGCCTACAATCTGGATGAAGGAGCACAGGGGTAAATTTGGACATCAGTGTTGTGTGTCTGGGAGGAGGGAGTGTTGGATGTACTAGCAGGTTTAAATACACTAACTAATTTAATCTAAATTCCAGCTAACATGTTTATAAGCAGTTACACCAACAGTTTTGTTCCTTTTGGGGAAAAGTTTTGCATGAATAAAAGGTGATCATTGCATGAACCGTGTCACTGTTGAATGCAGCACAGCTTGTTGTGTTAAAAATCAACAGACTTCCTGGCTGAATCACTAAGTGAAAATAAGAGCCTAACAAAATTGGCATGCTGCAATAGGTTTGCTTTTGGGTTTAATACTTCTTTAAAGGAATCCTGTCCTGGGGGGGGGGGGGACTTCCTAAAATGCTAGGTGCCTGCCATCTTGCTGAGCACTTCAGTACTCGCTGACCTTGAGCCGGCATGTAGATTGAGTTCTGACTACACTAGACACATGCTTGTTCCAGGTCAGTGAATCCTTTTTGGAGCCAGAACTACAAAACGGTAGTAGCATTTTCAGAATGAGGTCAGCAGTGGCAACCTTTTTACCAGTGAACTCTTCCTTGGTGAAATATGGGAATTGCAAACCTTGCGTTTTAGTCATTGATCAGGTAACGTTATGCAAATATGGACACACTTATTTACATTCCTATGACTCTGTAACTCAGGGGACGACCTGGGCAACTAGGATTTGTGGCATGAAGTCAGCAGTGACCACCTCCTACATTTATTCTGTGTCTCTTTTCCTGTAATGTAAAACTTCAGTTCTGTTGCAATGAGTGATTGTATGCGAACGCCCACGATTGGCTACCTTTGCTTTCAGTGGGGCTTGCCCTTGCAGCTAATGGCTGGGAACCCTGCTGGGTCTCTCACTTGTAACCAACAGCCTCATTCACAAATGTGAATGGAGCCTTAAGCTGGCCATATACTATATACAATCTTCTCATTCATTTCCTTTTAGATTTACCTTCAGCTTTTCAGTGCAAGGGAAAACAGTCAATTCCAGCGCAGTGAGGTCCTCTCTACAGTTGAATATTTTTATATATATATATATATATATATATATATATATTCATATTCACGTCCTGAAATCGCAAAAAGTAGTACAGGAACTACTTTTTGAAATCGGTGCAGCGCCGCAGATGCGACGTCTCACCGATTAGGACGGTGTCATTGCCGGCAAATGCCGCTGATTTGAACTAAATCGTACCCAGTGTGAACCTGGGCTTATTGTGATAAAAATCGCTGCAAATGGATACTCGCAAAATTGCAATAGTTAAAATCTAATGGACCACAAGATGCCATACAGTGTGGAAGCACGCACTCTAATCACACCAAAATCTATCACTGACGAGTTTCGGAAGATTGGAGTACGTGCTTCCACACAGTATGGAATCTTGTGGTGTATTGGCTTTTACTAGTTGCAATTTTTTGAGAATCTGTTTGCAGCAATTTTTGTTCTGTTTTGATAATGCACTGGGTGTGTGCACCTTCCTGTTTGTTTTTATATAGGGCAAGAGCCTGCCAGATTGCATAGACATTGAAAGGGTTTAGGGGCGACCTCATATTATATGGTATTGGTAAATCTAAAGGAGAATTTGTATAATGTATGGCCATCCTTAGTTTTGGCATTTTGTTGTCTGTCCTAAAAGTAGTGCTGTTTGTTGTGTTGGCACTTTTATTAAATCCACCACTATGTGGGGTAAACCTGTGTTTGAATAAGGAAGCTGACAATATCTCACTGAGCTCATTTTGCAGGGGGATGCATGTCACATTAGGGCAGTTCAGTGTGTTTAAACACAACAGCAAAAATGTATTACAGCCTACCAATACTTGAATGTGGTGGCTGCATTCGTTTTCTTTTTAGGCTTTTCCCCTTTTTATTACACCTGGTCTGGCCATTAATCTGTGTGTTTTTGTTCCCCCCCCCCCCCCCCTCCCCAACACCCTTGAACAGACAAAGCTGTCCAGCAAAAGTGTCACTTGGGGCTCATTTACACTTACTGAACTCTGAAAATCAATCCACGCTGGGTCGCTCTGCAGTAGGTGTTTGACGGGGAGTAAGTGCTAGATTTCCTTCTCCCTGCCTGTTTAAACCCCTTACACCCCACACCGATGCTCTGCAATTGCATACATTGAACCTAGTTGCTGGGTGTCCCTATTCGATTGCGGACATTCTTTTCCCCACAGCACTTGTACACACCTCCTCTGTTGCCTTTGCAGCTTAAGGGGGAGGGGTTGGAGGTGGGGGAAAATGCAGCTCAACAATGGTTTTTACCACCCCAAAACACAAGTGAACACAAGGCCTTAGAGGGTTAAGAATTGTTTTTTACCACTGACAGGGGTACTTGGTGGTCTGCTTTTATACATTTATTTTTTATGAAAAAAAAACTTGCTGTAAATATTTACAAAGTGTTGGAGTTCAGCTTTAATTTGTATGTCAAGGCCATTCAAATCTGCTAGCTCATATAACGCAACGACCCACGTTGACAATGCTGCTGTGCAAAGGTGTCTCTGTTGCTCTTTTACCCAGATGTGTTACTGGCTGGATTGTAAAGGGGACAAGGGCAAATCGAATATGGCTACCTTATTTTTAAGATTATTTGGTTCACCGAATACAAAGCATTGTGTGGACAGATGATTGGGTCAGTTTGTGAATGACAATGCAGCTTCTGTGCATGAAAGCCCCACTGCTGGAAGTGTAACAAAAGTTACCCAATCAAACCTCTATGAATGTATATATTAAAGAAGGGCCTCACTATACTTGAGAATGGTAATGGCAGACCTGATCTGCCCCTGTAGATTCACCATTAATGCATGCTTTGTATAGAGTATCAGTTTTTTTATCCACTAAATCTTGCGCATCACTATCATTTATAAATTGGTCTATGTATGTTGGCTGTATTGGAATGCTTTAGAATTGCATTCTCTGCTGTGGGAAATTAAAGCGGTGGTTCACCCTAAATCTACTATGTCCCATCCGATCCAGCATACTGGCATCAGCGCCCGTATGCTGTTTTTTTTTTTTTTTTTAATTGCTCTACTTACTGTGTAATGATTGATTTTTCACTTCTCTCCCCCCGGGGTGAATGGCGCGTCACGGCTTCCGAAAGTAGCCGATTTAGGACTCTGGTTTTTCTGGCGCTATACGGCGCCTGCGCACAGACCTAGGAGCTGACTGCGCAGGCGCCGTATAACTCCGAGTCCTATGGCGCGTCACGCCCTCCGAAAAAAGCCGAAATAAAACTCTGAGATATACGGCACCTGCGCAGTGAGCTCCTAGGTCTGTGCGCAGGTGCCGGAAATAGCCGAGGCCTAAATCGGCTATTTTCAGAAGCCGTGACGCGCCATAGCGGCGCCATTTACCGCGGGGGAGAGAAATGAAAATCATTACACAGTAAGTAGCGCAATTAAAAAAAAAACAGCATGCTGACGCCAGTATACTGGATCGGATGGGACATAGTAGATTTAGGGTGAACCACCGCTTTAACATTTTAAGCTGAATTAAACTCCATTTTTTAAATGGCCCACCAAGAGCTGGTAGCCATAATATATTGGTATGCATAAAATATTGGCAATGATGCCATCCAGAGCTGGGCTAATGGCGCTTCCATCGTCTGGTCTTTTTTTTTTCCAGTTTTTATTGCTGTCCGTGCCCTTGTTAAAGAAATTTACCCTCTCTGTTTTGTCCTGTTTTACTTTGAATGATAATGGTAAAGAAAATCCCAAAGTTTGGGTTGTCCCTAGAAAAGTAATAGAGATAACTTCCAATGAGGACTCTAGTTCTGGTGATCTGGGTGTCCACAAGAGATTCCAATAATTTGCAGGGATTTCTGCTCACTTCCTGTTTGAAAATGGGACAGGAAGTGAAGGAAAATCTCCACAATGAGGGGCAGATAGCGGAAAAATATCTGAAAGGTGGTATAACCCTCCCTATTCTATCCATGTGGGGGGAAGTTTTACCTGTAGTTCTCAAGATTCATTTTTTTTGGGGGGAGGGGGCGGCGGTCTAATTTGTGCTGGGGTTTTCTATATTTTTAAGCCATAGTTGCAAAACCTATAATAGCCAGTTTGGCTGGAGATGGGGTTTCTGTAGGGAGCTAGAGAATTATCATATCAGGATTTTTGTTTGGATGGCTTTTGCAATGGAGTAGTTCTCCAAACATGTGTTGATCACATGTGATGGCAACAATTTCATGACTTTAGAGATTTGGGTGTTCTACATGCCTTTGCAATATTCAATTCATCAACATTAAAATGTGTACATGCTAAGGTGTAGGGTAGGGCATTAATGTGTACTGTAAATTCAGGCAACGCTACACACCAGTGATGGTGCACCACAGATGAAGCGTTTTTTTCTCTCTCCAGCTCCTAATAAGCCATAGCTAAAATTAATGGTGGTTATAGCAAACAAAAAAAACAATTGCTATAGCATATTGATATCTATAGAATGCTTTTGGTTGCTTGCTCTTCCTGCCAATGGTATATGTGGGGCCCTGGTCTCTGGATGTAGGTGCATGTTCATTTTTGGTAATGCAGCACTAATAGAATAATGTTATGAAAACCGGTAAACAATAAGCATATGTGCTTTATAATGTACATCAGAAGAATGTGCAAATGGGGAAATCCCGTTAAGAGTCTGCAATGTACAAGGTGAGATGTATTTGGTTTTGTCAGAATTATTTTTAATCAACTTTGTGTGTGTGTGTTGCGTTAAACAATGGCAGCTGTTCATCCTAAACAAATGCTGTATTACCATATGTATGTCTAGGTGAGTTTTATTATCTAACTGAACAGAGTTTCACCTCTGTGATCCTTCCTTGATTAAAGTTCAGACCCCCTCCTGTCCCAAGTTATTCGCAAGTAGCCTGCTCATTTTACTCACATCTTTGCATTAGAATGCTTCTGTTTACATCTTTGTAACCTTGTTTCTCTGCGAAATATCTTGGGAAAACCCATGAGATTAGCATTGCAGATATCAGGTGTAAATTAAGGGAACAATCTATGCTAATTGTTTTTCCTGTGTGTGTGTGTGTGATTTTATTTTTTACTTTGATTGGATGCATTGTTGTGTGCATGGAGCCGTCTCTGAATACATCTATTCTTTTTCCAGGTAAAGATGTATTCTAGCCTGGGTCTCATGCACACCATAATGACATTTTATACAGGACTTTTCTGGCGGAAAGCAAGAAGAAAGATCTGTCTATGTTCATAGATATGTGGGCCAGCAAAATGCGCTGCTCTTTGGCAGATGCACAGGAATGCCGTTAATTCTTACTGGCTCCCCCATGCTTTGGGAAAACATGGCCATTTTTTTTTTGCCCCATGCAGTTCCATTCGGCTGTGTTTTGAAAAGCAAAAAAAGGGGACTTCCCCGCAGGTTTAGCAGCCCATTCAAATGAGGGGACACAACTTGGCACGCAGGACCCATCTAGGGTCAAACCTATGCAGGTCCTGCATGCCAAGTTTTTGTTGGCATAGAAGCCCATTATGAACAGGGCTGCGGTACCAATAGGGGAAAAAGAAGGTCCTGCAGTTTGCCACCATTCTACGAGCGTAGATTTTAAAGCAAGACATGTTGGGTATCTATTTACTTGGCGTGATGTTGTCTTTCACATTATTCAAAAGGTAACTTTGCTGATTTTATTGTGTAAGCACCAAATGTCAGAAAAGGGACTTGTCTTAAAGTGATATAATACATTTTAATGAAAAAATGCATCCTTTAAATTCTATGCATGTCTTCACACTGTTCCCTTGCTCTTCCATTGGGTGAAAAATCTAGCTTAGTGCATCTTTGGTCAGTTAAAAAAAAAACACGCCTTCCCATTAAAATGAAAACGCATCAATAACGCACTTATGTTTTTGATGCGTTTTTGGGTCACATGACCTATGAAAAACACTCTTAAGCACGGTAAAGTCGTGTGGGATTTTTGGCGCCATTATTTTTTTCTCATCAGCAAAATGCAGAAAACGCCATTTTCAACTGTTTCTGCTCACCGAAATTTCAGTGCATCACTAGTCCATTTATGTGTTGGGCATACAAATGGGTGCACATTTTCATGCAAAATCTTCTTTCTTTAGGTTTTTGCAGCTTGGTGGTATGGGGGAATACTGACCATTGCACCTGTGTGCATGGGCCCATAGCCCTACAATACGTCTACATTCAGGTCCATATATAAAACTGCACACATTACCTTGTGCGTGAGCCCATTCTGTTGTCAAAATTGAATTGCCACAATCCTAAACCTATTTTGGGCTTCCTACTAGTCTAAAATCGAGATCCTTTGACTATCTCATTCAGGCTCCACACACTACAAGCTTAAAAAAAAATGCCTGAAAAACAAGTGTTTTTGTGCTGGCTTTTAGCAGCAGTTAGAAGCTTTCAGCTTCTCCATTCACAAGCCCCCCCCCCCCCCCCCACTGCCAAATTGCTCTCAAATGTGTTAGAAAGCCTAGTCAGATTTAAAGCTATTTTAACAATGGCTAGCCATTCAGTTAGTAAAGCTGGCCCCTTGCATGGATCAAGATTTGGCCAGATCAGCAGAGACGGGCTGTATTTCTGTCTATGGTACAATCAAAAGTTGATCAAGTTCTCTACAACTAGAATTGTGATAGAACATGTATGGTTATGGCATGTTCTGTATTGATCTATAAATGGTATAGCATCGGGTTTGAAACTTGTGGTTGCTGCTCTCTACATACGC
This sequence comes from Rana kukunoris, assembly GCA_029574335.1. Lineage (NCBI taxonomy): Eukaryota > Metazoa > Chordata > Amphibia > Anura > Ranidae > Rana > Rana kukunoris. The sequence goes on along the minus strand of CM056052.1, from coordinate 236,225,007 downwards.
ATACAGTTGTTGGGTACAGCTTTGAATACTTTGTTAATCAGCAGCTTTTGTTCTCCTAACAAAGTTGTCACCACTGTTCCTTGTTCGGACACAAGGTCAATAGCCCAGTCCTTGAATTCCTTTGTGTGTGTTAGCAGCAGGTAACAGAAGATATGCAGACGGTGGGACTTTGCTTTTAGACTTTGTGAATAGTGGGCGTGAACTCGTGTGGCCTGGAGCTGCTTCTAGAACTGTAGGTTATACGAGTTGTAAAATACTAGTGTAGCATGCACATTGTATGTGAATTGTATGCTTTTCCCAGGGTGTTTTATTTTGTATCGGAGTCCCTGTGTATCAAGAATGCACACAGTCACTGTATCATTATTTTTTTTTTTTTTTTTCTTAAACACATATAAGCCAAAGTAGTACACCCAAAAGCAAACCATTATTATTTTGCAGCTTACCAGTTCTTCAATCTGATGGCTGCATTAGTTTCCTTGTTTAGGTTTTCTTTTTAATCTGGGGATGAGACCAAACCATTTACCACTGGCAGAGATGATGATCCGCTTTTATTTATTCATGTAAAACCTTTATCCCAAAAGGGGGAAAACAATAATTATAAAGTAACACTTGCACGATTTAGGCCAAAATGAGAATCGATCTTTTTTTTTTTTTTTTTTTTCGCTTAGAATAAAGGTTACGATTCTCGCGGTGTAATATCTTTCATATTATACAAAACAATTAAGCTAACTTTACGGGGGTGTTTTTTTTTTTTTTTTTTTCCCATTAACCACTTCAGCAACTTTGGCTGCCAAATGACCAGGTCACGTTTTGCGATTTGGCACTGCGTCGCTTTACCTGACAATTGCGCGGTCCTGCGACATGGCTCCCAAACAAATTTGTTTTGTTTTTTCACAAATGGAGCTTTCTTTTGGTGGTATTTGATGACCCCTGCAGTTTTAATCTTTTCCGCTATAAACAAAAATTGAGCGACAATTTAAAAAAAAAAATTGTTTTGTACTTTTTTAGGGCGATACGTATTCATATTGTTAAAATTTGCAAAAAGCGTATATAGATTGGTTAGCATCTACAAAATAGGGGATAAGATTATGGCATTTTTATTTTTTACATGTTATGGCGGCAATCTGCAATTTTATTTTTTTTTTTAATCGTGACCGAGACATTATGGTGGACACATCGGAAACTTTTGGTGCTTTTTTGGGACCATTCACATTTTATACAGCGATCAGTGCTATAAAAATACACTGATAAGTGTACCAGGGAGTTATTCTAGCTATTGTGGGGGGTGGCTTACTGTCATATCGCTAGCGTTCACGGCTCCAGAAAGAAGAGGGGTGAAGATGGCTGCGGGGACATTGCGGGCTTTGTTTGCAGGCAAGTGCAACATAATGGGCTTGGTATGCAATGCATACTAGCCCATTATGCTTTTACTTTGCAGGGGAGGGGGAGTAGAACCCATCAGGGTTTACTTCCTGCTTTTCACCCCTTGCGAACTTAAAAGAAGATCTCGATAATCGTGCAGCTCTATTATAAAGTGTGAGCTGCTGTTGGCTTTTTTTTTTGTTAGTGTTTGGGATTTTCTGGGAAACACGCATGCGCAGTAGGGAACCGGGCAGTAAAACCGCAACGCTTCACTTCCTGATTCCCTCACCGAGGATGGCGGTGGCAGCCAAGAGACGAGCGCTTGCTAGGCTTCGGCTGCTGACATCGCGGGCACCCTGGACAGTTAAGTGTCAATTTATTAAAAGTCAGCAGCTGCAGTATGTGTAATTTTTTTCCAAACCTCCGCTTTAACGCCCACAGCCTCCTGTGTGTTGACATAACGCTGCAAATTGTGTCTCCCTGGCCATGCCTGCATAGTAGAGGCCCATATCATTCTATAAAGCTTGTCTAGCTCAGTCTCCAGGCCAGATTTTGGAGGTTTAACAAATACCAGTGCTCCACTTGGCCAGAAGTGTTTGTGAAATGGATATGGACCAGTTTTCATGTGTACTTTGGATTACTTTTTGTTTGATGCAGACTATTTGACACTTTGGTTTTTGGACTGTGTAGGAGGTATACAGAGTTGCCACAGATATTCTCAGGGGACATTTTAGGGCAACATTCGGCTGCAGTTCATAGAAATATCTTGTACTTTTATTCTCATGTGTGTAATGTGCATATGTTTACCTTTTTTATTCTCCCGGTGAACCAGTATCAAAGCGCATGCAGTTAACTTCATGGCACTGCTGTTTCACATGGTTAAAGTTTTTTATTTCCATCATTGTAGCAGGGTGAGCTAAATAAAGGTTGTTGTAATATGAGCTAAATAAAGGTGTGGTCCAGAATTTAAAAATGTGCTATGCTTTCAGGTTGAGAACCCAACATTATGCACTGTTCTGCTCTATTTGCCTATTGTTATGATGGGCAGCTGATAAGTGTGGCATTGTTGGAGGGGGAACCACGTTTTCAACCTGGAATTATGGTCAATATCTTCATTCTAGGACACTTTGTGATTCAGGTATCCCGATCACTGAAAAGCCAAGCTGTGCTTTTGGTGGCAACTAGGCGCTTGTGGGGATTTCCCAATGTCTTTAAACATGAATAAAATGGATTTTTGGGGTTTATGTTATGTTATGTTCGTTTTAACACAACCGCTGGCTTCCATGTTTGACTTTAAATATGTATATATTTTATCTCAATAGACCTTACGGGGGACCCTATGCAGCAGCACATGAGATGAGCAAAGCTACTCAGCCTATAGGAGGACCCCCTACTGCCCCTTCCCCTGGACTCTCACAGGTATATATATATGTGTTTGTTTTTTCTTTTATCTGTTATCATTGGCGAGTTCTTCATTCTGGTGACAAGCCCGGATTAGAGGGAAGGTCTTTGCAGTGGAAACCTTGACAGCAGTAATTGCCAAACGGCATTTCTAACCCTCCCCCTTATAAGCTGTATACATTCTGGTTGCAGTATATATTCTATATTTTTGTCCTTGGCAAGAAGCACGGTGGGGCTTATTTAGTGGCCTTTTTAGCTATGCACCAGGGACCTAGCAAACCATTATCCTGATGTCAATGATGTACACAGAATCACATAATTTCACAGTACAGGACTAAGGTGATATTCATAAACCCTGGAATATAAACTGGTACCTTCAGGTGGTTGGACACTGGCAAAGGCAGGAATCCCTCTTAGTTTATCTAGTTTTATCTTGTTTCTGATTCTTCAATAGGATTTTCATCCAGATTGGTGCAACCTTAGTAAAATTTATGAAGCCATACGCAGGCAGTAATGTTACTTTTGGCACTGGGTCCTGTGTGAGTGCTCACCTTGGCACGCAGTGTGTGTAGTTTGCCGCAGGGTGCATTAGTTTCAGAGCTGTGGTCTATTCCTATCAGACCCCAGACCCTAAAAATCATTCTGGGGGGGCATTCCCTCTGATGGGTGAAGTCTGGATCCTATATGGCAGGGCTCAAAAAAATCCCGGTCGCCATGGCGACTAGAAATAGTGTCCTGGCGACTTGGCTTGGAAGGTGGCTTTGAGCTGGCGCTATCTTGTGAGGAGCCATTGTTATAAAAAAGTTAAGCATTACAAGTTAAACAGCAATTCTAATGTCATTTTTCACTATTTTCACTGCCATCTTCTTCCCTCTAATTAGAACCCCCCAAACATTATATATAATTTTTATTCTAACACCCTAGAGAATAAAATGGCGGTCGTTGCAATACTTTCTGTCACGCCGTATTTGCGCAGCGGTCTTACAAGCACACTTTTTTGTGAAAAAATTACACTTTTTTAAATTAAAAAATAAGACAACAGTAAAGTTATCCCCATTTTTTTTAATATTAAGAAAGGTAATGTTACGCCGAGTAAATTGATACCCAACATGTCGCTCTTCAAAATTGCGTCCACTCGTGGAATGCCGACAAACTTTTACCCTTTAAAGTCTTCATAGGCGACGTTTAAAAAAATCTACATGTTGCATGTTTTGAGTTACAGAGGAGGTCTAGAATTATTGCTCTCGCTCTAACGATAGCGGCGATACCTCACTTGTGGTTTGAATACCGTTTACATATGCAGGCGCTGCTCACGTATGCGTTCGCTTCTGCACGAAAGCTCGTCGGGACGGGGTGCGTTTTCTGGCTTTTAACTTTTTTAGCTGGCTCCTAGATTCCAAGCAAATTTGTCAAACCCTGCTATATGGGGATCAGCAACATGGACAGCTAACACAGGGGACACTCTGTTTCTTTGACAATTACTGTTGGCCCAAAGCGAGTATAAGACAAAATGTTATCTGTTTTTTTTTTTATTGTAAATGGTGCTGCGCAATTCCTAAAATGCATATTACATGTGCACTCCAAATCGATAAAACAATATTTCGATCAAACATCGATTCAATCAATATAAAAAAAAAAATCTCAAGTGCACCAATATAAAATAAGTGATGGTAGAGGCTAAAAAATTAAATTCCCATTTGGATGAAGTGTTCCAATGTCTTACAGTTCAGGGAACATAGGAAGCCAAGCACTCCATGTTGACGCTCAAAAAAATAAAATGCCTCTGCAGCATTTAACCCATCTTCAGGGACACCCAAACGGTGCAATCAGAAAATCCGACAGCTTTGGCCATCCATCCATCGCCAAGAAACACCAGGAGTCATGCAGTCTTGAAGGAAGCATTCTTGATCATCTTATGGATGGAGAAACTGTCCAGCGACCTCTGATTTCCTCATCCTGGGAGTGGACAATTGAAAGTGGATTATCACCTGAACCAAGGGGAATGGACCCCAACATATTAGGCCTAATAATGTATGTCAGAGATGGGGCACTCCAGGTTTGGATCGTCTAGCCTCCAGGTTCCACCGCAGGTAGCACTGGGAATGGATGCTTTGATTCCCTGAACTTAGTTTAGGCTAATCTATGCCTTTGCTCCAGTGCAAATTTTTCCTCCAACTGCTACCCAAAATTGTTTTGCAGTGTCCACCTCCACAGACCCCCTGTTTTACTTGCCTGAGCCCTGAATTTCTGTGGGTACAATCCTGCATCGCTATCTCCACAGGTTCTCTGCTCTTCCTTGGATAGATTGATAGCAGCGCAGCCGTTGGCTCCCGATGCTGTCAGACAAATCCAATGCCGTGGGGCGGAGTCAAGCACTCTGCATCTATGGACACCGAGTGTATGACACAGACAAAACCTAGTGCTCATGGGCACAGCATAACCCCTCAGAATTTTTGAGGACAGACCAGGTGAGTATTTAAAAAAAAATCTTGAAAAATACAGTAATGAAACAAACTTTTAAATCCATTCCAGTACAAAAATACAAGCATAACTGTAATTGCCCTCTAGTGTAAATGGCTGTTGCATGTAGCTGTTAGATGCCTGATATGTTTGAGCCTATGAAGGACTTCGGGAGTCTGAATGTCATCTAAAGTATACATGTTCTATAATATATATTATACAGCATGTATGCTTTAGATGACATTGAGCCTATGAAGGGACCCCAGAAAAACAGCGTTCGGTGCCACTCTGCAAAACAACCTGCACAGTGGAGGCAAGTATGACATGTTTTAAAAAAAAAAAACTATAGTATTTTTTAATGCCTATCCTTGTTAATTGTTTGAGGATATTCCAGGGTCTATGAATATTAGGCCCTTCTGTACTGTGAGAAGGGCCTATACATTTTAAAACTTTGAGTACAGGAAGCGGGCCACTCTTCTGTGGTGTTCTGCATCGCTTGCTACAAAACAGTGGAGTAGGGTTATGGAGGGGTGCTCAGGACAGCATGTTCTCAAAGCTGAAGGTACCAACCTATAATCCAGGGTCTATGAATATCAAACCTGTGTCCTGTACTCTACAGGCAAGTCAAATTTTAGTTTTTAAATGTTGTAAATACTGCTGCAGGTTGGACACTCCCTGGGGATTAACTGGCAGACCCTTTCTTCAAAGGTGTTAGGCTGGGTTCACACTACGATTTTCCCGTCCGTCAGCCGCATACGATTTCAGTTTTGAAAACGTACGGGCCCGTACGGGAAAACGCATACATAGACAATGCATTGCAAATCGTATGCACTCAGATGCATCCGGGTGCGTACGATTTGCTGGCAAAACGTTTTTTAACAGTACACAAAACCGTGTTCGACCACGGTTTTGAGTCAGTTTTTGAAACCGTATGGCAAACGCATACGTTTTTTTTTAACATTAAAGTCAATGGAAAACGCACATATGTGCGGTTCCATACGTATAAACTGTATGCGTTTTTCGTCTGCGCATTTTCAAAACAAGAAAATCTTTTTTTATTAAATGACACTAATTCCAAAAAAGTATGCGTTTTTTAATCAAAACCGGATGGAACCGTACGCACTTTTTGAAACCGTATACGTTTTGTAAACGCATACGTTTACGTACGGTTCAATCCGCTTCAGCCGCATACGTTTTTTCATATAAATCGTATGCGGCTGACGGATAGGAAAAACATAGTGTGAACCCAGCCTTACTTGTGTTTTGGACATGGGCGGAATACCCAATGAATGGCACATGTGCTAGTCATTCATTGGTTGATGGTGCTCATATTTGTGATACTTTGACTTCAGATCCTCAGATGGTTCATTGATGTCTACCAATTACTTTTTTCTTTTTATTCTCAGCAATTCCCCACACCTACGGCCCCTGTGGTGTTTGGGCCGCCACAGACCCCACAAATGAATACACAATCACAGCCCCGACAGGTAGGAGATCTAAAGCATTTGCCACAAGATAATTTAAATACCTGTATTTTGTATGTGTTTAGAACATTTTGGAAATTGTACCAAGGTTTTGGTGTTTGCAGGAGAGTCCATCCATGGCTTATATATTTGTTTTATGGAAGAACTTTGTCATTCATGTGAGCATAGGTTTGAAATATTTTTAGAAATGTGGAATGGTTGGTTTAAATTTAAAAGCTCACACCTATGCAAAACTGATGGGAGGGGAAGATGAAGTGGATAGCTAACTTCTGGAAATAGCAGAGGGGTGGTAATCAAAAATATTGTATGAAGTGTGGTGATTTTTCAGAAATTGTATGAATAAAATGTAGTATCTGTTTTTAACTAAAGCCTATACCTGAAAAAAGTGCAGGTTTCATGAGTGTATCAATTAGTATGGTTGGCAATACACACTATGACCACCTGAATTTGTAATGCACATGGTCCCCATGGACTCGCTAGGTTATCGTAAACCAACAAATGGTTGTAATGTACTTTTATCGTGCTCTTTTATAAAATCACTTTTTGCACAAAGTGAATTCTTTAGAAATGCTTTAACAATCCTATTCCATTTACTGTGTAAAGTTTATTAGACTTAATCATTGTTTCCTTTTTCTGTCTTCTAAGGTAATTCTAGTCGGGTTCTAATAATTCAAGGCTATTGTTATAGCTACAGTATGTTCTAGATGTATTAGTATGTTTTTATATATAATTTTTGCACACTTTTGGCTACAATGAGAATAATAAAAAAAGGTGTTTTGCTTTTACTGAAGGTCATAATTCTCGTGGCGCAACATCTTTCATTTTATACAAAAAAAAGGCTAACTTTAATGTTTTTTTTTTTTTTTTTTTCCATTAACCACTTCAGCCCTGGAAGTATTTGTCCCCTTCCTGACGGGCCTTTTTTTTTGCGATACTGTACTGCGTCGCTTTAACTGATAATTGCGCGGTAGTGCAATGTTGTACCCAAATAAAAATTGTCCATAAATGGAGCTTTCTTTTGGTGGTATTTAACCACTTTAGCCCCGGACCATATTGCTGTCCAAAGACCAGAGCACTTTTTGTGATTCAGCACTGCGTCGCTTTAACTGACAATTGCGCGGTCGTGCGACGTGGCTCCCAAACAAAATTGGCGTCCTTTTTTTCCCACAAATAGAGCTTTCTTTTGGTGGTATTTGATCATCTCTGCGGTTTTTATTTTTTGCGCTATAAACAAAAATAGAGCGACTATTTTGAAAAAAATGCAATATTTTTTACATTTTGCTATAATAAATATCCCCAAAAAAGATATAAAAAAACATTTTTTTTCCCCAGTTTAGGCCGATTGGTTTGCGCAATATGTATAGCGTTTACAAAAAAGGGGGTAGTTTTATGGCATTTTTATTATTTTTTTTTTTTTACTAGTAATGGCGGCGATCAGCGTTTTTTTTCCGGTACTGCGATATTATGGCGGACACATTGGACACTTTTGACACATTTTTGGGACCATTGGCATTTTTATAGCGATCAATGCTATAAAAATGCATTGGATTACTATAAAAATGCCATTGGCAGTGAAGGGGTTAACACTAAGGGGCGGGGAAGGGGTTAAGTGTGTTCCTATTTGTGTTCTAACTGTATGGGGGGGGTGGACTCACTAGGGGGAATCACTGATCTTCCGTTCATACACACGAGCGCTGTGTGTTTACAACGAGCTCTGTAACAAACGAGCGCGCGTGCCCGGCGGCCGCGAAAGTCCCGACGTAGAGCCACTGCGGCTGGTCGGCTAGTGGTTAATCACCTTTTCGGTTTTTATGCTATAAATAAAAACAACCATTTTGAAACCAACACTTTTTTTTTTTTTTTGCACTTTGCCTATGATATCCAAAAAAAATATAATTACTTCCATCAGTTTAAGCTGCTATGTATTCTACATATTTTTGGTAAGAATCGCAATAAGCATATGGTTGGTTATAGCGTCTGACTGACCAGGGAAGGAGACTGATCGGTGTTCCTATATACTAAGAACACACGATCGGTCTCTACGCCCCTGACAGGAAGTGGATCTGTGTGTTTACACACAGATCCATGTTCCTGCTCTGTCGCAAGTGATAGCAGGTGCTCGGCGGACATTGGGCATGCCTGCTAGATCGTCTTGAAGGAATGACGTACCCTACTCTGATTTGTGCAGCCGTGCCAACCTGCCGCAATATAACTGCAGCGGCTGGTTGGCTAGCAGTTAAAGTGTATTTTTTTCCAATTGCGCTGGAAAGACTGCTGCGCAAATAGCATGACAAATATTGGAACAACCACCATTTTTTTTTATTCTGTAGGGTCTCTGCTACAAAAAATATATGTTTGGGGGTTCTGAGTAATTTTCTAGCGTAAGAGTCGGTTCACACTGGGGCGACACGACTTCCAGCACGACTTTCAGAAGCAACTTCAACACGACTTGAGCATGAACCACAGGGCGATCTGTAGCGATTTACAACACGACTTGAAGTCATCTTCAGGACAGTAGACATTCCAGTGACCAATAAAACAATCGGCTCTGGGAGAGGGAAGGGGAGGGAGGGGTTTGCCTGAGAAATGTGTGTTATCTTGCTGGAAAGTAGCTTCAATTAAAACAGTGATCAGACTTGGAAGCGACTTCCATTAAAATCAATGGGTACAAATCGCCTAGAAGTCTGATTGAAGTAGTACAGGAACCTCTTCTGAAGTCGGAGCGACATGAGTAGTGTGTATTAACACCGCTCCCATTCACTTACATTGCTTTTCTGGACAGCGCGACTTGGGACGACTTGAGACGACTTCAAGTCGGATCCCAAATCGCCCCAGTGTGAACCCACTCTAAAATAAAAATGCTGTAAATTAAGAATGCTTTCAGAAATAGAAGCGTAAGGCCTCATTTCCACTGGCGTTTTTACAGCCACGTTTTTTACAGCTTAAAAACGCCTGTCCATGTTTGCTTTAGAAAACAAAAAAACATTTTTTGGAGCTTTAAAAACGCCGCGGCCGCGTTTTTGCGCGTTTATGCGCGTTTTTAAGCGTTTTTTTATGTCTGGCGTTTTTACAGCTCTATTGCTGGAGCTTCAGAACGCACTGGCCCCGCGTTTTTTTTGCAGCTTGGCTATCTACAGCTCAAAAACGTCATGGTGGGCATGATGCCATAGACTAACATGGACAGGCGTTTTTAAGCTGCAAAAAACGCTCAGAAAAGTGGCTGTAAAAACGCCAGTGGAAATGAGGCCATAATGTTTTTTTTATTTTTTATCCTGTCTATTTTGTTCAAAATATTTTGAATTCCAAATGGACTTTTGGTGTGACCACCCTTTGCCTTCTAAACAGCATAAATTCTTCTAGATACATTTGCACAAGGTTTTTGAAAACCCTGCAGGTAGGTTGTTCTAAACATATTGTTGGGTTTCCTCAAATCCCCCCCCCCTCCCTTTTTTTTTTTTCTTCCATGTAATCCAGACAGACTTTGTTGAAATCGGTGATCTGTGGGGGCCAAACCATCACTTCCAGGACTCCTTGTTCTTTTTTTAGACTGGAGATAGTTCTTAATGACATCGGCTGTATGTTTTGAGGTGGTTGTCCTGCTACAGAATAAATAGGGCCAATCACACGCCTCTTTAATGGTATGGCATGATGGGTAAATATCTGCCTGTATTTCTCATCATTGAGGACACCATTGATTCTGACCAAATCTATTTGCAGAAATGCAATCCCAAACTTGCAAGGAACCTCCACAATGCTTAACTGTTGCCTGCAGACACGCATTGTACCGATCCCCAGCCCTCCTGTGAACCAACTGCCTAATGCTACAGCCAAGTATTTCAGTATTCAATATCATTCCAGAGCACTTGCTGTCATTTTTTTCTGCACCCCAGTTCCATGTTTTCATGTATAGTTGAGTCACTTAGTCTAGTTTCCGTGTCCTATGGAGATGGCGATTTGGTCAGAATATGTGGTGTCCTCAATGCTGAGAAATTCAGGCAGATATTATCCATGCCATACCACCCAGGTAGATGTGCTATTGGTCCTGAATGTGTTTTGCAGCAGGACAATGACGCCAAACTTACAGCCAATGTCATTAAGAACAATTTTCTGTGTAAAGAACAAGGATTCCTGGAAGTCACGATTTGGACTTTAGAGCCCTGATCTCAACATCAACTCTGTCTGGAATTACACCAAGGCGAACAATTTGATGCAACCTACATCCACAGTAGCTCTGTGGTTGGTTCTCCAAGATGTTTTGAACAACCTACCTGCCGAGTTCCTTCAAAACTGTGCAAATGTACCTAGAATGAAGCGGGTTTTAAAGGTTGATTTGCATTTCTATTCTGTTCATTTACATTCCATTTTGTTAAATATAAACTATTAACACTTAGTAATTTCAGAAATCTTTTAATTTACAGATTATATATAGTTTTGAGTTTAGAGTATTCTCTGTTTTTATTGTTGGAAACTTAATTTTCCTGGCCTGAAATTGGCATTTTTTTTGCTTCCCTGCTTGGAAAGGGTAAGGAGACTAGAATCCAAAGCAGAAACCTATATTTGGGATGTATTACATGACAAATATTTGCCTATTATTGGTTTTCCCAACTCTGTAGAATTGGATTATGAAATATATAATATGTTTATGTGTCCTTGCACCTATTGGCTTTACAATGTGTGTGATTCTGTCCCTTCCACTGAGCTGTTAACTGAGAATTTTCTCTTCTGGCGCCATCTGTTCTATTAACAAGGCTACTTTCTTGCTCATTTCTTCTTCTATATTGATGACCCCCACCCCCTCTTGTGTAATTTTTACATTTCTCTTTCCACTCTCTACTTCTTGTTTCTGCTGCTTCTAACAGGCAGGATTCAGATCAATTCAGGTAACCCTTCACATTCTTTTACTATTCATTAAATTGCTGGTCAGAAGTGGAAAATATGTATTGCTATGTAGTATGGCAATACAGGCCACATGGGATGAAGACGACCTGTCATGAAAGCTGTGTAGTGTCGTTGCAGACATCTTGGTAGCTGATTGGATGTCTGTGGCCTCAGTGCAGGAAGTGAAACTATCAAATCAAAATTATAAAAAAAAAAAAAATCTGGTTGAGCGACACCAGCATTTTCTGAAACATCTGTGGCAGCCCATGTTTTGGCATGTTTCCAATCCTTTGATCAGCTTATACAGAATTTCTCACAAAACTGATCCCACCCTCCTTTTTAACAGGCATACTACTTGGTGTAAGATGCATATACATACACTAAAGTCTGTAAATCTACAGGCATCCAACAATCTAAGACTAACCTATCTAGCCCATAAGGAAATAATCACTATACATTTTTTTATTTTATTTATTATCTATTATTTTTTTAAATCGGTCCTGTTCTATCAGCGTTTGGCTTCTCTGTGGATGCGGGTGCAAAGTAGGCACCATCGGTGCTCCCTCTCCCTGAAGCTGCTGCTAGTTGACATAAGAGAGCCAATCACATGACCAAACAAAACAAAATAAAGTTGCGCTGCTGAAAATGTAAAGAAAAAAGAAGCAGCCAGCACTAACGGTGAAACACCCTGTGAGTAAACAATGAAAGAAAAATAAGTGCAGCGCTGGTGAGCATAAATTTGCATGAAGCAATATAGACCAGTCCCATTTAAATGGGTAACATTATAATGGTGTAGTCCAAAAACACAATAACAAGAAAATATATAAAGGGTGGTGAAACCCTATATGCAAACGGTGAAGTGTAAATTACAAAGCAAGTCCTTCAAGTCAAAGCAGGCAAGTCTTCATATGGAGCACTCCTATCCACCGCTCCTGTGTTACTGGAGAATCTGGTGTACGTGATCCACTCGGATGGGCATACAGGATAACCAAACAGATATATGGAAAAAGATGGGTACTCTTACCACAAATGTTGGACACATATGCCGGGAGCAATGTGTCAGATGCGCTTGTAAGAGCTCCTCGGATGGACGGCTCTATGGGGGGTGATGATTCAAAAGATTGTGGATCTTTCCCAGGAATCATTGGGTCCAAGATGGAGAGTGGTTCCAAGATTTCAGATGGAGCAACACTTGTATGTATCCAAAAAAAAGAGAAAAACTCCACATAGTGTAGTTTTGTTTTAAGAAAGGTAAGCCTTTATTAGGCTGATAAATGGTAAAACAATAAAAGCAAATAAAAAATGAAAATGCCAGTACATGTTTCGAGCTAATGCTCATCGACAGGGGCATGCCCCTGTCGATGAGCATTAGCTCGAAACATGTCGGGTACATAGCTTTTTCATACCCAACTACCACGCGCTTTTACACACATGTGATCACGTGTGCCAGATCTTTTCCAGAGTACTGGCATTTTCATTTTTTATTTGCTTTTATTGTTTTACCATTTATCAGCCTAATAAAGGCTTACCTTTCTTAAAACAAACTACACTATGTGGAGTTTTTCTCTTTTTTTTTGGATACATACAAGTGTTGCTCCATCTGAAATCTTGGAACCACTCTCCATCTTGGACCCTATGATTCCTGGGAAAGATCCACAATCTTTTGAATCATCACCCCCCATAGAGCCGTCCATCCGAGGAGCTCTTACAAGCGCATCTGACACATTGCTCCCGGCATATGTGTCCAACATTTGTGGTAAGAGTACCCATCTTTTTCCATATATCTGTTTGGTTATCCTGTATTCCCATCCGAGTGGATCACGTACACCATCAGATTCTCCAGTAACACAGGAGCGGTGGATAGGAGTGCTCCATATGAAGACTTGCCTGCTTTGACTTGAAGGACTTGCTTTGTAATTTACACTTCACCGTTTGCATATAGGGTTTCACCACCCTTTATATATTTTCTTGTTATTGTGTTTTCAAATCACATGACCAGACATGAACTGCCTTAAATTGGGTAAACATACAGATGGATCTTCCACAGGATAGTTGGTATAGGCGTTAAAAGGGGGCTGGAGTAGTTTTAGGATTAGTTGGCCTTAGCCTGGAATTTAATTTTATCTCTCCACTGATCCCTGCTGGGCAGGCGGATGACGGGTTCATGTCTGCTCCGCTGATGCAGAGCAGACATGGACACAGCCTGCTGTCCTCTATGGGCTGCCAGATGGAAACGGACCACCTGTCCATTTCCATCCGACCTGCCAGATGGATGAGGAACTGATCCCTATCCATCTGCTTTTAGCAAACAGGATCGGATTGAACGTCGGGTGCCAATAGACATGACTGCTGACATCCATAGCGCCATAGAAAGCAATGGATGGTCTGATCGGGTCCACCTGAAAAACTGACAGACCCAGTTGGTCCATCCGTGTAAAGGAGGCCTTGGAGAGCTATGCCTTTTTTCTCCCCTTGCCATTGCAGTGGGTGGTTTAAGGTGCTAGGAGCCTTCCAATTGATTAAAGCTCTTCATATGTCCAAAAAGTTTTTAACAAACCTGTAGTAATAAACCTAGTTTTCCACGGTAAGTGTGAATCCTCATTAGTTTGTATGGAATACAGCACCTTGCATGCTGCTTTATGCTTCTATAAAATAAGCCAAACTGTGTTGGTGGACACGTTTTCCTCCTATTTGGAGATGCGCTTTTTTTTTTTTTTTAAACTACTATCAACAACTGCGACTTCTATTCTTGTGTCTTCTGAACTTTTAGTATGTAATCGTTCTTGTTGGTGCCAGAAAAAAATGGGGGGGAGATGCAAAGTGTGTGTGTGTGTGTGTGTGTGTGTGTGTGTGTGTGTGTGTGTGTGTGTGTATATATATGTATATATCTCTATCACAAAACAAGGACTGATGGATATAATAGGCGTGTATATATTTGTGTGTGAATAATATAAATCTCATACAGGATTATATTCATATGGTTATATGCAGGCTTCATGTCACTGGACACTGGCATTATATAAAGTGTGTCTGTGTCGAGAGAGGAGCTGTCAAAATTGAGGCTGGATGTCTGGGGTGGGCGGGAACCAGCTATCCAACACCTGCCGATAGGATCTGGGCGGGCAGCTACATGTATGTGACCCCGCCCCATAAACAGCCCAATCATTGGCTGGATAGCTGCTGGGTCCCACCCACCTCCGACATCACGCTGAATTTTTCGACGCTACAGAGAGCATTTTAGTTTCAGTTACACAATCGGCTGTAAAACCTGCCGGGGCCATTCTGCATCATATATCGGCCACTCTGATTTCTACATATCTGCCAGAGAAAACGCATTTTGGTCGACCACTATATAAAATAGTAGCAGTATAGTCTCTCCCCTTTCTAATCAGCTGTCTAGGAGTAAGGTAGCAGATTGGTATATCATCATCCATATACAATTTTAGTAACGGTCTCGGGTTTTATATGAGCATTTAATTTGTACAGCTAATTTAGAGTTGGTTATAGAGTTGTAGAGTTTTGTGTTGAATTTTTACCAATTGTCATCCTCAATTCAGCATTATTACCAGAGCAGGACCCAACCTCCTAGCAACGCTACCAGAGTCCAGAGTGCTTCTTCGGCTCGTGCAGTGCCTCCTGCCCATGTGTATCCTGCTGGTTCTCAAGTAATGATGATTCCCTCACAGTTGTCCTATCCTTCCCAGGGCTACTATATACAAGGTGGACAAGTAAGTAGCAGCAACACTAAATGTTGGCTAGATTTAGTTCCCTTTCACTTAAAGAATGTTTTTATATTGCATCTGTTTCATTTGCAGGGTCGCTCTTACGTTATGCCCACACAGCAGTATCCTGTGCAACCTGGCACTGCTGGCTTTTTTCCTAGTGCTAGTCCTTCAGAGTTTGGCACATATGGTGAGTGAAACTGTGTTTTTTGGGGGGATTTTTTTCTTTGACATTGGTACTGTAACTGTACAATCCTACTTGCTCTCCACACCTCCCCTTCATGATGTTTATATGCTCAGGACTTGACTATATTTAGTTCAGTGTAGCTGTGATGTAGCAAAGAAGCTCGGTATGAGTGGGGGCAGCGCTGATATGCAGAGTCGTCTTGTAAGTTTTAACTGTAGATTAAGGGGTTTTGGGTTCAGCAAAGGGAATGGGGTGGAGGTAATCTTATTAAAGCTAGTCATTTTTGCAATTGTATACCAGATCAGTTATGTCTAAACTCCCAGCCTTTAAGGGTTGCATGCAGGCTTGGATTTCTGGATAGACAGTCATTTTATTTGAGAACCACACCTTGCTTTCTTCACGGCTCTCTGTTAAGTTTAGAACTGCGAACTCCAAAAAGTTTGCAAGAATCTGAGGGCTTAATAACCGGATTTAGATCTTTCGTTTAGAGAGTGGTGGTAGGTGGGTATTTGAGATGTACGTGTCCTAAGTTTAAGCAAGGACATTTTATTTTGCTCCCAAATAAAAAACTGCTCTTGAAGATTTTGTGTGGTCCTTTATTTTTAATTTTTTTACCTTGGGGTGACTTTCTGCTTTTATTTAGCAGGAGCATATTATCCTGCCCAGCAGCAGTTTCCTCCAGGGGTGCCCGGAGCCCAAGTTATGATAAACCAGGCAATTCCTCCAAAGCGAGAACGAAAGACTGTAAGTTGAAGTTTCACAGACTCGTCTGTTTTCGTTACCGTTTTTTTTTTTCTTTGCTCCATTCACCATCTTCTCACCTTCTTCATTGCTTTGGCTTTTAGTGATGCTGTCATTCTCTTTGTCGAAATGTGTATATCAAGGGTCTGCAAGGAAAAGTAAAATGCTGTTGCTCTTTAGTCTTCACCTCCCAGTAGTGGAAGCTTGGGGAAGGTAGTTGGCAGGCACTGTAGGGGGTGGCGGATATTGAGTAGGACAGGTGGGTGAAAGGTACTATGTTGGGGGGAATAGTAGATTTCAACAGGAAGGGGTGGGATGTTGGGTGTAGGAGTGAGGTAGTACGCTCTCTGCCCAGAGCACCAGCAGGGAAACTCAAGATAAGGACAGGGCTGCTTGGTACAAAAACCTGTGTGTGTGTGTGTGTGTGTGTGTGTTTTTTTTTTTTGAGGGGGGGGCGCCTTTAAATATTCCTTTAACGTGCAAGTTCCCATTACAGGGTCTTTAAGGCGACCTTAACCTGTCAGACACTGAAACTGTTTTTACCGGTCCGAGGATCTTAAACTCTGGTGGCTTTCTCTGCTCTACTTGCAGTGCTGACAGTGTGGGAATACGGCGTCCGATTAGGATTCTTGTAATCTGTACTGGCTAAGCAATACACAAGATTAAGACGTGGGGGTTTCAAATCCCTGAACTGGTAAAATGGCTTTTCGCTGACTGCTGGGGAATCAAGGCAGTCTGGTACAATGGGACCGGGTGTGATGGGGAGGGGATCCAGTGTTAAGATCATCTTACAGATTTTCTGTAAAGGTGCATTTAAGCTTGGCCATACATTATACAATTTTCTTGTTCAATTTCCTTTAGATTTACCTTTAACTCTGTAGTGCAAAGGCCTGCCTGATTGCACACACATTGTAAAGTTAAAGTGTTTAGGTTTGACCTCCATATTGTATGGTTTTGGTGAATCTCTAAAGAAAAATTGTATAATTATATGGGCAGCCTTGCACTTTAAACAGAAAAACGTAAGATTGAGTGACAATTCAGTGGAAATCTAATTGTGATACTATAATTGCTAGTCCCCAGCTTTGACATGACTTTACTGGGTGTAGCAGAGCCACGCACAGCAAGTCTTGTAAAAGTGGCCTCAGAATACAACTCAGGCCTGGGGAATTTATTAGGAAAGCTAATGCTAATTACGGCTGGTACGCCACCCATCATGACATCTCGGGCAAGCCTTATGAATTTGTGTTCAGATATCTGGTAGAGTGCTTGCAGCCTTCACATGTCGCGTAAGATTATCTTTCGTTATCCTGCTTACTCTTTTGCAATTTAGATCCATCTTTCTCTCTAACTATATATTTCTCCTGGTCATTTTCTTTCTCCTATTTAATGTTTTTGTCTGCTTTCATATAATTTGCTTGGACAATATCTCTAGATCATTATACAGTCAATGAGGTTATTTAGTATTGACACAGATGTATAGGGAGCGGTGTGAAGTAATGCCTAGCTTGGTCACATGATGTATTTCTTTCTCAGAAGGGCTTTGCTCTGTCGGTGCTTAGATTTACCTGGTAAAACATCTGCTCTGTGGACTCTGCTAAAGCTTTCTCTGTGGATTTCCTGCTGCCATGTATGCACTGGTCTTGTGTGCTTGGGACTTGGAAATGTGGATGCTATCCAGAGGTCTGTGGCTGCCTTGATCTTTTAAAGCACATGGCAGTGCAGTCTCCACGTGGCTGTCCCTTGGTCCTGGAAGTCTTTTCTTATCTTTTTTATTTTTTCTTTTTTTCTTATCTTTTCTTATTTCATGAATCTTTCTCCATCTTGTAAAACTTGTGTGTAAAAGATGCCTCCAGAAAAGGATTTCTTTTTATCATAATTTTAAACTAGGTCTAATAATATTTGAGGCATACAAGTGTAATAACTGCATGTAATTGTCATGGTTTAAGTCCTTCTTGTGACCAAGCAGGGCTTTTCTTTAAGATTAATACTGAACATGTTAAGAACTTATTCATTTTCATCTGCAAACAGACTATATTTAAGGCCTCTTGCACACTGTATTGATGTATGAACATCAGATATTCCTGGCAGTAGTTTTTTATTTGTGCTGATGCGCACACAAGCGTAAAAATTCTTCTAGCTTTATTTTAATGACGAAAGTGCGCTGTATGTGCGTATACAATTTTAATTTTTTTGCTGATATATGCCCAGTGATTCTTTTATTCGCAAGTATATAGAAAATAATGGTTTGCATTAACATCAGTAAGAAGAAAAAAAAATGTCTGTGTGCCTGAAAACATTGTCTTTAGGCAGCAGTGTGCAGGAGGCCTAAAAGTCTGCCCCATTTTTGTGCACATAATGGATAGAAGGTTTTAAGCATGCATGTAAGAACGCTACATAATCTTAGTCATAAGGTGTACATGGGTTGAAATGTGTGCAGTCTCAGCATTTTTTGTGAATCATCAGCCTAATTATGGCCACCTTAAATAGAATACTCGACAGTCTACTTATGTAGCCTGACTTCTGGTGTTAATTCATTAGATAAGGATCAGAGATCCAAACCAAGGTGGTAAAGATATCACCGAGGAAATCTTGTCTGGAGGAAGAACTACATCAACGCCAACACCTCCTCAGGTAAAGCACTTTCTCACTGTTGTAGCCTTTTTAATTAGGCTTGCAAATGTTTTCTGTTTTTGTAGGCCAGCTTCTTTGTTTAGTACATTGTTCTTGATTGATTTCTGGTAGAAGTAAATCATGTTTTGGCATTTTGCATCTTTCATGGATTATTTTAGTGAGATATGCTCACCCCGAAACCAAATATGGATATGTTATGCATGTAAGGTTCACATAAAGTTAATACACTGTTATGCCTTGGGGTCAGGACTGTAAAGAGCTTTGCCACTGGGCTTTCTGAGACCAGTAAAAAAAAAAACAGTAAGTGATGAAATTCACCTCTGCCATCGTAAAACTGAATTTTGTTGAATTTTAGCTCTTTAGTTTTTAAAGCGGATGGTTCAGCAAAAAAACAATATTTGCTGACTTTTAATATTAGGACACTTACCTGTCCTGGAGTCCAGCGGCGTCCGCAGCAGAGGATGAGCGATCGCTCGTCACCCTGCTGCTCCCCCCGCCATACACTGTGAGGGAACCATGAAGTGAAGCGCTGCGGCTTCACTGCCCGGTTCCCTACGGCGCGAGTCGCGCTGCGCCCGGCGATTGGCTCCCGCAACAACGGGGGGGCGACTGGATGTCGCCAAAAAAAACGTCTTTTGCCCGAGACTGCGGGCCGGAAGTGGTTGCAGATACCTGTCTTTAGACAGGTATCTGCACCCCCCTCCCCCCTGAAAGGTGTCAATTGTGACACCGGAGGGGGGGAGGGTTCCAATCAGCGGATCTTCACTTTAGGGTGGAGATCCGCTTTAAGTAAACGCACCAAATGTTGTAGCATATAGATGCACAGAGTCGGGCAAATAACAGCTATTTTATGATGGATGTTCTGAGTAAAAATAAATGACATTCGCTTATATTTGCACTAAAAATCGAGTGGTCTAGTAAATCTGGAAAATAAAAATGTTGTGGGCACGGTAACTGAATGGCACAAGATGGCCCTGAATATTAAAAATGTACTATCCTTTGAGGCCATCACAATGTTTTTTTAGATAATTGCTTAGCAGCCTCGTTTTACAGAAATGCCCTGTGGATTCCGGACTAGGTTTTTATAGTTTAGTTTGCTTAGCAAAATAACTTGTAGTGTTAAAAGGAGCTGTGTAAGGACCATAGAGTGTAAGGATTGGTTGCATAGTAGTTATTTAGGTTTTATAGGTTATAAGTTGCAACAAAAATATTTGCTTGTATTCATGTGTACAGTTGTCGTTTTTTTTTTTTTTTTTTACACATATTGCAAATATTCCTATTTAAAAGCCTTGTCTTTTTCCCTTAGTCTGTAACTGGAGGCTCTGAAGTGCAGGCGAATGGAGAGAGTGTCCATGTGCCTATTGTAGTGCGTCCAGGTGAGAAGAATGCATGTTTTGTTTTGGGATTTTGATTCTTGGGTATGGCAGCCCCAGAGAGAAGTGTGTGGATTGATGTGTAGCTATTGGTCACTTTTGAATGATTGCATTATTGCCTTCATTCCGTACCTTTCGTTCGTTCTTTCCTCCTTATTTTTCTCCCACATTGGACCATGCTACTCTACTTCTTTTCAAGGGACTATTTCAGAGTTAAATTGGGTCCATACATTTTGGCATAATTAACCACTTAAGGACCGCCTACTGCACATATACGTCAGCAGAATGGCACGGCTGGGCACATCAACGTGTATATATACATTGGTTTTAGTACCCAGCTGTGGGTCACGGGCGCGCGACCCGGTCTGAATCTCCGGGACCGCGGGACTCGTGGACCCGATCACCGCTGCAGTGCGGCGATCCGTCCCTGGAGCTGAAGAACGGGGAGAGCCGTGTGTAAACACTGCTTCTCTGTGGCCGCAGCATCGATCGCGTCATCCCTGTTATAGGGGGACGCGATCAATGACGTCACACCTACAGCCACACCCCCCTACAGTTGTAGACACACGCAGGGAACACACAAAGTCACAGCGCCCCCTGTGGTTAACTCCCAAACTGCAACTGTCATTTCCACAGTAAACCATGCAATTTAAATGCATTTTTTGCTGTGAAAATGACATTTGTCCCAAAAATGTGTCAAAATGTGCGAAGTGTCCGCCATAATGTCGCAGTCATGAAAAAAATCGCTGATCGCCGCTATTGGTAGTAAAAAAAAAAAAATTAATAAAAATGCGATAAACTTATCCCTTATTTTGTAAATGCTATAAATTTTGCGAAAACCAACCGATAAACGCTTATTGCTATTTTTTATTTTTTTTACCAAAAATATGTAGAAGAATACGTATCAGCCTAAACTGAGGAAGAAATTATTATTTTTTAGATATTTTTGGGGGATATTTATTATAGCAAAAAGTAAAAAATATTGCATTTTTTAAATTGTCGCTCTATTTTTGTTTATAGCGCAAAAAATAAAAACTGCAGAGGTGATCAAATACCACCAAAAGAAAGCTCTATTTGTGGGGGGAAAAAAGGATGCCAATTTTGTTTGGGAGCTACGTCGCACGACCGCACAATTGTCAGTTAAAACGACGCAGTGCCGAATCGCAAAAAGGGGCAAGGTCCTTTACCTGCATTTTGGTCCGGGTCTTAAGTGGTTAAAGTGTGAGGCTTTTTACAAATATCAGGAACGTCACCTGACCTTTGTGAATGTCTGATGCAGTGTTTGTACTTGCGTTGCCTGCCTGCTTATGTAGTCTGCACAAAGAACCCTGCGTTAACCACGTCCAGTTCAGCTTTAGATCAGTATAATCTTTACTAAATAAATATACTTAGGTTTGTGAACTGGATTTCTCGATTTATGCATCCACAGTAAACTTACTGCTATATAGATGAATATACGTTCTATTAGGTGGGGTGTGTGCTGCTTGGTAAATAAATGGTTCCTGTAGTAAAATGCTTTTATATTTCAACTGGTTCCTAGTATGAAAGTTTTTTGGCTTTAATTTCCACTCTGTTACTTTCCAGATGACAGCTCAAAGAACACCCAAGTGCTGACAAAGACTTCTGAGAGCCCCTCTCCCTCTCCTCCTATAGAAACAGAATTGAACATGGCTTGTGAACAAGACTTGACTCTTGATAACACTACACCTGAGGTACCTTTGTTAGAGCCTCTCATTACACAGGAAGTGCCCTTGATGGAAAATCCTTTATCTCAGGTAGAAATACAGCCAGAGGTTCTTGCATCTGTTTTAGAGAACCCAGTCCTAATGGAAATTACCATTACAGAGACGGCTGTCAAGCAAGCAGACCCTCTGCCAGAAGCTTCTGTTATACAGCCCCCTGAGGAGTCTGATCTATCTTCATTATCGGATGTGTCTATTTCACACGATGCTGCTTTACAACACGATTCCTCTTTAGTAGCTCCAGAAGCAGATTTTCAGGTGCAGGCTCCACTAACCCAAAGTTCACCTGAACCTTGCCTTGATGAAATCAATGAACCTGCTCCAGAGCCTGTAGAGGAATTGGATTCCCTTGAGGGCACTTTGTCTACAGCTGAAGTTCAAACAAATGGTCTCTCTGAAGAAGTGTCTGTGCCACCTGCACAGTTGGAGCCGCCACTGGTTTGCCATGCTGAGCCCACAATGGATTCCCCCATTGCTCAGCCAGAAGAACTGCTAACAAATGGTGAAGGGAGCCCTGTCCTTCAAGAACTTGATGCACATGAACCTGAGCAGGAAACTCATGTGAGCCCCATTTCTGAGCCTGAGGAGCAGACTGTAGCTGTTGCTGATCCTACACCACAAGAGGAAGATGCTGAAAAGGAGCCTCCTGCAGAGCCAGAGCAAACTCCTGCCCCAGCTCCAAAACAAAGCCCAGAAGTCCCTGTGCAAGGTAATGCAAGATCTATTGGAGGATTTAAATGGGTTGTAAACCCTTACATATACCAAATGAAGTGACCGATGTAAAGGCACCCTTGAGGCCAGTATTTTTTTGTTTGTTTTTTGCACCTAGTTGAGTGAACTTGACAGTCCTGCTTCAGAACACCACAAGATGCCTGCTTTAAACCTTAGCAAAAAGTTTGCTTTAGTACCACTTTCCTGTTTTTTTATTTAACTTTTTTGTATAATTTTGGTTACTGGGTCGGATTTTGTGGGTAAGATTTGTCAACTGGCATTCCCTTGTTCAATGAGACTGCCCCAGTGGTCGATAAGGGTGTTTTCTCCTTTCAATAAATTTTTATTGAGTTTATGGATAAGGTTACAGCAAGTACGTAAGTGTCAGAAATTACAATAGCCCCAAGGGGCGACGCACACAATTTTACAAACAAAGCAAAGAATATAATGAAAACAATAATAACCTATAATGGAGAGGTAATTCAAATATTATGACTGCCTGGAAAACAGTCTGATTGGGATATATTGGAGCTCTCACAAATGTGGAGCCTCATTACATTGTAGAAAAAGCCCGGACCCAAGGGCAATCCGGAACCCACACCCTCAGCACCCCTCTTGGGAACATGCTGCGCCAAGAGCAAGGTCCCCGACTCCCCCATCCCGATCCCATACTACCCTTACTGATGTGGGTAAGAAAGATATATTATTGTAAGGGTCACACAAGGAATACCCCCACCCCCCCCCCCACCCCCAAAAAAAACTGATTTGAAAATAGAAACCATGCAACAATCGCTTATGTCGATTGTTAAAAATACAAAAACAAACAGGGATAGTAAGAGAGGCAAAGAAAGAAGGAAAGGAGAGGAAGAAGTAGGGGGTAAGGAGGGGAAGCATAGTGCCTAATTCCAATCAAAAATTCAGTCAAACGCCATTAGGTTCAGGGGCAAGGTGAATACCAACATATTCAGCCCAAGGAGCCCAAATCTCATGGAACATCACGGTGGTATTAGCCAGTATGCTGGATAATTTTTCTTGTCATGATCCATGAGATTTTCTTTTTAACAACCGAAATGAGCGGCTTGGGCTGTTTCCAAGATTTGGCGATAAGGGTGTCTTTCATTGGAGGGGGGTGTGATGTAAAACAAGACGGGGCCAATTAAAGTAAACTCGTTTTATAAAGGTGCATGGAAGAGGAGGCTTTTATGACGAAATAGTGGACATCTTGTGGTGTCTGCTCTCATGCAAAATTAATTTTTTACACATGAGTACAGTTCATAAGACTGTTTTGTATAATCAAAAAACGCCAATTGTTAAGTGGGCATTTTAACAAGTACCACTCTTGTGGGAAGCAATAAATCAAAATTCCAATTGACTCCCAAGGTATGCATGCAAAGGATTTGCATTCTATTTTGTTTCTTCCGGTAGACTTTTTTTTTTGTTGGTAATCTTGTCATGCTAGGTTCAGGTTTTGTTTGTGTTCTGTGCCGGTATTAGCTTCTGATCTAAGCTGTATATTGGAGGCCTTCCTTAAATGACTGCTCTATTGGTGCCCTGGATAGTTACCTTCATCTAATAATGCGCCTTGTCATTGGCTACTGTCAAATCACTTTTTCACATCAGTAAGTTGTATTTGGTGTACTTTTTCATTTATTAGTGTTTCTTCAGAGGTGCATTCTTTAGGTTGGTGGCTGTTTAAGTTAATTTATCGTTTTGTATTACACTGTGTCATAGGTAACTCATGGGTAACTTTTCACCTCTCTTCCATAGTTGCCATGTCGGTACCAAAAAAGAAAAGGAAAATAAAAGATTTAAATAAGAAAGATGCAGTTGGAGATCTGTTGGATGCATTTAAAGAGGTGAGTGTTTACGTATGTTAATTGTAATGCAAGCATAAACCTCATAAGGAATTTGCAAGTTGCTTCTTACTGGCGTCCCCACCCACTGCCAGTAAGAACGACAAGCAGCTGAACTGCCGGGGATCAGCATCAATCAGATAAGTCCATATGACGTCCTTGGGCATGAAGTGGCTAAAACAATATGAGGGGGGGGGGGGGGGGATAGTTTTCTTGAAAATTGTTGAGGTAGTATGAACTTTGTTACCATTTCATTTACCTCCTGTAGGCTGGAGATGACCCCAGTGAAGCACCAGAATCTGCTGCTATCCCACCTCCTGCAACACCAGAACCTGAGCGGACCCCTAATGTCCCAGCAGAACCTGAGCAGGACGAGACCTGGGAGGAAAAAGAAGATAAGTTGGATGCTGAAAATATTAAACCAGGGGATCATAAATATAAATACAAAGCGGGTAAGAGTCAATGGCACCTTTTTGCAACTTGTCAGTCTCCATCACTGATATTTTGGTATCCGAAGCAAGTTTTAGACCTTTTCAAATATTTTTTACAATCTGATGCTTGGTTTGTATTGCATGTGTTCATCTAGTAACCTAGTGGGTGATCATCATAGTAGTGTTGTGTACATTTTTCTTTGCCACTTTGGACAGAGTTTGGGGCAGAATCTCGGCAGTGTAAGAACATATAGTATAGGGATATAAACACCAAGACTGCCTCTTATCTGCCTTGCCTTGGAAGCCATGCAGAATATGAGCGAATAGATAGGTGTTTGTGACTAGTCCTAAGGGGGCTTGTTATATTTGAGTAAAATCTGCTCTTATAGACCGCTGTGCTGACAACAGCTGGCATAAACCAAGTCTCTTTGGGTGAATGGGGCAGTTGTTTCCCTGAGGGTACTCCACATCCTTTGGGGACCTCACTGTTGGCTTGTTTCCTGATTTGGACACCATCCTCCTGAGAGTTTGGGAGTTCTGACAACACAAGTAGCCTGGTCCCTATGCTGGACAACTTTGAGAGTATTACTCTTGAATGCATTGGAGACAGTACATCAACATCTCGAGTACACCAGCCTCTGGATCTCCTCAAGCTAAAATCTCTGCACCAAAAGGAGAGGTTTGTGCACTGAATTGTCAGCAGGCAGCTTATGCTGGGATCCTGCTGTTGAGGATGGAGTACATCTGAGGGCCTTCATAAGATCTGGTAATGGATCCTTACTCTGCCGCTTTTTGAGGGATTTTCTCCAGATCCCTACCTCAGTCCTGACTCCTGACCATAGTCGGGTGAATGTATTTGACAGTGTTGCTCAGGTTCCTTTCCCTCGCTCCACTACTTTTGGATGCTTTTCTAGACTGGGGCTTATCGGGAGATTCTTAGAAGCACATTCTATGCTCTGGGGTAGGCAGGTCCTGCATAGTAGAGACCCCTCCAGGTGTTA
Source organism: Rana kukunoris (assembly GCA_029574335.1). Taxonomy (NCBI): domain Eukaryota; kingdom Metazoa; phylum Chordata; class Amphibia; order Anura; family Ranidae; genus Rana; species Rana kukunoris. The sequence continues at coordinate 236,199,030 of CM056052.1, read as the reverse complement.
ATGTGAGTGGTTTTTGACAATTCTCTTGTTTTGTTCCCTTACAACAGTCTGGGGTTGTGGTATTCCAATCATTCCAGCTTGCCTTATTAGGGGTACCTCTCATGTACGCTGTTCTTTTTAATTTGGGCTGACTTTAGCGTTGATACTTATTGAGTTATCTACCTGGGTTTTACATGTCTATCCTTATGGGATATTTAAGTGTTGATTCTTGCGCGTGTGTCTGCGTTGGTTGCCTGGCCAGGCAACCTAATTATTATAGAACCTTGTTTCACTGAATTTCAAAGGTTGGGAATGTAATGGTCCCGCTGATATAATATCTTGGCCACACAGTAGATAAAAGGGGTAGGGGATAAAGTTCTATACATGCCGTGAAATCCATTTCTTGGAGTCCATTGAGGGACGCAGGTCCAACTCCTGTGTTTTTTTTTGCTTTTACCTTTGGTCTTAATTTTCCACAAAACCTAAGAGAACCTAGGTAAAAGAGGGGTTATACAGGGGAAGAAGATTAATGGATAGCCGCACTCCAAAACCTGATAGGTAATCTTATATTAAATAGTCAGCATGTACAAAAAATGGGTCACAGCAGTGGAAAACAAGGAGCAGCCGACGCGTTACGCACTGAATCAGTGCTCATTCATGGCTTGAGAGCATGGCTTGTGAGCCATGAATAAGCACTGATTCAGTGCGAAACGCGCCGGATGCTCCTTGTTTTCCACTGCTGTGACCCATTTTTTGTACATGCTGACTATTTCATAAAAGACCACCTATCAGGTTTTGGAGTGCGGCTATCCATTCATCTTCTTCCTCATTTGCCTAGTGCACCGCCAGCACCCTCGGTTTCCTGCACCACCTGTGGACCACACAGTGATCCCACCTGGAGCGGTGACTCCTTTCTCCCTAGGGGTTATACAGGGGTGTTTTTTTTTTGCCAGTGTCGGGTGGTATGACCCGACTGTTTCTGAATTCTGGTGTCCCTCAATGGCCTCCTAGCAATAGATTAATTTGTCTTCAGTTGAGCTAACTAGGCCTATGATTTTTGGTAGTCCAACAGATGTGAATGGTTAGATTCTGACTTCATGTATTATTCCTCTAGAACAATGGAAGCCGTTAAGCCCTGAAGATAAGAAAAGCTATGACCGGGAGTTTTTGCTAGGCTTTCAGTTTATCGTTGCCAGTATGCAAAAACCAGAAGGTCTCCCTCAGATTACAGATGTAGTGCTGGACAAGGTGGGGTTTTTTTTTTTTTTTTTTTTAATCTCTCAATTTCAGATAGAAGTTGTCACCTCTTTCTATTCATAATTTTCATGTTTTTCAAAAGGCCAACCATGCTCCTCTTAGGCCTCTAGATCCAGCAAGACTGACTGGCATGAACTGTGGTCCAGACTTCACCCCACATTTCGCCAATCTTGGAAAGCCTACTATGGGCAATCGTGGACCAGTAAGTGGCTTTTTTGTTTTGTTTAGTAGTTTAGATAAAACTGTCTTTTTTTGCTTGATTTGATTTCAGAATATAATTTGAGCTATAATAAAATGTCGGCTAGCATCTTGGTAGCAATGCATTTCTGTATCAAGCTAGCACGGAGTGTGCCTTTTTTTTAATACTGCACAGTTTTGAACATCTTTGTAAAGTACCTGAACCCTTACATTTTGTTCTGCAGCCAGCCGGAATGGGTCCTAGACGATCTCAACAGGGACCACGAAAGGAGCCTCGTAAAATTATTGCAGCTGTGTCATTGAATGAGAATGTTCAGCTGAATAAAGCAGAGAAAGCATGGAAACCACTGAATAAAAGAGCCGGTGAAGAAGATGATTCCGAATCTCTGAAGACACAGGTGAGTTGGTGTTTGTCTCTTTGGAGCCATTAAAGATTAGCTGTATTTTTAGCACTTTTGTAAAGGTAAAATGTTTGTTTTTGGAAACATAACTAACTCTTAAACTAGTTGTATGCATTAAATCTGTATTTCCGCTAAACAGTGTTATGTTTCTTTGCTTAAGCTTTTGTGCGGTTTGTTTCAAGGAAGTTGTTATATGCAGATATTGTGTGTTTTTTAAATGTCGTCTTCAGTATTGCACACAGCAGTGCTAATGGTGTGTGTGTTTTATTTTTTTGTAGGAACTGTTCCGCAGAGTGCGCAGTATTCTCAACAAGCTGACACCACAGATGTTTCAGCAACTCATGAAACAAGTTACCGATTTAGCCATAGATACAGAGGACCGACTAAAGGGTGTAATCGACTTAATATTCGAGAAAGCCATCTCTGAGCCAAACTTCTCTGTCGCTTATGCCAATATGTGCCGCTGCCTTATGGGGGTGAGTCTTGTGTAATATGGGCTAGACAAAATCTAATGCACAATTATATTTAGGAAAAGGTAAATCCCAAAAGATGTTTACTGCTATTCTGAGCCTTAGAATTAAATGTTTTCTCAGTTTTTTTGTGCAACACATTCCATACAGTGTGCACTCAGGAACCTGGACTAATAAGAGTTATGGCTTTTTTTAATAGCACAACAGAACCCGTTGTGCCTTTTTAATGCACTGTTAATGAAATGGAATTAATGGGAACAGCCTCAAATGAAACTACCATGTAACCCAAAACTCTCGTAAAGAATCTTGCTGAGGGATGTCTTTGATCTTGTGATTAAAGCATGAGCTTTTAGGCCCCTTTCACACTGGGACGGGAGCCGCGGTGGCGGTATAGCGCACCTAAAAATATCGGCGCTATACCGCTGGGATTGCCGCGGGAATTGGCCGCTAGCGGTGCGGTATTAACCCCTGCTAGCGGCCGATAAAGGGTTAATACCGCCCACAATGCTCCTCTATAGAGGCGCATTGCGGGCGGTATTGCCGCGGTTTCCCATTGATTTCAATGGAAAGGAGCGGTATACACGCCGCTCCAAAGATGCTGCTGACAGATTTTTTTTTTCCTCTCCCGCCAGCGCACATCGCCTCAGTGTGAAAGCCCTCTGGCTTTCACATTGAGTATGTAGTGAAGGAGTTTTTTAGGCGGTATAGCAGCGCTATTTTTAGCGCTGCACCGCCTGAAAAACTCCTCAATGTGAATTTGGTCTTGGAGAATATTGTTTAATAAAATACTTTTTCCTGGGCCGTGTCCATAATGAGGTCTGCGTATTCTAGACGAAATATTGGAGAGCAGACTTATGAAAGTTGATTACTCAACAGAAGGCTTTAAGCATCTGAATAGTCCTTTTGGATGTTTGCAGATAAAGAGTAGAAGAATCCTTCAAAAAAATGTCAAGGAAATGTTCCAACAAAAAGTCGGCAACATCTCGGAATCCGAAAGGTAAAAGTACATTTATTAATGTACAAAAAGTTTTTTGTATATTAATTGACTTTTACCCTGCACATTCTACCATATTGCCAGCTTTTTGTTGGAACGTTATCTGAGGTTAAAGCAGGAGTTGCGAACCAGAGCAGCTTTGTTTACTGTTCCTCTGGAGTCTGGGGGTTGCAGAGCTGCTTCCCCCCCCCCCTCTCCTTTTAATGCAATCTTGGTACCCTGTTACCTGAATGCTCCAATTTCTTGAGAGAGCAAGAAAAGGTGCAAGTACCTTTTTTGTAAATTTAGGTGCCAAGGGTGGGCCAAAAGGCAGTTCTGCTAAATTGACTGCTTATCTCCTACTGTAAAATGCAGAAAGCCCAGATGCTGAAGAGGCCAAGTGGTAATATGTAGATAAGCATCTTGGTGGTCTACCAAATTTTTCTGTCTCAGCGGGGCAGTATCCAAGCTTGCAGATTCCATGCCGAACTTCAACATAAATGTACTTGTTTAGGGCTTTTAGATTCAGCATAGAACGAATACCCTTGTTAGGTTTTGGCACAGTGAACAGGTTTGAATTTTTTTTTGAACATGGAATGACAACTCCCTGGGACAAGAAATGGTTGAGTGAAGAAAATGTGCGGATGACTTTATCATTCACGGTTTCCAGCATTGATGACTAGCTAGTTTCTTAAGTGTGTGTAATATTGCACTTGGACTAAGAAATGGTTCAGGGCTGTCTGCAGGTCTGACTGTCCTGGAGAAGATTAAGTTGGTTTGAGACAAGAAGAAAATGTGAGGGTAGAGGGGTACACTTTTTTGAAACCACTGAGCCCACAGGTCTTGGGACATCTGTTGCCCAGAAAAAGGCAAACGGTAACAGATGTCCAACATCTCTTAGGGGTGTCCCAAAAAGCTTTGCCAGTGTGCAGTCACCTGAAGTTAGCAGCCTATGACCCAGGGTCTTTAAATATCCAGCCTGTGTCCTGTATGGATCAGGACACCCTGTTCTTTGCTTCCCTCGGACACGGCAAGTTCCAGTAAATGGAAACTTAAATTAACACCTTTTTTATAGCTTATACTTGGATCGTTGGCTTAGGACATTTCCTTAAGGGCCCTTTCGCACTTGCAGCGCTGCCGCGTTAGTGGTAAAATGTTGCTAGTTTTGGTGGAGCTTTGCCTTTAACCCCCGCTAGCGGCCGAATAAAGAGTTAAAAGCACTGCTGCCGAGGTGCTTTGTATGCGCTTTGGCGGGGCTTCCCATTGGTTTCAAATGTACCAATGGGCATGTATAAATGTCCTACCAGCGCATGGGCCCCAGTGTGAAATCCTGCATTAACCACTTAAGACCCGGACCAATACGCTGGTAAATGACCCAAGGTGTTTTTGCGATTCGGCACTGCGTCGCTTTAACAGACAATTGCGCGGTCGTGCGACGTGGCTCCCAAACAAAATTTGCGTCCTTTTCTTCCCACAAATAGAGCTTTCTTTTGGTGGTATTTGATCACCTCTGCGATTTTTATTTTTTGCGCTATATACAAAAATAGAGCGACATTTTTGGAAAAAAAACACTATTTTTTTACTTTTTGTTAAAAAAAAATCAAATAAACTAAATTTTAGTCAAACATTTAGGCCAAAATTTATTTAGCCACATGTCTTTAGTAAAAAAAAAAAATCGCAATAAAAAAAATAGCTACCTAGCGGGAACAGCGACACTAATACAGCGATCAGAAAAATGATCGCTTAGTGACGCTGGCAATAGGGAGTGAAAGGGTTAACTAGGGCGGTGATCAGGGGGTTAAAACTTTATTAGGGGGGGTGGGGGGGCTATCCTGAACCTAACACTAACTGATTTTTACAGTGCCTGTCACACTGACACTAAATGCAGTGATTACATCACTGCATTCAGTAACACTGTGACAGGGGGGTGGGGGGGGCGATCACAAGGGGTTAATATGCCTATGTGAGTGTGTGTCAGTGTTGTGTTGGTGCACACTTACTTGGCATGTCTTCTCTCATCAGCAGCGCTGGGAAACAGCGCTGCGATGAGAGAAATGATCATTTCCTCCTTCCTGTGTAAACACAGGAGGAGGAAGTGACAGCCTGGGAGCGCGCTCCCATTGGCTGGGAGCGATCGCGGGGGGGGCGGATAACACGGACATCCGCCCGCAGATCCCGGATCGCTCCCAGAGGTAGGGAGACCCCCGCAACCGCACTCAGGCGAGGACGTAAATTTACGCCCTTGTGCCTGTACGAGCCATTCTGAGGCCGTATATGTGCGTGCGGGGGTCCTTAACTGGTTAAGACACATTTTCAGGCGCTATTTTTAGCACTCAAATGCCTGAAAAATGCCTCCTGTGTGAAAGGGTTCTTAAGGATAAGGCTTTCACCTTTTTAAACATGTTAACTTCCAATGACCGCAGGTGAGAAATTATCTCTGTACCCACTGTAAGTTCTATCGTACATCATGGCAGACTGCTTATAGTTCTGAATAAACTGAGCAGTCTGAGTGCCCTTGTAGTTCATTCACAAGCCTGGCAGCTTTCAAACTGACAGCCCATCTGGAGGTAAAAGCTACAGGGCTTGTCTACAGAAGCTTGACACACTGCACCACCAATAATGGGTGCAATGTGTTCTAGGCTCGTGCAGGAAAAAATTAATGCACTTCTTTTTTTTTTGCATGAAAATGGGCATTTTATTACTTTTCTAAAAAGGTGAACTCCTTTCAAAGCTTCAGTTACTTTTCAACATATGCTTCACAGTGGTCATTTTGATTGAATACCTAGTTGAAGCTGGAATGATCCCTTCAATGTGATATTTGGTAGGGATATTGAGATATGAAAACATTTGCATTCTTAAAAAGCAAAAAAACTTCAAGTATTGTGTTAATGCATGATTCCTGACTGCCAACTTTTTTCTTGCTTAGCTGAAAGTCCCAACTACAGACAAGCCGGGAGTGACTGTGAACTTCCGCAAGCTGCTACTTAACCGCTGCCAGAAGGAGTTTGAAAAAGACAAGGATGACGATGAAGTGTTTGAAAAGAAGCAGAAGGAATTAGATGCTGCTACCTCGGTAATTGCACAGATTTGCATTAAAACTGTACAGTTCTGTAGGATCTATATTTTTTAATACCCTTACTGTTGCATTCAAAGCTAAAGTGTGTTTTTTGTTTTATACCTGCAGCCAGAAGAGAAGACACGTCTAAATGATGAACTGGTGGCAGCAAAGGATATTGCTAGGCGCAGATCTCTAGGCAACATTAAATTCATTGGAGAGCTTTTCAAATTGAAAATGCTGACTGAAGCCATCATGCACGATTGTGTAGTCAAGCTTTTAAAGAACCACGATGAGGAGTCTATAGAGTGTCTTTGCCGATTGCTGTCCACAATTGGGAAAGACTTGGATTTTGACAAAGCTAAGGTTTGTATAATATTATATAATCTTGCAATCTCCTAAGCAGCCATTCCTTTTTAGTGTATGTGTGTACTGACAGATGTCTCATGAGTTTGGTTAGCCAAGATCTGCATCCCATCAAAACCACAACTTGAATATATATAGATTGAAAAAATACATGTATATATTTTATCTAAGTGACCGTTAACTGGCCACATTGCTTATTCAGCAAATTTTCTACAAATGGTAATGTAATCGGAGCTTGATCACATTTTCAAATGTCATACTGACCTTATGATGGAAATGCCGTCATTTTCACTTTCATTTAGAACTAAGGGACTTTCCCATCTTCACTCCACCATGCCTTTTTATTTAATGGATATAGACATTCTCTTTAAAGAAAATGTATTGGTTGCAGAGAATTTTAGGATGATGCTACAAGGAATGCTAAGTTCTCTTGTCACTTTTTTTTGATGGGTACACGATTCAGAGTTTAGATTATACTTCTGCCTACAGGTGAATTTGCATAGTGGATAGCAATACACAATGCCTAGCCAGTATAACACCTCCCATCATACTTCTGTTTTTTTTTTTTGTTTTTTTTTTACTACTATCCTAAGAGGGGTGTCTTTTTTTTTTTTTTTTTTTTTTTATTATTATTTTTTTCTCAGAACAGTTTAAATAATTTACTAGCCCTCCTTTTTAATTGAAGAAAAAAAACAAAAACTTTTGTGCACTGCTTGAGCTGGTCTCTATGCGTAGTTGGCAGGTCCTCTGCAATCACTCTGGACATGTTGGACTTGGACAAATAGTGAGGACTAGCCTGGGATTGTGGCACTTTTTAGACATCAGTGTACTGTGTTTAGCCACAGTTTGTTTCTGGGGGTTCTACCCCAACCGTTTCACAGTTCTCAAAATGGGACGTCGTCCCATCTTGGATCTGAAACCCCCCTGACCCTGACCCCAGCCATTTTATCTTTTTTATATTGTCTTACAAATTATTGTAGCGGGGAAAAGAATACAATGTGTGTTTTTTTTTTTTCTTCCCTCTAATCAAGAGAAGAAAACATGGGGATGGGTTGTATGGCTGTAGATCTCTGTGATGGCAAATCAAAGTGGTTATGTGATCAAGGGCTTGTTTTACCAGCTTCTGATCATTAGTACATGACCTGGAGCTGATGGTGACAGCCCAGGCTCCTTGCTTATAGGAGTAAGATATGCAGAACGCTGCCAGTGCAAATACAGGCGCACACATATGATGCCCCACACAAGATTAGCCATTTCAGTGAGGTTACATATGTGAATATTCTCATCATAAGGGAGTTAACATGAGTTTGGTTTGCCCTTTTAAGTTATCTGGTGTCGGCAGTCTTTATTATTTTACTTTTTCCATTAACAGCCTCGGATGGATCAGTATTTTAACCAAATGGATAAAATCATCAAAGAAAGAAAGACCTCATCTCGTATACGTTTCATGCTTCAGGATGTCATTGATCTAAGAATGGTAAGAACATTATGGACATTTTTAAGAAATTGTAAACCACCACATTATAGTGTCCCCTTCCAAACTTCTTTTTTTTATATTTTATTTTTGAGATTGCATGACACCACACTTGGTTTGTGATTTATGTATTTACTATTAGGGCAGTCCTTGCAGTGTTTTAATATTTTTTCTTTCTCTTCCTCCAAGTGCAATTGGGTGCCTCGTCGTGCAGACCAGGGACCGAAGACTATAGATCAGATTCATAAAGAGGCAGAATTGGAAAAACAAAGGGAACATGTCAAAGTTCAGCAACTAATGTCAAACAAACAACAAGACAAGAGGCGAGACCCACCAGGAGGAGGAGGCGGAGGACGTCCCACGGGTGGACGAAGTAATCCGCAATCAGATGATGGTTGGAACACTGTGCCCATAACAAAGGGAAGCCGTCCCATTGACACTAGTAGGATCTCTAAAATAACAAAGGTGGGTAATTGGCAGGTTTTTTGACCATATAATTCTGTCTTTGTCAAACTTATTTTATAAGTCTTTGTTTTACTTTTTTTTTTTTTTTTAGCTTGGTGCTATAGACTCTAATCAACTGTTGGCACCAGGTGGACGTTTAAGTTGGGGTAAAGGAAGTAGTGGAGGTTCTGGATCAAAGCAGCCTGCTGAGTCAAGTAAGCTATGCCCTCTTTTTTTATTTTTGTTTTTTATTTTTTTTAGGTGTTGTAAATGACGCTTTTGTCATTTTTCTCATTGACTTGTCTTATTTTTCAGCTCCGGAATCTGGACGACCAAGCACACTTAATAGGTTTTCTGCTCTTCAGCAGTCTTCATCTGCAGACAGTCAGGATGCCAGGCGGCCTGTTTCCAGGTATGTAGCTTTAGGGTTACCCGTAACTGTACATGACTAATTTTACTGGTTTCAACTTCAGATTAAAGGCTCATGATAATATATCAGACAACCATACGAGAGTCGCCATTTTTTTATTTATAGAAGGGATTACCCTTTCAAAAATGAAACTAGATTGCTTGACTTATGTATTGGTAATGTTATGCGGAACCTCCCAAGGCCTGGAATATAAGATACATGGAGATCTCTGCTCTGTGGGAGGGAAGGCTGGAGCAAGCCAGGATGATGCCCCCGCAATGGGCGGCACCAGTGGTCTGCCCAGACCCACACCATTGTCGGCTCCATTATGTCAATATTTTCTTTTCGACAATGTGCCGAAAACACCAGTTTATTTTCGGCCGGCGAAATTTCGGTGCATCCCTAGTGTCGATGGTTTTGAGAGGGCTGCAATCCCCACGGGTCACCAGTTTTCCTCTACTTGATCACATCCCCAGCAGTTCATCATCCTAGCTGGTGGGAATGTGATCCCTTGGGGAGAAGAGATGGTGAGCTGCATAGTGACCTATGTAGATGTGCTGTGCCAGGGCAAGCTTTGTGCTTTAGTTTGACCTACGTGAATGTGCTGTCAGGGGAGGCATTTGCTGTGCCATGGAGGGATGGTGAGCTGCATTGATGGAATGGTGCTGTTGGCCAACGATTTCCAGTTGGTGCCCAGTTTTTCAAGCCATCCCCTCAGATTAATTACTTTTAATAGTATAGGACTTGCGAGTGAGGTTATTTCTGGTGTGTTACTCGGTTTGCAAATGTGTACTGTTGCCCATAACTGCTGGTGGGGTTAATGCGTACAGTTGGAGGCCCTTCACTGGTACAGTAAGAACAGCATGTTTTTAAGCTTCACTGAAAGGAATAAATGTAAATATCTACTAATCTGTTTGGTCTCGTATACTGATCTAACTGCTTCTCTTTTGCAGAGGTAGTTCAAGTCGTGAACGACCCGAGAAAGATAGAGGAGAACGATTTGATAGACGGGACAGGTTCGACAAAGCTGATCTCTTTGAGAGGTCTGACCGCTCAGAGAGGTCTGACCGCTCAGAGCGGTCCCGGGCTGTACTTACAAAGAGAAGTTTTAGCAAGGAGACAGATGATCGCAGTAGAGAGAGAGTGGCACAAATTCCACAAGAAGCCGTGCGAAAAGTAGCTAGTATGACTGAACCCCGAGATCGCAGCAGAGAAAGTAAGTATAACATTAATGAACTTATATTCTTTTTGTAATACTTGTGTGCCATATGCTCCTCTTGGTTGGTCCTGTTTGTTGCAATAAGCACATTTGTCATGTCTTTCTGCTTAGTCAAGCGAGAAACTCCAGCACCAGTGGCTGTCACTGCTGCCCCCTCCAAACCTGCCTTGTCTGAGGAAGAACTTGAAAAAAAATCTAGAGCAATCATAGAAGAGTTTTTACATCTCAATGATTCCAAGGTGAGGTTGTCATTTACTTGATGGAGATATGTATGCTCATCCATCTGTGGTGTGGGTTTTTTTTTATTTTTTTTTTTTTATCTAACACATTTTTATCTCTCTGCAGGAGGCAGTCCAGTGCGTGCAAGAACTAAATAGCCCCACACTGCTTTTCATATTTGTACGGAATGGCATAGAGTCAACGTTGGAGAGGAGCACCATTTCCCGTGAACACATGGGACAATTTCTGTCTACACTGGTGAAGTCAGGCACGCTACCAAGAGAACAGTATTACAAAGGGTAAGTACCAGTCAAAGTTGAGCATCAGAAGTTCTGTTTGTCATACAATTTCCAGTATTAATGTGGAATGTTGTATTTCATTCATTGGGGGGCAAAAATATAGGGTTATATTGCCGCCTACATGAATATTTGGACACTGGCAAACAAAATAACATTGCCTAGTATAACTTCTACTCCAAGCATGCTTTGTTTGTTCTTCGGTCTTGATTTGCAGCTCTTCAGATCAGTGTTTTCTCAGCACTAGCTTTGGGGGGGCTGTACCCATACCCCGCTGAATAAGACATTGCAGGATAATCTGGCATATGACCTTCAGGCACTTGGCTCTGTCTTGTTTTTTTTTTCCCTACCTGCATGTACTGTTTACCCTGCACATTCTCCAGGCCCATAGCCGCAGCACAGACTGAGATGTGTCCTTGGGTGTCTGCAGTGACCTAGTTGCCTCTGGCCACTTAACCCTCTCCTGCTACTACTTTGATTTGTTGTGACATAAGCTATGCTGCCTCCACCTTGCAGTGCAACATGTCAGATCCTAGACACTGAGCAAACCCACTGCCTCGGGTGATTCCAGCTAACAATCTAAGGGTTTTGATGCTGCTTTTAGTGTACCGCCTGATACTGAAATTGTCCTCTGAGTTTGTCATCTTTGAAGTCTTCATTGGCTCTGGCTGGCATGGCCCGTTTCTCGATTGTGTACAGAGAACTGCACCACAATCATGCAGGAGTTTTTGGGCAAATTGAGTTTTGCCTGCTCAATTTGACAGCACAAGTCAAGTGTGCTTCTTCGCCTTCTCTTGCAGAATCCTTATCCAATCTGCCAGCGGAATTGGTGGCCTATGGGGCTTTTGCTGGCAAAACACTGGCTTCCTTTAAAGGGTATTTGGAGCACATGCCTGCATAGCTTGGGTTGTCGCTCTCCCTTCTTGTTTCCTGTACAAGTCTCCCGTGTGTGTGTGTGTGTGTGTGTGTGTGTGAGCTAGGCTTTTTGGTTAATGTTCAAAGGGCATGCAAAGCGGGTGCTTTTTGCATGCTTGTTTCACAGCTTGAATGACGGCATCTCTTTGGAACTCCACCCTTGGCAAGAGTATCCATCTGCTTCAGCCTAGAGTAGGCTAAAAGTAGCTCTTTCATTACACTCAGGCCTTATTCACCAAAGCCCAGTTCAAGCCGTTCTCCTTGTCCGTCTGTAAACCTTGGACTTCCAAGTCCCCCAGAACTTCAACGAAATCTTCAGCTTGAGGGATCGCCCTCTTTCCAAAGTAGGGAGACATTTGTTGGTCTTTGCAGACAAGCTGACAGTCACGGCTCTGCTCAGAGCGGAGGGGGGGAGCTGAGTGATCAGCGGTGTTTGATCACTTGGTTCTGAGCCAGCAGGAGACTGATCCACCTAGGTGTGTGTGTGTGTGTGTGTGTGTGTGTGTGTGTGTGTGTGTGTTTTTTTATTTTTTCATTTTCAAAACCTGTAAAGTGTCTTCCCTAATAACACCCATTTCTTATTTTACAGAGTGTTGGAAGTACTGGAGGTGGGAGAAGATATGGAGATCGACATCCCTCACATATGGCTTTACTTGGCTGAACTAATCAGTCCAGTGTTAATCGAAGAAGCAATCCCTATGGGGGAGTTGTTCAGGTAAAAATCTAATGGATCTTGGAGGCATGTTGTGCAGTTAACCTTTTGCTCAATTTTCTATATATAATATATTTTTTTTATTTATTTTCTTAAGAGATTTGACAAAGCCTTTAATATCAAATGGAAAGGCTGGCATCCTCCTAGCAGAAATCCTAGGTTTGCAGTGCAAAGGAATGGTGAGTGTCGGTCTTGTTGGGATACTTTTGAAGGTTGGCTTGTGTTGGACTGTAAATGTATGAACGGTTTTCTTTTTTTATTGTAGTCTCATAAGAAAGCAGGTGCTCTCTGGCAAGAATCTGGTCTCAGCTGGAAGGAGTTCCTGTCAAAAGATCAGGATTTGAACAAGTTTATAAGTGAACATGTAAGTCATTTCATCAACAAAATGAAAATTTGAGCCTTTTCCTTGTTTTCCTATTACTGCTTTGGTCTATAAGTTAGAGCTGTGGTGATGTTCACTTGGTCAACTCTGATAGGGCCCCAATGAACAAAAAGGGACTAATGGGGACTATGGGAAGGTTGGGACTTTGAATGAAACAAAACATTAGGCCAGAACGAATCAGTAAGTATAATAAAATAAACTGTTTATTATTGGCAAATAAGGATATATATTGCACATTGGATGAGTAATATATAATATGTTGAAATGCATAATGGGGACATGATCGATCAGTCATAGTAGAGTTCCAATAATAAACAGAATAACATGTGATAAATAATGTAACCAGCACAAATGCATGGTAAATATGTTAAAGTGCATGGTGGGGAATTGGCTGATCGGTCCTGCAAAGTTCCAATAATGACATCATAAACAATGTAGCACATAGTAATAACTGTGATCAACAGTAAGCAGTAATGGTATTAAAAATAAAAAAAACATGAGTCAGTCACAAATGGATAGTAAAGATAGCATGATGGACAGTGTAACACATAATGAACAATGTAACCAGCAATTGGGTATACATGATGAGTCAATAGTATGTGTAGGATATATAGTAATGACATGACTGGTTGATCATGAAAGGGCCCCAAGACAAAATACAGTAATTTCTAGGCTGCCATTATAGATCCATAGCCTTGTTTACCATCAGGTTCTTCAACAAACATGTTGGCCCTATTCTATGCATGTTTAAACTCGAGCTTGAATTCCAGGCAAATATAGAAGTAAATATTGGAAGTTCTTGACACGAGAGAAACCGTGGCAGCACTTAAATATCTTCACATTTGTTGGCAAGGGACACCATTGCCTATAAGTCTGTTGCTATCTGGCAAGAGGCTTTAGGGAGAAAAGTGACCTAGCTGTGTTGCATGTCTACAATAAAGAAGTAAATTGCTCAAAATGGCTGGTAGATAAAACCATTCTGCATAAAGGCTCCATACCCCACCTGTTGCCAACGGTCTGAAAATTGGGAGCCAAGATGACCTTCACACCAACACAGTTTTTCCCGAACTGTAGACATATAGTCTCTTTGCCATAAGAGGCAGGTAAGAGCGCTTGCGATTACCATTATTGGCTACAGAACACTCATTCAGTTATACATCTCTTCTGCACTGAATGCAATTGAAAGTACTATTCCACAAGTCCAAAAGTTGCATTACAATTTTTAGAAAACCTCCAGCTCATTCTTTGAAAACAAATGTTTGTTGTAACCTGTGTGCTACTATCCACACAGGCAGTTTTTACATTGTTTTGGCTTTTTTCTAAATCTGTTGATAGGCATGTGGTTTTTTTTTTTTCCTCTCATGCCTGGTACCAAGTGAAACTTAACTAGCATTTTTTGGGGAGGTTTCATCCCCCTCATTTGATCCAGCACTGTGTATGTCTGCACCTCTTTTCTCCCCTCGCTTTGGGTCTTGCTGGGGCACTGGGAGCCATTGCCCCCCAGTGATGAAAGGCCAGGGCTCAGTGGACCAGGGGAGGGCCCAGGAGCACCAGCGGGGGACCCGAAAAGAGGAGGCTCGCAGCCGCTCTGTAATTCTATTGCACAGAGTAGGTAAGTATAGAGGGGTTTGCTTAAAAAAATACTCACTTAAAAAAATACTCGCTTTAAAGTGGTTGTATAGTCAAAATTTTGACTTTTACCTACAGGTAAGCCTATAAATAAGGCTTACCTGTAAAAAGAATATCTCCTAAACCTGTACAGTTTAGGAGATCTTCCCCCTTGCAATGCGCTGCTGACTTCAGTGGCGCATCAGGGATTCTTGGCTGAAAGCCCAGCAGACACCAAGGCACAGAATAGTTTATTCACAGGAGATCTGTGGAATGGTCAAAGGAACACCTCGTCTACTGCAGTCATTGCAGGCAGGTGCTAAAAGCCTGTTTTCTTAGACCGTAGGTGGTCACAGACAGATCTGTGGAAATAACACGCAGGATTCACATCTGTTTTCTATGCGCATTTCAGTGCGTTTTTTTTTTTTTTTTTGCACGTCGACATAAGTTTTCATGTGCATCAGTTGTGTCCTGTTCAAACCAATGTTGATTAAATATTTTTTTTTTTTTCGTGTGCAGTAAACTGCGCACAAATTGCAGATTCCTGCGCAGAAAAAAAAAATACATAGCCATTGTATTTGGGCCCTTGCAAAACGTGCACAGAAAAAATTTGACGTCTCTGCCCCATGGTTTGGTAGTCTGACATTTTAATAGTCTCTTAAATGTTATGGTCTAGTTCAGCCTTTTTCAACCAGGGCGCCCAGGCACCCGGAGATGACTTGCAGTTTTTTTCTTCAGGGGTGCTTTGGCCTAAAAATTGCCCAAATATTGTATACAAGCCAACGTGTGGCTAAAGCAGGGGTGTATTTAGGTTTTGTGCTGCCCTAGGCCTGACTAAACTCGTACACCCCCTAATTTAAATATGACCCACCCTGAAATTTTCAAGTGGGGACACTAGTTCTGATGGCTGGGGAGGGGCAATGGATTCCTTTAATTTGCATAGATTTCCTCTCACTTCCTGTTTGGCTATGGGACATGAAGTGAAGGGAAATTTCTGCAATGGGACAGGGATGGTAAAAAATTAGAAGCGAATGCCAACCGCCCACATACTGGAAGCAGTGCGGCCGATTTATGGGGGCGCTAAACTAATTTGCCTAACAGTGTAGCGCAAGCCTGCGTAAACACTGTCTGTGCTGCCCTAGGCCTGGGCCTTGTTGGCCTAGGCCAGGATACAGAATTAAGCTAAAGCCTGCCTTTTTCGTTAGTCACAGGTTTTCATTGTGCACCATTAGAACATTCTAGTTGCCAGAGTCCTAACAACCAATGTTGTCATCGGTTTATATGGAGGTCGTCTGTCTCCTGTGTAGCATCCTTGTTTGACCCTCCCTTGCCCCTCCATCAACTTTGGGGGTCACATTAGCTGAATTAGGAGAAAAACTTAGGGGGAAGAGAAACATTGGGATGCTAGTCGGTGCCCATTTGCAAAAGTGTAGTGTTGAGTGTCCTATGTGTATTGCCTTTTGTGTGTAAAATCAGAATATTTTTTTTACATTTTAGAATGGGGTGCCTCAACTACAGTCAAGGCACCCTTTAATAAAAACAGTCAAACAGGTTGCAAAACACCTGTCTAGTTCATGACCCCATCCCCCCCTTAGTCAAACTGCTCTGGGGCATCCCAATTGTAATAGAATTCCTGTGTCCTGTAGCTGTACTCCAAGATATGGAATTTTACAGGCAAATAGAAATGTCTATTTTAGATTTACCTTATTGTTGTATAGTCCATTGAGTGACACTGGTGCCAGCCTTCTGTATTTTTTCTGGCCCGTGAATTGATTTCTCACGAAACTGAGGCATCCTGGGTAGAGGAGGGGTTTTATGGGTGAATGGCTTAATGTTTTTTTGTTTGCCAGGGTCTCAACCTGCTGTCAATAAAAGCTCAACTGTAATAGAATTCCTGTGTCCCTCAATGGACTGCAAGAAATATTTACAGTAAAAACAAATCTTGGTTCTCTTTTTTACAGCTTTTTTTTCAGTGGTAATTAAAATCTTCCTTAAGCCACAAACTAAACTTTGCTTTTTCTGTGTAGAAACTGGAGTACACCATGGGCGATGAGACCGAAACACCTAGCAAAGAAGATCTTTCACCAGCAGAGCTAGAGAAAGTCCTTACAAAACTATTGAAGGAAAATAACAGTAGCAACCAGAAGATATTTGATTGGATTGAAGTAGGAATACACAATGACTTAATTTTTGTTTATTTTTTTGTAGCCAACATCAAACTTTGTTCAGTTTTAATATCCACTTATTTTTTCTGTTTACCAACAGGCCAACCTTACTGATCAACAGTTGGCATCCAACGCGTTTGTCCGGGCACTAATGAGTACTGTGTGCCACTCTGCCATTATCTGTAAGTTTTTGAAGGGCTGGTGGGCTTGTGCTGTGATTAAGATCAAGGGCAGCTGTGACGCTAGGTGGTGGGCTGATTTTAAATTAAATCAAAGGGCGGGGGTGCCGAACTCCATCCCGTTTCCAACAAATATATTTGATGCCCTGTATGACATTAGAATTTACTGTCAAGTGCTTAACAATCACAAACCTGTGAGAATTTCATTATCCTGCTAATTCTCTGCACAAATATTGATTGACTTGATTTTATCCTGTCATTACATTCATATTTTGAATAGGTATTTTTTTCTAGGGTGCATAGCAATGAAATATGAATGGCAAACTTATGAAAACAAAGCTTTTGTGCGACCCTCTGGATATGTTGGGAGCCTACACTTGAGGCCCACTATATTTAGTGGGCCTCAAAGTGCAATTTAAGTGTTTTCACATTAAGAGATATAATATATTTACAAAAAATATGAGGGGTGTATTCACTTTTGTGAGATGCTGCATGTGCTTTGTTCAGATTTCATGACTGAGGTTTACAACCACTTTAACTCATAATATTTACATTTTTCTGATATGAATATAAATATTCTTACAACCATACATTCCTTTTAAGTTTAAATATTAATCTTTTTTTTAATTCCTCCCACCCCCACAGTTGAAAATCCTTATAAAGTTGATGTTACCATGATTCACAACAGAGCGAAGTTGCTTAATAAATATCTAAATAGCGAAGCAAAGGAGTTGCAGGCATTATATTCTCTACAAGCACTAGTTGTCAAACTGGATCAACCTCCAAGTAAGTGTCAATCTGATTTTGTTCTAGCTATACAGTCCTTAGCGATTGTCTGCATGCAAATGTATAGTATGTGTTGAGCCTTATTCACATTTGCATGGTCAAACCTGTGATTAAATATGTTAAGTCAAGATTTCTAAGCGCATATAAATACATGTCATGATTTTTCAAGTGACATTCACACTAGGCATTTGAGCGTGTTTTAGGTGTGATCAGTTTGGCTGCATTTCGAGAAATTGTGTGCGCCCACATTCTGATTAAAAACGCCAGACTTGGCTAAACCTGCTTTAAATACTTCAGCCCCTGAAGAAATTGCCCCCTTCCTTACCAGAGCACTTTTTGCAGTTTGGGGATTGCGTTGCTTTAACAGACAATTGCACGGTCGTGTGACGTGGCTCCCAAACACAAATGACGTCCCTTTTCCCTCCACAAATAGAGCTTTCTTTTGGTGGTATTTGATCACCTCTGCATTTATTTTTATTTTTTTTCGGGCTATAAACAAAAATAGAGTGACAATTTAGAAAAAATTCAATATTTTTGCTATAATGAATATCCACCCAAAAAAAAAAAAAATGTTCCTTAGTTTAGGCCAATACGTATTCTACATATTTTTGGTAAAAAAAAAAAAAAACGCAATAAGCGTATATTGATTGGTTTGCGCAAGATTTATAGCGTCTACAAAATAGGGGATAATTTTATTGCATTTTTATTTTTTTACTAGTAATGGCGGCGATCTGCGTTTGTTGTATAAACACTTTTCTTTCTAACATGCTGCTGTAAGCACTGTATGTAGCCTTGGCTAAAGTATTGAGAGCTTTGTTCTACTGTAGCAGCAGGACTAGGACTCCCAGTCCTTCTCCAGGAGAAAAATGGAGTCGAGCTGAGTGCAGTTCAGCTTTTCATAGGAAGATTTGTATTTTCTGACTTCCTATGAGTGACTGAGGTGGATAGGCGGATAGATGTCACAACCTCTGCAGTGATCACCCCAACTCCATTTAGTTTTGGGAACAGGCCAGAAAGTCCCTGTCCCACTGCTGGAATGCAGTGCTTGTATACGGTATGTAGCTGAGGCTGCACACAATTCTTACAGCGCTGATAGTTGCTGCGTGTTGATGAAATTGGACCAGTTTGTTTCAAATTAACTAGTTAAAGTTCACTCATACATGGAGTTGGGCATTAATGCTCATTTCTGATATTTGACATCTGAGATTTGCATCTTGTGTTTGTAGACAAGAAGGCGATTGTTTTCTTCTGGAAAGCACAATTCGCAATATTTGGAACTGACTATATATTTTGCTTTTTCTCCTACAGATCTGCTGAGAATGTTTTTTGATGCCCTATATGATGAAGATGTGGTAAAGGAGGAAGCTTTCTACAAGTGGGAATCCAGCAAAGACCCAGCAGAGCAGCAGGGAAAAGGAGTCGCTCTAAAATCTGTCACAGCCTTCTTTACATGGCTGCGGGAAGCAGAAGATGAATCTGATAACGATCACAAGGACTGAAACAAATTTGCCCATATGCTTGCTCTTGGTTTTCACTGGGGCTTCCATTTTTTCCCCTCATCCCCCTGCTGACTTTTTAACAGAAATACATAAACCCCAATGATTTTGCATTTGCGAGAGTTTTGACTCCTTGAGTAATGAAGACTGGCAGAGGGTAAAAGGTAGCCTGACACACGGCATTGAAAGGCAGAAAGCCTGCCATGTGTGGGCTGTTAAGAGAATGTTGGCACATGGGGTGTACACAAGCTTATTTTTGTTTGTTTGTTTTGTTTGTTTGTTTTTTTTTTTTTTCCTTTTTGAGGGTTTTTTTTTTTTTTCATGCAACAATTTTTGGGTTTTCACTATAATTAAAATAAAAAAAAGTACATGAGGTATTTTGGGACTGCTGAAGGATGAGTGGAAAGCTGTGCCCTACCTTTATCTCCTCATCTTCCCCCTGCCCTCCATCACACAGGTTGGGGCACATGCACAATTTTCACTTGTGGAAATATGATTTTTTAAAAGGGCGTGTGAAGCCTACATGCTTCAGTGGGACGGAGCACCTGCGCTTCTCTACTGCTCTTTATGGCTGAAATATAGATATATAAATATATATATAAATATATATAATTATTACAAATTGTTTTGATTTGAAGTGGCAACAAGCTGTTCTCAGATCATGCTCCTTTTGCATCTTATGATGGAGTTCAGGACACCGGCAAATGTTTGTGTTTTTTTTTCTGTTTTTGTTTTTTCTGTTTTTGTTTTTCTTTTCTTTTCTTTTTTTTTTTTTTTTTTATCCGATGAACTTCTAATTGATCTGTAATGATCGAAATGGATGGATGCTCGATTACCAACAACTGAACTTTTTTTTTTTTCTTTTTTTTTTTTTTTTTTTTTTTAATTCTCCTCTTCCTTGGAGTTAGAAATTATTTTATTTCAATTGCAATCACCATGTGTTGGAAAGAGGCATCTCTCAACCCTAGCAAATTCTGTATTTATAGAGAAAGCAAAGCCTTTTGGTTATTTGTCCTTCCAAAATGTTTTGGAGGTTCTTGTAATTATTAAACCAAGAAAGAATGAAATTTGTAAATACTTTTTGCTTTCTTTATTAAGTATTTAAATGATTCTGACTTACAAATCCCACCAAAACCTCTTTTCACAGAAACTGGAATAAATAAGAACCTTATATGATGTGTCTTGTTTTCTGTGTCCACAAAATTGGCTGTAATGTCCCCCCATCTGTATTAACAAGACTGGGGAGCAGTCTCCATATTGCTTACATCAAAAGCTTAATCTCCTCTTATTGATGTATGCTGTAATTGTTTATGCTGGCAAGTATATGCTTCCAGAGATTATATACACTTGTAGAATTGTGAATAATATGAAAGATGTACAGGCTTGAAATTTGACCATTTAGTATTTAAGGTTTTTGTTTTTCTCTTTTTTGTTTTTATTTTTTGCCAAGCTCTAATGATTAGGGTCATAAATTATGCTATTGTACCCAAGTAAAATGCAACCTAAAGCACCACAATACCTCTTTGTTATTAATAGCACCTACTAAACACTATTTCATCACACAAGTCTCTTTTAGTTTATAAACGCACTGTGGTGTTATTTCAGATGGTGAAATAAAGTTGAGACTATCATTCTTACATGAGGGTCAGAGCTGAACATCTGCAAAATTGTTGCCTCCAGCCGTGTTGGGCTTGGTTCACATATATGTGAATTGGATACATTTTGAATTGCATCCTATTTGCTTAACATGTGAACCAGACCAGCTTTCAATGGAGACGTTTCACATAAATGTGAGCAAGTTGCGGTGCAAATTTTAAAAGGGTACTGTGAGTTTTTCACACTTAAACCACACCTGACTCTGCACCAAAACCGAATCCGCATATATGTGAACCCAGCCCTACCGCATTTTTGATTTATAGAATGGCTGCTATAAAGACCATGTTAAAATATTTATGAAATTTAAGGCCAGCAATATGTTCAGATCCACAGTTTTTCTGCTGTTCCAGCCACGGTTTCATACTTATGCAAACATTGCTGGTTCAAGGTCCACTCTACCAAAAAATTATTTGTGATCTGAATCATGCATCGGTATATGTCCAGAGACTTTCAATGCAGAGATTTCTCAATTGTAATTTGTCCATGATAACCTTCCCTTTTAATCTACAGATCCTAATGAAGGTGTCTTATTGAGCACACCACAACTATAGAACTACTTATAAATGAAAGGCCAGAAGCAGTTTTGCCTTTCTGAACTGCATAAGCTCAGCGTGGGGGGTGGAATATTGTAGGAAAATTGAATACTTGGGGAAATGTGGGCTTTCTTTGCATACGTCCTTCTGAAAGATGGTGATTTGTCCTGGTCCAAATCTAGAGTTCCTGTGTTCACTTGGTCATGCTTGTTCCAGACCAGTAACGTAAGCGCATTAAAGCAAGGAAGTAGTAATTTGCATTTTCAAAAATTACAGCGTTCATACTTGGCAGAAAAAAAAAAGAAATTTTGATTGCAGCATATGCGGTATCTATTATGGAAAAATTTATTGGTTGCAGCTTGGGACTCGCAAGCATGTATTGTCTTGGGCTTTTGATTGTGGAACTGATCTTATGCCACACAGGTTTATTAACCTGTTGCTCACATAACACATGTGTGCTGGCAAAGAGGATGGGTTTTAACTCCCACATATGTGTCTATGAAAGTTGGAGGTTTCTGTGCTGAAAGTGCGCTTGCTGTAATCTCCCAGAACAGTGACTGAGTCAATTAGTCGCTTGCTCAGGCAGACATTATTGCCCCTGGGGCATAATAGGCCCACTTAAAGGAATGGCAGGATGGGAAAGGGTCAAAAGTGCTGTGGCAACCAGATTTTAGCTTGATTTATTCCCGCATAACAGATTTCCTGGTTACTATGGATTGCTGCATAAGGTTTTCTTCTGTTTTTTGTTGCTTTAAGCAGACCTTGCATCAAAATGCTAACTCTTTCTATCTTGTAGATCTCCTTCCAGTAATGTAAGAAATTTAAAGTTTGCGAGAAGTAAAACAAAAGCTTTAAAAAATAAAATACTTGCCTTACCCCTTGCCTTAAGTTAAACATCCCACATATAACCAGACACCAGAGCTCAGGTCACAATGTTGCTGTGGCCGACGCCTCCCCACTTGGATGGAGAGGAGGATTTGTCATTGGAGCCTTGCCTGCATGCGCTGCTGGATCTGTAGGTAGAAGCCCCCTTCCCAGATGTGGTGTTTGGCATTGATACCCCCTGGTTGGGGGGGGGGGGGGGTCAGTCCACTCTGTGCTCCACACCCCCTCCCCCCAGTATTTAATGCAGTTCCCTCCTGCCTCCCAGTACTTGGTGCTTAGGCAGATTTTGCCTGGCATCCCAGGGTAGGAGGGGGCCCTTCTCAGTTCTGCATGATGAGGGTTCCCTCCAGGAGGTAGCATTGCAGCTACCATATGCTTTACTGTGGTGGCAGCCCTTCTTTTTTTTTTTTTTTTTTTTTTTTTTAGTGATCCAGTGGCCATAGTGTGGTGTACGGAAAGGGTGAACTTCCCAAGCCAGCATACAAGTCAATTGGAAAGTGCATGAATAGTTATTTACTTGCCAGTGACCCCTATTGGTTTGTATGGGAGCTGACTGGGGGGGGGGGGGGGTGCATTGCGGCCATCTTGCCAGTGAACACTCTGACTGGACGCAGTACTTGGGACAGGAAAGCTTGCTTTCTGCAAAACGGCAGCATCCACAGCTGGCTCACTGACATCTATAGACTGCATCCATGTTGACGCCATGGTGCTCTGCTGGTGTTGAGGCCTCCCTCTTTGCTGTAGCTGGTTTTAGGGGGTGTCTTAATGTTTGATTTTCTGCTTGAGAGGGTGACCACGCTGATTTACTTCTGTGCAAGAGATGCTTGAAATTTAGACTTTGTTTGGGTGGCTGACATTGTGTTGGTACACACAAGCTGGCTAGGTCCATTGATATTTTTCCATTGCCATGCATGCTTTGATATGTTTTTTTTTTTTTTTTCTGAAATGCTTTGCTGTATGTTAGCCCTTTAAGGAGGCCCTTCTGAAGAAGTGGACCTTTGGTGGATCCTCCGAGTTTGAGGCTGACTAAAGCAGCTGTAAAATATTATTGTGGGGTCCATTATGCGGCATGTTTGCTATGGCATTTGGTGTATTTGACGAAAGGGGTTTTTATGCGATTCCGTGCAAAGGAGAAAGTACAAAGGAAGAGAACTGCTGCCCCTACAAATTACTACCACCTGAGTGGAGTACAAATAGATGCTTTGAAAAGTGATGTAGGTGTGGCGCTGTTCTATTGAGTAATATAAAAAGTGCTTGGAGGTGTGTGTGTGTGTGTGATATATATATATATTCATATTTTTTGGCGTACAACACACTTTCTTTCTCGTACATCACGGGACACAGAGCAGCATATTCATTACTATATGGGTTATATGGAGTACCTTCAGGTATCGACACTGGCAATCTCAAACAGGAAGTCCCCTCCCTATATAACCCCCTCCCATAGAGGAAATACCTCAGTTTTTTTCACCAGTGTCTTAGGTGTTGGTCACGGAATAGCTTTGCCTCCACATCCTTGGGATTAAGGCGGGCTAACCGGATCTGTCCAAGGAGCCTCAGTGCCAAAGTGGACAGTACCCGGGCCCCAAACCGTGGGGTTTTGCCTATAATGCTCCTCTCTAGAGGGCTGGACCCTGGGCCCAGGACTTGGAGTTTTATAAACCAAAAGATCCTGTTTGCCAGGGTGCTGTATAGGTCCAGGACAGCGGCTCCTTCCAGGACCCCAGTGCCTGAAGGTCTACTACGCTACCCACGGAGATGGGAGAAGATTGGACCGTTTTGCAAAACGTCCTGCGGCATGGAGCAGTTAAGAGGGGAGCCTGCGGGACTTGGTTCGACAGCAGGCTCTCCAGGGGAGATCTTAAGGGGGGTAGCCTGAGTATGCGCTGCATTGGCACCATGGTCACTATGTCTGATGGACAGGATGCCCTGAAATGTTTCCCCCCCATCACTTGATCCCCCTACCTATCTATGTATGTTTGCTAGCTACCTGCTGCTCGCTGGTTGAAGATCTTTAAAAAAAAAAAAAAACAGATCTGTCTCTAGGCTAAAGGGACTCCTTAGGGGCCTGTTTTAGCCTTACCTTGCCGGGATTCAAAATCTGCCGCCTGATGCGTCCTCCAACCTGCATTCCTGGGCTCCAGAGTGCGTCTCCTCCTGGGCTCTCCTCCCCCGACAGTCGCGCGCGCATGCATATAGAAAATTTTCGCTCCGTTCGGGAGGGGCGGGGAGCGTGACTGCAGTGTAGAGTGGGCGTGCCTTCAATTGCTGTTATACACAGCAGGCGCGTTCTTAGCTCAGTTCAGAGCTGAGCTGGAGAGAGAGGACGTAGAGCTGGCAGCACAGTGACTCCCGGTGGCGAGAAGGGGTACTACATGCTGGAGTCAGCTCCAATACTTTTTGTTAAGCCAAAATCCCCTTGGCAACAGGTTGAATGCTGGCAAACATGTTGGGGGTGGGGCTGTATGTTGTGAATAATATTATAAAGGAAAACATACTGAGCCCCACCGTTTTTGGGCATTAGTGATCCTATTGTCCCCTAAACCTTATTTTTTTTGTACTCTTGGCTATAACAGTCTGTTGTTGTAAGCGGAGTCCCTCGGGTTTGTATTATGGCTTCCAAGGGTTCAGGATCAAAACACAAAAAAAAAAAAAGAAAAGGCAAAGACAAAGGGGTTCCTCCTCTGGTTCTGATGATATGCCAATACTTTCCCCACAGGTTATTCCTATAGGGGTCACCCTGGAAAAGCCATTAAGGGGGTCTGGTGCTGAGGCTGGCCCAGGTCGGCCCAACCCTGTGTTATCAGAGGAGATGCTAGCCGTCACCCTAGGGGGGCTAGAGAAAAAAGTTAACAGCTATGATCGCTGGATCTTTTTTTTCTGGCAAGAAGCGGACTAGATCCCCATCGCCAAAAGGGACAGAACCTAGAGGAAGGATCTACCACTGAAGAATCGTTTTCAGCCTCCCAGACGGAGAGTCTGTGGGTCCAGTCTTTGACAGTCATGGTCCGCTCGGCATTTAATTTGCCATTTCCAGAGCCTCAGGTTCCTGCGGTATCCTCTTTGGGTTCTTTTAAAAGCGCCTTTAAGCAACGCAGCTTTTCCGGTCCATCCTCTGTTAGAGGAATTGGTTTTTCCAGGATTGGGACGACCGGACAGATTTTTTTCTGCCGCCTAAAGCTGACGAGAGGGTAGTCTTTATGCACGTCTGCCAGGAAATATTTGTGCTTGCAGGCACTCTTTCCCCTGACCAATTGCTCTTTAAAAGGGGCCCGGATGGCTCAGTCGGTAGAGCATCGGACTTTTGGTCTGAGGGTCCAGGGTTCAAGTCCCGGTTCGGGCACTGCTTTTCAACTACCCGTGAGGTCCTTGAGGCCACATCTCCCGGAAAGCGCCCGATCTCGTCTGATCTCGGAGGCTAAGCAGGGTCGGGCCTGGTTAGTGCCTGGATGGGAGACCACCTGGAAGGTTTTCTGTTATTTACCCTATGGAAAATACATTTTTCTAAGAAAGGGGGCGCTCCCAACTGTGGACGCAGCCATCTCATGGGTGAATAAATCATTAACTGGCCTAAGGGGAAACATACAAATGTTTAAGGTCCCGGTCTATAAACGTTTAGAGACACTTTTTCCAGCATCCTTGGCTACAACCAGCAGTGGCTGCAATTGGAGTTTTGTCAGGCGTTAAAGAACCAGACAAAACAGATGCTTAAGACATCCCTGCCCAATAGGCAGAGGAGTTATTGGATATTCCCAGAGCTCTGTGCTTTGCGGTAGAGGTTATAAAAGGACTCCATCCAGCAGGCGTCTCGTTTGTCACTATTTTTAGTGCATATGAGAAGGCTCTTATGGTTGAAGAACTGGGCGGCCGAGCCCCATGTAAAAGACTGCTGGCAGGTTTGCCCTTCCATGGAAAGATCTGGATAAATACATTCAGACTGTTTCAAGTGGCAAAAGTACCCTTTTACCAGTCAAAAGAAGTTCCGGGGTCCTGCGTTTAAAAGGCAGCTCCCCCCTGTTCCGGGGCCCTCAAATTCCAGGCAGTACGGACCTCCTGCGCGATCAAACTTTTAACAATGGATCGCAAGGACAGGCCTCTGGGGATCGATCCCCGACAGAGGGGGTCCGATCATCTGTGGCCACAGGCTACAGATTAGAATTTCTAAAATTTCCTCCACAAGGAAGGCCTCAATGCGGGCGGCATTGGATCATCTGCTTTACCAGGGCATAATGGTAAAGGTACCAGCCCAAGAACAGGGGCTAGGTTTCTATTCCAATCTGTTTGTCATACCAAGGCCCATCGGCGATGTCAGACCAATTTTGGACCTAAAAGGTTTAAATGCTTACCTAAGGGTTCGCTCTTTCTGGATAGAATCCGTTCGGTCAGCAGCCGCCACACTCCAGAAGGATCTGGCTTCTATAGACATAAAGGATGGTTACCTTCATGTACCAATTCTTTCAGCCGCATCAAATATTTTTGTTTTTACGCTTCGCAGTGATACAGCGTCACTTCCAATTCGTGGCGCCCCCCTTCGGGCTGGCTACGGCCCCCGGGTATTCACGAAGGTCCTAGCTCCAATTCTAGTCAGTCTAAAGGATCCAAGGGATCTCGGTCCTAGCATACCTGGACGACCTCTTAATCATAGATCACTCGCTTCCTTGGTGGAATGCGTAGTAGCCCTCATGGTTCAGTACCTCGAGAGGTTCGGCTGGGTCCTAAACCGGGGGAAAGATCAGCATTTCAACCTACAAAGCAGTTGGAATATCTCGGCATGAGATTAGACACAGAACAGAAGATGGGTGTTCCTGCCCCTGGTAAAGGTCGAGGCTATCAAAAGATTGATTCAGTTGGTTCTAAGCAAAAGAGAACCAACTATTCGCCTATGTATGCGATTACTAGGCAAACTAATGGCCATGTTCGAGGCGATACCACACGCTTCCACACTCGTGTCCTACAGACAGCAATTCTAGCAGTTTGCTTCTGCTCAGTGGTCTGGAAGGCTGGAGAGCGGTCTTGAACGGGTTCACTCGCCAAGGAACTTGGGCAGAGGCGGAGAGGCAGCTGCCCATCAAGGTCTGGGAGATCAGAGCGGCTCGGCTATCCCTCCTGGCATAGACATCCAGATTACAGGGGTCCTCGGTGAGAAGTCATTCAGACAATGCCACAGCGGTGGCATATATGTGAACCACCAAGGGGGAACCAAGAGTCAAGCCACTCAGAGTGAGAGGAGCTTGGTTTTTCGGTGGGCAGAGGTTTATGTACCCTGCATATCGGTGACATTCATTCCCGAGGTGGACAACCTGCAGGCGTACTTCCTAAGTCGCCAAACCCTGTCGCCGGGGGAGTGGTCTCTGCATCCACAAGTTTTTTTTCAGACAATCTGCCAGAAGTGGGGAGTGCCAGACGTGGAGGTCATGGCATCAGGATTCAACAAGAAGCTAGACAGGTTCATGTCTCGAACGAGGGACCCTATGGCCTGCGGAACCGATGTGTTGGTTTGCCCTTGGCATCAATCATAACTTCTATATGCATTTCCCCCGCTGCAGTTACTACCCCGCCTGTGGCGCAGGATCATAGCACAGGCCGGTTATCCTGGTAGCCCCAGCTTGGTACCGGAGGGCATGGTACTCACTAGTCCTGAAATTGGCAGCGGGAGGCCCTTGGACTCTTCCTCTATGGCCAGACCTACTCTCACAAGGCCCGATCCCCCACCCTGCATTACGGCGTCTAAATTTGACGGCCTGGCGGCTGAATCCCTGATTCTCAGGGGTAGAGGTCTGTCTAGGCAGGTAATCCCTACCCTCATTAAGGCTAGAAAGCCGGCCTCCAGGGTAATTTTGTTACAGGGTTTGGAGGGCCTACGTAGGCTGGTGTGAGGCTAAGAGATGGGTTTCCCGCAAGTATACCATTGATAGAGTATTACGTTTTCTCCAGCTAGGAGTGGATAAAGGCCTGGCATTAAGCACGATCTAGGGACAGATTTCAGCCTTATCAGTGTGGTTTCAGAGGCCGCTGGCCGCCCACTCGCTGGTTAAGATCTTCGTACAGGGAGTCTTACGTGTTAATCCTCCGGTCAAATCACCACTTTGTCCATGGGACTTAAATCTTGTTCTGTCAACTCTACAGAAACAACCCCTTGAGCCGTTGGCTGAGGTACCTTTGGTTTTACTGACTAGAAAGTCGGTATTTCTGATCACCATAGTTTCGGCCAGGAGAGTATCGGAATTGGCAGCCTTATCTTGTAAGGAACCATATCTCATTTTACATAAGAAAAGGGCGGGGTTCCGTCCTCATCCTTCCTTTCTACCAAAGGTTATATCCAGTTTCCACCTGAACCAGGAGGTGGTACTTCCATCCTTCTTCCAAAACCCACCTCTAGAAAGGAGGGGTTGCTGCATACGTTGGATATTGTCAGGGCCATAAAGGCCTATCTTAAAGCTACAGAGAAGGTTCGGAAAACAGATGTGGTGTTCGTTTTACCCGAAGGGCCCAAGATGGGTCAGGCAGCTGCTTGATCCACCATCGCAAGATGGATTAAACAATTAATCGTTCAGGCCTGCGGTTTGAAGAGGTTGCCTCCTCCTTTGTCGGTAAAGGCCCATTCTACCAGGGCCATGGGCACCTCCTGGACAGCACATCATCAGATCTCTATGGCTCGAATATGCAAGGCAGCAACGTGGTCGTCAGTCCACATGTTTACAAAATTTTATCAATTGGACGTAAGAAGGAATGCGGATACAGCCTTTGGGCAGTCAGTACTACAGGCCGCGATTCAAGCTCCTCAGGATCTGAGGGGGCTCCCTTGATTTGATTTGAGATTTACATTTCTTGTTTAAGTTGGATTTACTAGTATTTGAGTATACCTCTAAATTAAATCCTTTTTTGGAAGATGTCTCCCTCCCCTCATTAAAGCATTGCTTTCGGACATCCCATATAGTAATGAATATGCTGCTCTGTGTCCCGTGATGTACGAGAAAGAAAAAGATTTTTTAATACAGCTTACCTGTAAAATCTTTTTCTTGGAGTACATCACGGGACACAGAGCTCCCACCCCTCTTTTGGGGAACATTTTTGGGAGGCATACTGCCTGCTACAAAACTGAGGTACTTCCTCTATGGGAGGGGGTTATATAGGGAGGGGACTTCCTGTTTGAGATTGCCAGTGTCCACACCTGAAGGTACTCCATATAGCCCATATAGTAATGAATATGCTGCTCTGTGTCCCGTGATGTACTCCAAGAAAAAGCTTTTACAGGTAAGCTGTATTAAAAAATCTCTTTTTTTGTACCCTTAAAACAGAGGGTAAACCGTGCCTGCGTGTTATACGCAGGGGGCTGTCGAAAGGTGTGTTTTGTTTTTTTTTCCCTGAAACTTCCCTCTTAAAGTTCGGGTGCGTGTTATACGCCGATAAATACGGTATATAATATTTTGTGTATTGCCCTGAAAATCCTTTTACCGAAAATGGTAAATGTGCATAGAAGTTTTTATGTGATGGTGTTGCTGTGTTGCACCCTCTGCTGGATGTAACCCTAAAACATCAAAGTATCTCCTGTGCGTATGGTGACACAAATCTACCTATGTGTTTATTATCATACACCCATGATTAATCCCCTGCCAGATATTGTGCAAAAAAGTGATTTATACAACAGTGTATTTCTAAAATTTACCGATGATCACAATAAATATACAAACAGAAAATGTAATGAACGAAAATTGAATAAGAAAAAATTTCATATATAAAGTCCTTACCAATTTGAAGTTTATCATAGACTGTAGGAAACAAAAGTGACTGGTGCTTGTAAGTGTCCAGTTCTTTTAAACAGAAGATTGCTCGGTGCCCAGGGCAGTTACAATACTATCACATATAAAGACTTCAATGCACATTTACCATTTTTGGTAGAAGGATTTTCAGGGGAATACCCAGCACTAGTCCAAATTTAATTTTTTTTATATTCCTCAATAGAATAGTGCCACGCCTATCTCAACTCGTCTGGTGTATGTGCCAAGGTTCTAAGGCAATTTTTGTACAAAAGACAAGTGATTAGTTATACGTGTATATGGTGGACCAGTTGGTCCAGGGCCTGAAACGTGTTTTGTGATGCATCCTTGGATGCTGTTTTGCTCCATTCCAAGCTCTACAGCTTGGCAGTGGTGCTTTGACTCAAATGCTCATCTGCTGACCAGACTTCTAAAAAGGCCTTGGTGGATCTACCCTTGGAGGGAGAACTTTTTTCTTTTCGGTGCTACCTTGACTGACGACATAAAGATCTTCAGGGGAGGCAAGAGTACCCGCCTCACACAGGCGGGGGGGGGGGGGTTACCAAGTTGGAAGTCTAAGCCTTTACTGCCCACGAGGCTGTTCAGTCCCCTGGCTCCTCTGACAAGCACTTCAAGGCCCCTATGGGTGGTGCCAAGCCCTCCTGATTGCACAAGCCTGCTGACAAGTTCTCTACAGGATGAATGTTTTTCGCCACCCATTTTAGGGTGGAACTGCTGTTCAACTACTCTTGTCCTTTCATGTAGGCTCTGGGTCTTATGGTGTCTGCTTTTAAAGGCGGTCCCATTAGCGTACTAGGGTGGAGAATCACATTTGCTGTGGACCTCCCTCAATCCAAGCAAGTGTCTGCAAGCTCTGGCTACAGGATAGAATTGCTTTCTTATCACCTGGAGAAGCTTTGCCTCCAATATTTGCCTTCTGCCATCACACCCTCGGGCCCTGTGCCCGAGCCAGAACGGTTTCAGGGGTTTTACTCCAACCAGTTCACGGTTCCAAAAAATGACAAGGTTCACCCAATTTCGGGGCTTTCATTGCTTTGTGCAGGCAGTCCAAGGTGGAATCCATCCATTCTGTGGTGACTTCTCCATCAGGGGATTTTCTGGCATCCATAGACATCAAAGATGCATACCTGCACATTCCCAATTATGAGGGACATTGGCAGTTACTTTGCAGTAGGGAATTTAAGTATTTATTTTGGGGGTGCTACCCTTCAGGTTGGCTTTGGCTGCCAGGGTATCTAACGTGCTATCCCCAGTCCTGGTGTCACTGAGAAAACTGACAGCTGGCCAACCTGCGAGTGCACTTCAGGCTGCACTGGTGGAGATGATCTGCTCCCTGTAGGGTTTCGGGTTGGTCCTGAACCTCTCGTCTGCCATTACCCCCTTACCAGGAGGCTCGAGTGTCTGGGCCTGTCAACTCTAAGCGGGCCACAGTTTTTTTTATTTATTTTTTTCCTTGGTGGATGAGCTTTGAAAGCCTTGGACTGCTGTTCAACTACTCTTGTCCTTTCATGTAGGCTCTGGGTCTTCTGGTGTCCGCTTTTAAAGGTGGTCCCATTAGCGTACTTCTGTACAAGAGTTCTGCACAGAAAAGTCCTATTGACATTGGACTCCTGCTTTTCCTGGAGCACTGGATTGATGTTCTCTGGCGACTTGCACAAAACCATTACGCAGAGCAGGCAAGTATGACATGTTTAGTTAAAGACTAACAAAAATAAAGTATAACTTTAAACTGACCTGGTGACACAGGGAATGAATGGTGTTTCATTAATCAGGGACACCGTTGTTGGCGCACACTGTGGTGATATTGGAGCAGCCAGCTATTGTACATGACCATTGCCAAAGCAGTTCAATGTCGCCATGGTGATACTGCACTTGCTTTGGTCACAGTATGGTTGACACAGCAATACTTGGTAGGTGGTTGATTTTTTTTTTTTGCAGTATGCTTATACAGCCATGATTGCTAAATAAGCAACCATTTCTGACAGCTCTCAGCTGCCTTCATGCAGCAATTGAGAACGGCTGTGATTGGCTACAGGTATCGCATAGTACAAGGCTGCTGTGATTGGTCACTGGTACAGTGCCAATCACAGATCCACAGTAGTTCTCAATGGCTGTATAAATGGCAGCCATTGTTTACCAATGAACATGTAAATGCTGTGATTGGTCACAGTGATCACATGGTAGCATGGTGGAAGACAACTGCTCCGTACTTGGATTGGTGATACATGGTGGCTGTCACGATTACACATGTTGTACAGTTCTGGGAGGACATATGGGCGCACCCTTCTAAAATTACTCTTGTCCCACCCAGCTCTATATGTACGGGTGGGAGGGAAAAAAAAATCTACTTTTTT
This sequence comes from Rana kukunoris, assembly GCA_029574335.1. NCBI lineage: Eukaryota > Metazoa > Chordata > Amphibia > Anura > Ranidae > Rana > Rana kukunoris. Next base: position 236,166,821 of record CM056052.1, on the reverse strand, counting down.
AATGTGTGTGTATATATATATATATATATGTATGTATGTGTGTGTATATATATATATATATATATATATATAATCAAATAAGGAGTTGAAGGGGGGGAAATTGTGCTGATCCACACATTCAAGGTGAAATCACTCCCTGCTGCTCTATTTTGTTATGACAGGTAGGTAGACTTCCCCACTGAGAAAACAATGATCAGTGCTGCCAGCTACAGCAGGCAGCACTGATGGGAAAAGGCCCATCAGGGTGTTTGTATAGAAGTCAATCGATCCCTGCTGCATTTCAATCCATATATAATAGATCAAAGGGCTTCTCTATTGTATAGCCCAGCAATTGGGTCATATGTTGAGCTAACTGAGGAATGTTTGCAGTCAGCTATGACACCAACTCCTCCAGAGATTTTGAAAAGGTAAGGGGAAAAAAAATAAGTATAGAAACACATAACCAAATAATTAGGGTTTTCTGAAATTTGACTGCTAAAGTGGAAATTATGCTTTTTAAAGTACTATTTTTAAATGGCAGTAGAAACCAGAGCATGTAAACCTCCTTGCCGTCATGAGGTGTCACTGCAGGATAATAAAGTATGAGGGATTGTAGTCAGTGGTTACATAAGTGAGCAAAATGTATAGCTTTTTTTTTTTAATACAGAAGCCAGCTTTCATGTGCATCATAAATACAAACAGTAATGCCTGGTGGCAGTTCTTGCCCTTAGATCTACATATGGTAGTCTGTTACACCAGCTTTTTGGTAATGTGACATTGCTCGTAACTGCAGTGCCATACAGTGGCTAGTGAAATGCTGTTGTATACACGGACATGGGGATATTTTCTAACATTGCAATACCAAGTATTCTACATTACAATGGGTATAGAAAAGAATCACCCCCTTTAAAAATATCAGCTTTTATTGCTTTTCAGTTTTAACCACTTCAGCCTCGGACCATATTGCTGGTCAATGACCGGGCCACTTTTTGCGATTCGGCACTGCGTCGCTTTAACTGACAATTGCGTGGTCGTGCGAAGTGACTCCCTTTTTTTTCACAAATCGAGCTTTCTTTTGGTGGTATGGGATCACAACCTCTGCGTTTTTTATTTTTTGCGCTATAAACAAAAATAGAGCGACAATTTTGAAAAAAATATTTTTTGCTGTAATAAATATTCCCAAAAATATAATATAAAAAAAAAAAAATTTCCTAAGTTTAGGCCAATACGTCTTCTACACATTTTTCGTAAAAAAAAAAATCGCAATAAGCGTTTATTTGGTTTGCGCAAAAGTTATAGCGTCTACAAAATAGGGGATAGTTTTATGGCTTTTTTTTTTTTTTTCTTTTACTAGTAATGGTGGCAATCAGCAATTTTTATCGGTACTGCGACCCTACAGCGGACACTTCGGATACATTTTTGGGACTATTGGCATTTTTAGAGCGATCCGTGGTATAAAAATGCACTGATTACTATAAAAATACCACCGACAGGGAAGGGGGTTAACACTAGGGGGCGAGGAAGGGGTTAATTATGTTCCGTGTGGGTTCGTTCTAACTTAAGGGGGTGGTGGTCTGACTTGGGGAAATTACAGATTGCTGTTCATACATTGTATGAACATACGATCCGTCATCACTGTGTTGCAAAAAGGATCAACCCCTCCCTTAAAAAAATTACTTGTAAATTAAATTGAGAAAGTGATTAGCTATACCTAATCTCGCACACAGCCATTTGACTTTCAACTGTGATCAGCTGTTGTCATTTTGATTAGCTCGGCATGCAAATAGCTTTGGAGCATTTCAGCCCCTGGTTGTGCAACTGAAGTGAAATATCAACTATGGATGACAAGGCACTGTCAAAAAAAATCTCTGGGATAAAGTTGTGGACAAGCAAGTTAGGAGATAGATACACATTTTTTTTTTCTTCAAAGGCTTATATCAATGCCTAAAAGAAAAGTCTATCAAGAAGTGGAATGTATGTGGTACAACATAGACAAGTGATGGTGAACCTTGCCCCACCCGATGTTTTGGAACTATATTTCCCATGATGCTCAACTAGACTGCAGAATGCATGAGCTTAATGGGAAATTAAGTTCCAAAACATCTGGGGTGCCAAGGTTTGCCACCACTGAGAAACCCTCCCTAGCTAATGACATTGCTTCAAACTGGACGAAAGAGCCAGTATAAAACTGGTCAGAGGCTACCAAGAGGCCTGCAGTTGCAGGAATATATGACAGAGTGGTCATTGTGTATGCATGACAACAATATCACACATTTTCCACAAATGTGGCTTGTATGGGAGGGCTGCAAAAAATAAAATAAAAAAAAGCTACTCGAAAGGCCATGTGCAATCATGACTGAGCTTTGCCAAAACGGACCTTGAAGATTCGGAGGCGGGGTGTTTCTCTCTGCAGCAGGGACAAGAGCAATTGTCATAGGGAAAAAAAATGGATGGGCCAAAAATACAAATTCTTGAGGAAATCTGCTGTCCTCAGTTATGTTGGAAGGTATACCTTCTCATTGACCATCGCCCAAAACAATGCAAAAATGACCACAGAGTGGTTGAAGAAGAGAAGTGCGTTTGTCCTTGCATGACCCAGACCTAAACCCTATTGGAAATCTATGGAATGACTTGAAAGATTGCAGTCCACAAATGGTCACGGTCATATTTAACTGAACTTGAGTAGTCCTGCGAGGAAGAGTGGGCAAATATTGCAAAATTTAGTTGAGACATATCCAAACAGATTAAAGGTGTTCATTAAAGCAATAGGTGGTTTAACAAAATACTGACATAAGGTGGTGATCCAACAAAATACTGACATAAGGTGGTGATCCTTTCTCCAACTCTTTTTTTTCTCTGATGTGTTATATTTTTCACTTGAATGTTATAAATTCAGCTGGATAAAAAGAACTTAATCTCAGGCTGCAAAGAAACAAAATGTACAATGCCTTGAAAAAGTATTCATACGCCCTGAAAATGTCCACATTCTGTTACATTTACGTTTTTGGTTGTAACATATTTTATTGGGACTTTATGTGATAGACCAGGGGTCAGCAACCTTTTGAGCACAGTTTGCCCAAAAATGTTTTGGAATAAATTGTGTGCTGATTTTATAACAAAAAATTTTCAACTTCACACTCTCAATTAGAGATGAGCCGAACACCCTCTGGGTCAGTTCACAGCAGAACATGCGAACAGGCAAAAAATTTGTTCGAACACCGTTAAAGTCTATGGAACACAAACATGAAAAAACAAAAATGCTAATTTTAAAGGTTAATATGCAAGTTATTGTCATAAAAAGTGTTTGGGGACCTGGATCCTGCCCCAGGGGACATGTATCGATGCAAAAAAAGTTTTAAAAATGGCTGTTTTTTTCAGGGGGGAAGTGATTTTAATAATGCTTGATGTGAAACAATAAAAGTGTAATTTTCCTTTAAATTTTGTAACTGGGGGTGTGTATAGTATGCCTGTAAAGTAGCGCATGTTTCCCGTGCTTAGAAAAGTCTCTGCACAAAATTTCTAAAGGAAAAAAAGTCATTTAAAACTACTTGCAGCTACAATGAATTGTCAGGTCCTGGCAATACAGATAAAAGTCATTGAAAAAATGACATGGAACCAAAAAAAAAAAATGCGTAGGGGTCCTCACAAATTCCATTACCAGGCACTTTAACTCTGGTATGAATATTAAGGGGTACCCTGTGCCAATTTTTTTAAAAATGGGGTAGGGGTCCCCCTCAAAATCCATACCAGACCCTTATCCTTATTCCTGGCAGGCCGCAGGAAAAAAGGGGGGACGAGAGAGCGCCCACACCTCCTAAACTGTACCAGGCCACATGTCCTCAACATAGGGAGGATGTCCCCATGTTGATGGGGACAAGGCCTCATCCCCACAACCCTTGCCCGGTGGTTGTGGAGGTCTGCGGGCGGGGGTTTATTGGAATCTGGTAGCCCCCTTTGTGAATTGGTAACGGGATACATTGTACCGCTACCATTTCACCCAAAAAAGGTTTCTTTTAATAAAAATAAATTCCAGCGCTGGAATACTTCGACCTGGACCCGCCGCCAGGAACGATACAACCTCCATAGGAGGCGCCCGGCCAAATGACGCGCGGCCTGTCTGACAGCTCTTAAATAACTAAGGGCATGGCCACCTGTGACGTGGGTGCAGTGGCGGCTGGTGCTCGAAATTTTTGGGGGGGACGCAAACAAATGAAAAAAAAAAACAATTGCAGCCTCACTGTGCCCATCAAACGCAGCCATTGTGCCATCAAATGCAGCTACTGTGCCGTGCCATCAAATGCAGCTACTGTGCCATGCCATCAAACGCAGCCACTGTGCCATCAATTGTCCCCACTGTGCCATGCCAAACGCAGCCACTGTGCCCATCAATTGTCGCCACTGTGCCCATCAATTGTCGCCACTGTGCCCATCAATTGTCGCCACTGTGCCCATCAAACGCAGCCGCTGTGTCATGCCATCAAACACAGCCACTGTGCCATGCTGTCAATTGTCGCCACTGTGCCATTCTATCAATTGTCACCACTGTGCCCATCAATTTTCGCCACTGTGCCCTGTAAAATGCTGCCACTGTGCCCATCAATTTTCGCCACTGTGCCCTGTAAAATGCTGCCTCTAAAATGCCCCCTCCCCCACCCAGCGTTACCTTTCTGGGGTCAGCGATCCTGCTTCCACCATCCCTCGATGTCTTCTCCTGCCCTTGATGACGCTTCAGCCAATCAGGTTACCGGTAACCAGAACCGGTGAACCTGCATGGCTGAGACGCCTGTCGGTGTTAACCAGGAAACACACCCACTGTGCATGCCCTGGATAACTATTTGGAAGCCGATTACAGCCGCTGGCTCTGCTAGGCACTTCCAAAGCAAACCAGCTGCCGTTATTCAGATGGCCGGCGCTTACCAGGGGGCCGGCTATCTGAATAGTGGGCAGCAGCAACGATACATAGATTCATGCAATGCAGGAGAGAGAGGGGGCGGCGCGACTGCACCCTCTATGGATGCACCGCCACTGCGTGGATGGGTGACCCGCCCCTCTGATGCAACCGGGGTTTGCGGCGGTTTCCCTGTGGTGTAAACAGGGGTTTCCTGTGGTGCATCAGGGTGCTCATCTACTCCACCACTGTACCCCCCTGCTCATCTACTCCACCAGTGTAACCCCCTCCTCATTTCTCCTGTTTCACCACTGTAACCTCCCCCCTGCTCTCCTGCCCCACCACTGTAACCCCCCCCTGCTCTCCTGCCCCAACACTGTAACCCCCCCCCTGCTCTCCTGCCCCACCACTGTAACCCCCCTGCTCCCCTGCCCCACCATTGTAACCCCCCCCCTGCTCTCCTGCCCCACCACTGTAACCTCCCCTGCTCTCCTGCCCCACCACGGTAATCCCCCCCCCCCTGCTCTCCTGCCCCACCACTGTAACCCCCTGCTCATCCATCTGTCCCACAAATACACCTCCTTTCACCTCTGCCCCAACACTGAACCCCCCCCCCCCCGCTCATCTGGCCAAACACTGGACCCCCCTGCTCTTTTGTCCCACTGCTGGACCCCCTTCTCATCTCTTCCACCTCTGTACCCTCCTGCTCTTCTGTTTCACCTCTGAAGGAGGAGGAGGTACAACTATAATGTCTCATATTGCCCTCAACTTTTTTAATGTTATGTTATGTTATGTTTTGAAACATTTCCAGTTTCTGCTCAAATTTTTTTTATGGATTTAAAAAAAAAAAAAGTTGTATTGTAACCCAAAATATTTAGAACGCACATGTGAAGGAGCACAGAGTAAACACTTTTGTAAAAAAAAACTATGTGTGGCTTCTTATTTCAAGGCTCAATACCATTGTTTTTAATAAGTTGGTGTTTACAGTAACAATGGTGGTTATTTACTAAAGGAAAATCCACTTGGTACTACCAGTGCACTAAGAGACAGCTAAAAGAAACACAAGCAATAAATAAAATTCAAGATGTTATCAGATATTTTTTTTATTATAAAAAAAAAGTAAACATTGTCTGGCATAGCAATGACCCCCCTACCCATAAAATAATCAACATATTTTTGTCGCACTTCATGGGCGCTCGGGGGGGGGGGGGGCAAGCCTGTACAGCCAGTATCCAGGCCCGTCAGGGGATTAATAGGAAGTCCAGCCTTAGCCACAACTGTGGCAATATCATTTGTAGAATGTTTCCTTAAAAAATTGTGCAAGATGCAGCAGCAGAAGATGATATGGTTGAGTTTGTATTCCGCCATGTTGATGCGGAACCGGCTGGCCATTATCCCGTAGGCATTCTCAACAACTCTTCTGGCTCTGGCCAGCCGGTAGTTAAAAACCCTCCTCTCCGGGGCGAAGAGTCCTCTGGGGAAAATGGCCTCATCAGGTGTGGTCCCAAACCGAAGGCTTCATCCGCAATGAAGACAAACGGAAGGCTTTCAACGTTGTCTTCATCAAGTGGCAGTGCCAGGCCACCAGTCTGGAGACGTTGGGCAAACTCCTTCCGTGCGAAGACGCCACCATCGGACATCCAGCCATTCTTCCCCACGTCCACACAGAGGAATTCATACTGTGCCGATACCACTGCCATCAACACTATACTATTAAACCTCTTATAATTATAATAGTATGACTCCAAATGAGGTGGTGGCACGATGTGGACGTGCTTCCCATCTATTCCCCCTCTGCAGATGGGGAATTCACACCACTTGCAGATTGGGAAGCCACAGTCTGCCATTCATGTGGTGTTGAAGGAAACTGTGGAGTCAAACAAGAAAAAAAATTGTACTTTTGCACATAACATAGAAAGCATATCACACAAAAACATTCTTGGCCAACATCAGTATAACATTTATTTTAAGCAGTATTTAAAGACAAAAATATAAGGCCCACTTATCATATTCCTCGCCCCCTTTAATGGCCCACTGTAAACATTTTAGGGGGTGTTCTAGCTGAGTTTGGGACCCCCCCCCCAAAAAAGCCTCTGCCACTCTGCCTGAATTTAATGAGAGCAAAAACATTTGTAGACATTTTGAATGGGGGGTCTAGCTGAGTTTGGGACCCCCAAAAAAGCCTCTGCCACTCTGACTGAATTGAATTTAATGAGAACAAAAACATTTGTAGACATTTTAAGGGGGGGTCTAGCTGAGTTTGGGACCCCCAAAAAAGCCTCTGCCACTCTGACTGAATTGAATTTAATGAGAACAAAAACATTTGTAGACATTTTAAGGGGGGGTCTAGCTGAGTTTGGGACCCCAAAAAAAAAGCCTCTGCTTGAATTTAATGTGAACAAAAACATTTGTAGACATTTTAGGGGGGGGGGGGGAAGCACTACAATGGAGCTGACAAAATACATTGGGAAGTGACTAGCCTAGATGTGTATGGGTCAAGGAAAGCATGAAGGGAAATATGCACGTAGGACAAAAAAGGAACATTAAAAGCTTACAGCATGCATGAGGACAAAGGGGACATTTACAGCATATTACAATCATGGTAATTAGGGAATGATGAAAGAAATACAATACATTAACATCACATTCTATGTATTTAATGTATGCTAAAGGAGAAAACTTCCCTTCATATAGTCCTTCTGCAGGACTTGAATAATGGCAGAACAGATCTCTGGAATAATGATCCCCCAGATCCTGGGGGGGAGATGCCTGTTGAGAACTTGAGTTCTTGCAGACTGCTCCCAGTCGCCAGGTATCTCAATGTGGCAGTGATGGCTTCCCACATGACGGTGTCCTGCCTAGTGATATAAGGGGACAGCAAAGCTAACAGACGGTGAAAAACGGGATCCGTCATCCAGGAGATAATTCCTGAAGTCATCAGGATTATTCTCCTGGATCTCCCACAGCAGAGGCATATGAGAGAATTGGTCCCGATGGAGCAACCAATTCTTCATCCATGAACTCCTCCTCACCCTGTTCATGGACTGAGCTTGGGTCAAAGCATTAACCCCAACAACAAGCCCACACGCAGCAAACGAGCGGACAAGAACGCACTGAAAAACAGATACGACCTGACTACACGCCCTAAAAAGGCCGATACGAACCCGCAAGCACCAACTGATAACCAAAAAATGATTTGAAAAGCAGGATGACTAAAAAGCGTGAATCGTCTCTCATCAAACTTTTACTAACACGCTGTAACACGAGATCAGAAAAAGCAGCCCAAAGGGTGGCGCCATTGGAATTGAACTTCCCCTTTATAGTGCCGTTGTACGTGACCATGTTTTGGATGGTCAGAAACAAAAAATAAAATAACCTCCTTTGTGCAGTTAGTTTTGCACAGAGCAGCCTGGATCCTCCTTTCGGGTCCCTCTTTGCTGCTCCTGGCCCCTTCCTCCTATTGAGTGCCCCCTCAGCCAGCAGCTCTCTATGGGGCACCCAAGCTGTGTCAGAGCCCTGTGTATCCATTCAGACACAGAGCCCTGCCCCCTCTCTCCCCTGATTGACTGAATGATTTTGATTGACAGTCGTGGGAGCCAATGGCGCCGCTGCTATGTCTCAGCCAATCAAACCAGGGGTCTCCAAACTGCAGCCCGAGGGCCAGTTGTGGCCATTTGCTAGCCTTCATCCTACCCTTGGGACAGTGTTGTTCCCAATGATATAAGGTACTATTGGAACCAACAATGGGGCACTATTTCTTAGATGAATAGCAATGATGGAGCACTATTCCTCCTCCTACTGCCCACCAACACTGGGGCCATGTTTATTCTCACTGATGCTTGGCCCTGGGGCATTTCCTACCCCGACTGGTCAGAATCCAGCCCCCCTAAAGTCTGAAAGACCATAAACTGGCCCTTTGCTTGAAAAGTATGGAGACCCTGGCTTAGACACTCGAGGACATTGCTGGAGAGAGATGTGGCTCAGGTAAGTAATTAGGGGGTGCTGGGGAGGCTGCTACACACAGAAGTTTTTTTTATCTTAATGCATAGAATGCATTAAGACAGGGGTCTCCAAACCCCTGGCCCGCAGGCCACATCCGGCCCGCTAGTGCGCTCTCTCCGGCCTGCAGCTCAGACTCTGCCAACATAGCTTTGCCGATCTGCTGCTTTTTAAAAGCAGCTGCTGTTATCTGCAGTATGTCTGGCAGGTCCAGCAAACAAATCTGCTCCTCCCATGCTTCCATGCTGTGGTGAGGATTGGCTGCTGGGAGCGCCGATGTCCTAGCAACCAGTGAGGTCATCAGCACGGCACCTCCTGGTTTCCTGCCTGCTGTTTGTATTAGAAATCAATCCACGTGTGTAGCAGCGGGCGGGAGTAGGGAGGTGCATGAGAGCTGAAGTCTGCAAAAGGCAAGAGGCAAATGGGAATTTGATGCTGGGGGGTCACTGATGGGAAATGCTGTGGGGACACTCTGATGGGGAAGTTGATGCTGGGGACACTCTGATGGGGCACTTGATGCTGGGGACACTCTGATGGGGAACTTGATGCTGGGGACACTCTAATGGGGCACTTGATGCTGGGGGGACACTCTGATGAGGAACTTAATGCTGGGGACACTCTGATAGGGCACTTGATGCTGGAGACACTCTGATGGGGAACTTGATGCTGGAGACACTCTGATGGGGAACTTGATGCTGGAGACACTCTGATGGGGAACTTGATGCTGGAGACACTCTGATGGGGCACTTGATGCTGGGGGGACACTCTGATGGGGCACTTGATGCTGGGGGGGGACACTCTGATGGGGCACTTGATGCTGGGGGGGACACTCTGATGGGGCACTTGATGCTGGGGGGGACACTCTGATGAGGAACTTAATGCTGGGGACACTCTGATGAGGAACTTAATGCTGGGGACACTCTGATGGGGAAACTGATGCTGGGGACACTCTGATGGGGAAATTGATGCTGGGGACACTCTGATGGGGAAATTGATGCTGGGGACACTGCTGGGGAACTTGATGCTGGGGACACTCTGATGGGAAACTTGATGCTGGGGACACTCTGATGGGAAACTTGATGCTGGGGACACTCTGATGGGAAACTTGATGCTGGGGACACTCTGATGGGGAACTTGATGCTGGGGACACTCTGATGGGGCACTTGATGCTGGGGACACTCTGATGGGGCACTTGATGCTGGGGACACTCTGATGGGGAAATTGACGGTGGGGACACTCTGATGGGGAAAAAGATGCTGGGGACACTCTGATGGGGAAAATGATGCTGGGGACACTGCTGGGGAACTTGATGCTGGGGACACTGCTGGGAAACTTGATGCTGGGGACACTACTGGGGACACTCTGATGAGGAACTTAATGCTGGGGACACTGATGAGGAACTTGATGCTTGGGGGACACTGCTGGGGAACTTGATGCTGGGGCCACTGCTGGGGACACTACTGGGAAACTTGATGCTGGGGACACTGCTGGGGACACTCTGATGAGGAACTTGATGCTGGGGGGACACTGCTGGGGAAATTGATGCTGGGGACACTCTGATGGATAAACTGATGCTGGGGACACTCTGAAGGGAAAATTGATGCTGGGGACACTCTGATGTGGAACTTGATGCTGGGGAGACTCTGCTGGGAAAATTGATGCTGGGGGGACACTGATGGGAAACTTGATGCTGGGGGGACACTGATGGGGAACTTGATGCGGGGGGGACACTGATGGGGAACTTGATGCTGGGGGGACACTGATGGGGAACTTGATGCTGGGGGGACACTGATGGGGAACTTGATGCTGGGGACACTCTGATGGGGAAATTGATGCTGGGGACACTCTGATGGGGAAATTGATGCTGGGGACACTCTGATGGGGAAATTGATGCTGGGGACACTCTGAAGGGAAAATTGATGCTGGGGAAATTGATGCTGGGGACACTCTGATGTGGAACTTGATGCTGGGGAGACTCTGCTGGGAAAATTGATGCTGGGGGGACACTGATGGGAAACTTGATGCTGGGGGGACACTGATGGGGAACTTGATGCTGGGGGGACACTGATGGGGAACTTGATGCTGGGGGGACACTGATGGGGAACTTGATGCTGGGGACACTCTGATGGGGAAATTGATGCTGGGGACACTCTGATGGGGAAATTGATGCTGGGGACACTCTGATGGGGAAATTGATGCTGGGGACACTCTGATGGGGAACTTGATGCTGGGGGGACACTCTGATGAGGAACTTGATGCTGGGGACACTCTGATGGGGAACTTGATGCTGGGGGGACACTCTGATGAGGAACTTGATGCTGGGGACACTCTGATGGGGCACTTGATGCTGGGGACACTCTGATGGGGAAATTGATGCTGGGGGGACACTCTGCTGGAGACACTGATATGAGGGAGACTCTGATGGGGGGCACAGAGGTGCGGAATAGCTCTGATGGGGACACAGATGTGTGAAAAGGCTCTGATGGGGACACAATGTGCAAGGAGATTCTGATGGGGACACAGACATGCAGAAAGGCTATAATAAGATTATTTAATCATTTATTTATTATGATTTCATTTTTTCGGCTGCGAAATATTTGTAAAATCTACAATGTGGCCCTTGGGCTAAAAAGTTTGGAGACCCCTGCATTAAGATAAAAAACCTTCTACCTTCACAACTTCTTTAAGAAAGCTTGAAGACATTCCCACTGCCACTTTAATTTCTTAAAGCTGGTATTTTGGGAAATGTTCAGTAGACAATGACACCAGTTGATGGGCTAACAAATCAGTGTTAATAGGTATATTCTAGCTGCTATTTCTGTTTCTGTACCAGGCTATATTTGTTCTCTAACTAGATGGAGATAGACTGATCAGTGCTGTGCTTCCCACACATAGAACAGCAGTTATTAACCAGCTGGGATCCTTTACAATTGTTTTTCTCCACTTCCATCCATACAAAGTGCAGAAAAACGGAAAATTGTTATTCTTACCTACGGTAATTTTCCTTTCCTGGCCTGTCCTCACGTCAGCACATCATGGGTTAATCCCCTCCTCCGGTCCACCAGTACCACCTTCTTCTAGCTAATAAGTAGGGGGCCCCTCCTCCCAGTCCTTGTTCCACTAATTTGGCGGACGACAGACTATAGGGAGGGAAAGGCTGTGCTGACGTGAGGACAGGCCAGGAAAGGAAAATTACCGTAGGTAAGAATAACAATTTTCCGTTTTCCTGGCCAGTCCTCCCGTCAGCACATCATGGGATTTAATTTAGCACCCTAGGGCGGGAAAATGTATATAAGACTCGGACAACAACTATAAATGCTGCTTAAGTGAATCTTTCTTTATTCTGCCTGAAAAGGAGCCGATACCACGGCATTTCCGAAACTAGACGCCTTAGATGACGTCACGTCTAGATTGTAATGCTTTGCGAAGGTCTTGCAGGAACTCCAACTGGCCGTCTTGCATATTTCCTCAACTGGTATTTTGGCAAATGCTGCCCAGGAGGCTGCCACCCCTCTGGTAGAGTGAGCTCTAGTTGCCTGAGGAGGCGTCAGCCCTTGTTTCTCGTACGTGAGTTTTATTACTTTGGTGATCCAGGTCGAGATTATTCTTGTCGAAGCGGCTTGTCCTTTTTAAGGCCCAGATGGTAAGACGAAAAGGGAATCCGCTTTGCGCACTTGTTGAGAACGATGCAGGTAAATTGAGAAAAGGTTGACCATGTCCAGAGGTCTGAGGTCCAGTTCTTCTTCCTGCATAGGCGGTGATGTAAAGCTAGGTAGCACTGCCTCCCAGTTAAGGTGAAATTTTGAAATTACCTTGGGCGTTGCTATTGGTGAAGGCCTCAGAATTACCTTGTCTGGAAGGATGATGCAGTACGGTTCCTTACTGGACAGGGCTGCTAGCTCGGATACCCCTCTTGCCGATGTTACGGCGGTGAGAAAAAACAGTTTAAGTGTTAGAAACCAGAATGGACAAGATTCTGCCGGTACAAAAGGATGTAGAAGCAGTGCTCTTAGCACTGTGCCTAAGTCCCAGGCCGGAAATAGAGACTTTCTTGGAGGATTCATTTTCATGGTCGCTTTTAAGAATTGTTTTACCAGTGGTTCGTCTGCCCACCTGTATCCTGTAAAACATGACAAGGCTGAAATGTGTACCTTCAATGTACTATAGGCTAAACCTTTGTTTAGAGCAGATTGCAAAAAGTCCAGTACTTGTGCCACATTCGGATCCACTGAAGCAAAATCTTTCTGTAACGCAAAAGTTGTAAACTTTGCCCAAATCCTGTTGTAGGTGGCGTTAGTCAAGGCCTTTCTAGACTTTAACAGTGTTGAGATTACTTCCTTTGAAATGCCTTGTGCCTGGAGTCTGGTTGATTCAGCAGCCAGGCCGTCAGTTGCAACCTGTTCGGGTTGGGGTGTACCCATTGGCGCTGCCATAGGAGATCCCTCTTTAGCGGCAGACGTATTGGGGGGTCCGACGCCATGTGTAGGTGTAGAGGGAACCACGGCCTCTGCAGCCAGAAGGGTAGCATTATTATTGTATGGACCTTTTCTCTCGCAATCTTTAACAAAGCCCTCATTACTAGCGGCACCAGCGGAAAGATGTAAGCTAGGGGAAAATCCCATGGAATGGAGAAGGCATCTTGGGTCAAGGCTTTGTTGCAACGGAACCTGGACACAAATTGGGGTGTCTTTGTATTGACTCGGGTCACCATTAGATCCACTGAGGGTGTCCCTCACTTGGAAAAGATTGGTTCTAGGAACTTTTTGTTCAAGGCCCATTCGTTCTTGTCGGGGAGCTCCCGAATCAGATGATCCGCGATGGAATTCTGGCTGCCCGAACTGCTGTTAGGGCTTCCAGATATGCTTCGGCCCACACAAATATTTTGGTTGCCACCTGCAGAAGTGGCAAGCTCTTGGTTCCGCCCTGTCTGGCTATATATGCCACTGCCATCTTGTTGTCTAACATTAGTTTGACTCAAGCTCCCTGAACTAGCTTCTCGAAGGCCCGCAGGGCCAGGTATGCGGCTTGCAGCTCCAAAAGGTTGAAGTGTCAGGATTCCATCTTGCTCCAAACTCCCTGCATCTGCTTGCCGAGGCAGTGAGCACCCCAGCCCCGGAGACTGGCACCCAAAGTTATCAGAATCCAGTCCCCAGGGCCGAGGGGCATGCCCCGCAACAGGTTCTCTGATGACTTCCACCAAGCTAAGTTCTGTCGAATCCGGTTTGGTATGCGAATCCTCTGGTGGAGAGAGGTACCGTCCCATTGGTTCAAGAAGGTTGCCTGAAAGGCTCTTGTGTAGAACCTTGCCCAAGGAATGGTTGGGCTTGCTGCAGTAAACATCCCGAGTAGGGTCACACAATCTCCTGCCGTTAGCGACGTTGACTTCATCACGCTGCTGAAGCAGGCTACCAATTCTGCCTTCTTTCGTTCGGGTAGGAGGACAAGGACTCGGTTTGTACTGAGAATTAGTCCCAGATATTCCATCTGTTGTGAGGAAATCAATTGGCTCTTTTGCCTGTTGATGATCCAGCCAAATTTTGATAGGATTTCTAGAACCATCTCGCGTTGAGACGCCAAGAATCTTAGGTATCTTTGGTGGCTCTCGTTGATTGGGACGTGCAAATATGCATCCGTTAGATCGACTGATATCAGCCAGTCTCCTGGTTGCAACACAGAGATGATTGTAAATACAGATTCCATCTTGAACGTCTTGGGTTCTATGAAGTGGTTTAGAATTCTCAGGTCCAGAACTGGTCTGAGATCCCTCGATGCTTTGGGAACTAGAAAGATTGGAGAGTATACCCCTTTTCCTTGTTGGGATAGGGGTACCGGCGAAATTGCATTCCTTTGCTGTAAGCCGTCTAAATATTCTTGTAAGCAGATCCGTTTCCTCTGATCTGTCGGCCATTCTGTGTGGACCACCGTATTGGGTGGTTTCTTCTAAAAGGATATTTTGTGACCGTATCTGACCGTCTTGCGGACCCACTGGTCCTTGACTTCTTCCGCCCATACTTCATAGAAGGACATTAACCTGGCGCCCACCTGGGGGGAATGGGCGGTTAACCCGTCAAAAAGATTTTTCGGGTTTTTTAGCAGTCTATGCCGCTCTAGACTTTACTTTCTGTAAGAAAGAATTTTGTGGATTTTTCCAGTAGGGTCTTGTATATTCCCGTCCTGGCCTGTATGACCTGGCGTCATACGCCCTCTTGTAGTCTGGTTGGGCTGGCCGGGTGGCCTGCTGTGTCTTCCTGGGTCTCTGTGGCATTAGACCCGACTTTCCCCCTGTAGCTCGACTAATGGCTTCTTCTAGGGTCTTTCCGAACAGCACCTTGCCGTTAAACGGAATATTGCAGAGACTCAGTTTTGAGGTGCTGTCTGCTCCCAAATGTCGCAACCAGAGGGCCCTCTTTGCTGTCACTTCAAAAGCCATGATTCTTGTGAGTAACTTTGTCAGGTCCATAGAGGCTTCTGCTATGAAATCGGCGGCAAGATCAAATTCCTCCATTGTCTGTATGACTGATTCTGACCCTGTATCTGCTTTTAGTGCTGCTTGGGTTCTCGTGGTCCAAACCTTGAGTGCTCTGGAGACTGAGGTTAGGGCAATAGCTGGACGGCACGCTGCACCCGCAGCTGAGTACACCTTCTTTAGGTCTGTGTCTGCATGTCTGTCCATTGGGTCTTTGAAGGTTGTAGAATCTTGCAATGGCAACGCGACCTGTCGGGCCAGGCGCTGTAAGGCCACATCTATGCCCAACGGGGAGTCCCAAAGGTCTGCTTCTGGGGTTTTAAAAGGGTACAACCTTGAGAAACGGTTCTGTATGTTTGCCCTCTTTTCCGGCTTTTCCCATTCTTCCTCGAACCCTTCTCGGATCTCTGGCAAGAGGGGGAAAGTAACCCCTTGTCTCTTCCAGGTCTTTTGATTTTTTCAGGTGGCTGAACATCTTGATCCCAGTCAATGGCCTCCCTTACGGCTGTGACAAATGAATCAATATATTGAAAATCAAATAAATATTCTGAGGGCTCTTCAGAGTCCGATGAGTCTAGTAATAGCGCCTCCCGGGCAGGTGATTTGTCGCGCACTGGCTGATTGGCGCTACTTTGGATCTTGATCTAGGTGATTTGGTGGCTGAGGCTGCCTGAATACCCTCTGCCACTGCTTCTTGAATAAAGTCTCTAATTCTTCTCACCTCTGCTTCCCTGTCTGTAGGCACGTCCTTAATGCAGCTGGTGCATAGAAGTTTGCCAGGTTCGGATGGTGCCGAACATGCCCAACAAAGACCATCGTCTGGGCGGGGTCTTGATACATTTGGCTCTGCTACAGTCGCAGAGGGACTGGATTTGCGTGCTGGACTAGAATGGGACTTATGCATTGCCCGAGAGCCAGACGCTTGCGGAGATTTTGAGCGGTGGCGGGACTTTTTTTCTCCGTTCATGTCTTATCTTAGGGCTTCTGCTCCTAAAAAGACAACCAAGAAACACTACCTTTAGCTCTTGGTATTGCACTCTTTTATATTGTGGCCCCCGTTGACCCCTCCTACCTGTCCGGTGACCTTGGTGCATCCTGAGGCTGTGGTGAGCTCATGCTGTGTAAAGAAGCAGGATACGCACATCAGGCGGTGAAGCAATTGATACCAGTGTACTAAGAAAAAAAGTGTGTACCTAATTGTGTATTTCTTATTTATCTATATATTTTATTATTATTATTATTATTATTAATAATATATATAGATATATACAGTATATATATTTTTATTTTATTTATTTTTATTTTTATTTGACAGGGAGGATGGAGATGATAGGGGTGGGTGGTTGGGAGGTGACAGGGAGGATGGAGATGACAGGGGTGGGTGGTAGGATGGAGATGACAGGGGTGGGTGGTAGGGAGATGACGGGGAGCATGGAGATGACAGGGGTGGGTGGTAGGAAGGTGACAGGGAGGATGGAGATGACAGGGGTGGGTGGTAGGGAGGTGACAGGGAGGATGGAGATGACAGAGGTGGGTGGTAGGAAGGTGACAGGGAGGATGGAGATGACAGGGGTGGGTGGTTGGGAGGTGACAGGGAGGATGGAGATGACAGGGGTGGGTGGTAGGATGGAGATGACAGGGGTGGGTGGTAGGGAGATGACGGGGAGGATGGAGATGACAGGGGTGGGTGGTAGGGAGGTGACATGGAGGATGGAGATGACAGAGGTGGGTGGTAGGAAGGTGACAGGGAGGATGGAGATGATAAGGGTGGGTGGTTGGGAGGTGACAGGGAGGATGGAGATGACAGGGGTGGGTGGTAGGATGGAGATGACAGGGGTGGGTGGTAGGGAGATGACGGGGAGGATAGAGATGACAGGGGTGGGTGGTAGGGAGGTGACATGGAGGATGGAGATGACAGAGGTGGGTGGTAGGAAGGTGACAGAGAGGATGGAGATGACAGGGGTGGGTGGTAGGGAGATGACGGGGAGGATGGAGATGACAGGGGTGGGTGGTAGGAAGGTGACAGGGAGGATGGAGATGACAGGGGTGGGTGGTAGGGAGGTGACAGGGAGGATGGAGATGACAGAGGTGGGTGGTAGGAAGGTGACAGGGAGGATGGAGATGACAGGGGTGGGTGGTTGGGAGGTGACAGGGAGGATGGAGATGACAGGGGTGGGTGGTAGGGAGATGACGGGGAGGATGGAGATGACAGGGGTGGGTGGTAGGGAGGTGACATGGAGGATGGAGATGACAGAGGTGGGTGGTAGGAAGGTGACAGGGAGGATGGAGATGATAGGGGTGGGTGGTTGGGAGGTGACAGGGAGGATGGAGATGACAGGGGTGGGTGGTAGGATGGAGATGACAGGGGTGGGTGGTAGGGAGATGACGGGGAGGATAGAGATGACAGGGGTGGGTGGTAGGGAGGTGACATGGAGGATGGAGATGACAGAGGTGGGTGGTAGGAAGGTGACAGGGAGGATGGAGATGATAGGGGTGGGTGGTAGGGCGGTGACAGGGAGGATGGAGATGACAGGGGTGGGTGGTAGGGAGGTGACAGGGAGGATGGAGATGACAGCAGTGGGTGGTAGGGAGGTGACAGGGAGGATGGAGATGACAGGGGTGGGTGGTAGGAAGTGACAGGGAGGATGGAGATGACAGGGGTGGGTGGTAGGAAGGTGACAGGGAGGATGGAGATGACAGGGGTGGGTGGTAGGGAGGTGACAGGGAGGATGGAGATGACAGCAGGTGGGTGGTAGGATGGAGATGACAGGGGTGGGTGGTAGGGAGATGACAGCAGTGGGTGGTAGGGAGGTGACAGGGAGGATGGAGATGACAGCAGGTGGGTGGTAGGATGGAGATGACAGGGGTGGGTGGTAGGGAGATGACAGCAGTGGGTGGTAGGGAGGTGACAGGGAGGATGGAGATGACAGGGGTGGGTGGTAGGAAGTGACAGGGAGGATGGAGATGACAGGGGTGGGTGGTAGGGAGGTGACAGGGAGGATGGAGATGACAGCAGGTGGGTGGTAGGATGGAGATGACAGGGGTGGGTGGTAGGGAGATGACGGGGAGGATGGAGATGACAGGGGTGGGTGGTAGGGAGGTGACATGGAGGATGGAGATGACAGAGGTGGGTGGTAGGAAGGAAGGTGACAGGGAGGATGGAGATGATAGGGGTGGGTGGTTGGGAGGTGACAGGGAGGATGGAGATGACAGGGGTGGGTGGTAGGATGGAGATGACAGGGGTGGGTGGTAGGGAGA
Organism: Rana kukunoris; assembly: GCA_029574335.1. NCBI lineage: Eukaryota > Metazoa > Chordata > Amphibia > Anura > Ranidae > Rana > Rana kukunoris. Next base: position 236,148,231 of record CM056052.1, on the reverse strand, counting down.
TGACGGGGAGGATAGAGATGACAGGGGTGGGTGGTAGGGAGGTGACAGGGAGGATGGAAATGAAAGGGGTGGGTGGTAGGGCGGTGACAGGGAGGATGGAGATGACAGGGGTGGGTGGTAGGGAGGTAACAGGGAGGATGGAGATGACAGCAGTGGGTGGTAGGGAGGTGACAGGGAGGATGGAGATGACAGGGGTGGGTGGTAGGAAGTGACAGGGAGGATGGAGATGACAGGGGTGGGTGGTAGGAAGGTGACAGGGAGGATGGAGATGACAGGGGTGGGTGGTAGGGAGGTGACAGGGAGGATGGAGATGACAGAGGTGGGTGGTAGGAAGGTGACAGGGAGGATGGAGATGACAGGGGTGGGTGGTTGGGAGGTGACAGGGAGGATGGAGATGACAGGGGTGGGTGGTAGGGAGATGACGGGGAGGATGGAGATGACAGTGGTGGGTGGTAGGAAGGTGAAAGGGAGGATGGAGATGACAGGGGTGGGTGGTAGGGAGGTGACAGAGAGGATGGAGATGACAGGGGTGGGTGGTGGGGAGGTGACAGGGAGGATGGAGATGACAGGGGTGGGGGGTAGGAAGGTGACAGGGAGGATGGAGATGACAGGGGTGGGTGGTTGGGAGGTGACAGGGAGGATGGAGATGACAGGGGTGGGGGGTAGGATGGAGATGACGGGGAGGATGGAGATGACAGGGGTGGGTGGTAGGTAGGTGACATGGAGGATGGAGATGACAGAGGTGGGTGGTAGGAAGGTGACAGGGAGGATGGAGATGATAGGGGTGGGTGGTTGTAAGGTGACAGGGAGGATGGAGATGACAGGGGTGGGTGGTAGGATGGAGATGACAGGGGTGGGTGGTAGGGAGATGACGGGGAGGATGGAGATGACAGGGGTGGGTGGTAAAAAGGTGACATGGAGGATGGAGATGACAGAGGTGGGTGGTAGGAAGGTGACAGGGAGGATGGAGATGATAGGGGTGGGTGGTTGGGAGGTGACAGGGAGGATGGAGATGACAGGGGTGGGTGGTAGGATGGAGATGACAGGGGTGGGTGGTAGGGAGATGACGGGGAGGATAGAGATGACAGGGGTGGGTGGTAGGGAGGTGACATGGAGGATGGAGATGACAGAGGTGGGTGGTAGGAAGGTGACAGAGAGGATGGAGATGACAGGGGTGGGTGGTAGGGAGATGACGGGGAGGATGGAGATGACAGGGGTGGGTGGTAGGAAGGTGACAGGGAGGATGGAGATGACAGGGGTGGGTGGTAGGGAGGTGACAGGGAGGATGGAGATGACAGAGGTGGGTGGTAGGAAGGTGACAGGGAGGATGGAGATGACAGGGGTGGGTGGTTGGGAGGTGACAGGGAGGATGGAGATGACAGGGGTGGGTGGTAGGATGGAGATGACAGGGGTGGGTGGTAGGGAGATGACGGGGAGGATGGAGATGACAGGGGTGGGTGGTAGGGAGGTGACATGGAGGATGGAGATGACAGAGGTGGGTGGTAGGAAGGTGACAGGGAGGATGGAGATGATAGGGGTGGGTGGTTGGGAGGTGACAGGGAGGATGGAGATGACAGGGGTGGGTGGTAGGGAGATGACGGGGAGGAGAGAGATGACAGGGGTGGGTGGTAGGGAGGTGACAGGGAGGATGGAGATGAAAGGGGTGGGTGGTAGGGAGATGACGGGGAGGATGGAGATGACAGTGGTGGGTGGTAGGAAGGTGAAAGGGAGGATGGAGATGACAGGGGTGGGTGGTAGGGAGGTGACAGAGAGGATGGAGATGACAGGGGTGGGTGGTTGGGAGGTGACAGGGAGGATGGAGATGACAGGGGTGGGGGGTAGGAAGGTGACAGGGAGGATGGAGATGACAGGGGTGGGTGGTTGGGAGGTGACAGGGAGGATGGAGATGACAGGGGTGGGGGGTAGGATGGAGATGACGGGGAGGATGGAGATGACAGGGGTGGGTGGTAGGGAGGTGACATGGAGGATGGAGATGACAGAGGTGGGTGGTAGGAAGGTGACAGGGAGGATGGAGATGATAGGGGTGGGTGGTTGGGAGGTGACAGGGAGGATGGAGATGACAGGGGTGGGTGGTAGGATGGAGATGACAGGGGTGGGTGGTAGGGAGATGACGGGGAGGATGGAGATGACAGGGGTGGGTGGTAAAAAGGTGACATGGAGGATGGAGATGACAGAGGTGGGTGGTAGGAAGGTGACAGGGAGGATGGAGATGATAGGGGTGGGTGGTTGGGAGGTGACAGGGAGGATGGAGATGACAGAGGTGGGTGGTAGGAAGGTGACAGGGAGGATGGAGATGACAGGGGTGGGTGGTTGGGAGGTGACAGGGAGGATGGAGATGACAGGGGTGGGTGGTAGGATGGAGATGACAGGGGTGGGTGGTAGGAAGATGACGGGGAGGATGGAGATGACAGGGGTGGGTGGTAGGGAGGTGACATGGAGGATGGAGATGACAGAGGTGGGTGGTAGGAAGGTGACAGGGAGGATGGAGATGATAGGGGTGGGTGGTTGGGATGTGACAGGGAGGATGGAGATGACAGGGGTGGGTGGTAGGGAGATGACGGGGAGGAGAGAGATGACAGGGGTGGGTGGTAGGAAGGTGACAGGGAGGATGGAGATGAAAGGGGTGGGTGGTAGGGAGGTGACAGGGAGGATGGAGATGACAGCAGTGGGTGGTAGGAAGTGACAGGGAGGATGGAGATGACAGGGGTGGGTGGTAGGAAGTGACAGGGAGGTGATAAAATGTATGACAGGCCTTGGAGGTGGGATGGTGAAATGCCAGGAAAAGGCGGATGACGAGGAGCATGATGATGACAGGAGGTCTGTGTGTGGTCAGCAGGGATGTTCGGGGCACCCTCAATCAGGCAGTGATGTCACAGGATGTCGGGCAGCGCCGTGGACTGTCATTACAGTACCTCTCCGATGATCGCTGTTCTGGCAGGTCTTCCACACTACGGCAGTCCATCCAGGAGGATAGAAGGTCAAGGAGCTGCTAAGCGGCGGCGGCAGTCATTATCCGCGCTCTGCACAGCACATGGCAGGAGATCCGCAGAGCGGGAGAAGGGAAGCCTGGGAGGAGCCGGGGGAGGGGGAGCACATGGATCCACCCACTGACTGGATGCTCGAAGTTGTGACAAGCTCACAGCACCTCCTCCCCGTCCACAGGACTGCGCAGCGGTAACGACTACTACTGTGTTGGAACCAGTGGCCGTGGCTGCGCTCTAGGCGGCAGTGCGCTCTTAGTGGTAGCGCCGGCCCTGCATCCAATTCGCAATAGTGTGAACCCAGCCTGAAGAGATTTTGTCGCAATCTTAAGCAATTGCAGGTAAAAGCACAGGAAAATCAAATGCTTATATGCAGAGTTTTCTGACAATGTATTTTTGAACTTGCTAGAAAATATGACTATTTCAAGAATAATTAGTACCCTCAGTTCCCCAAAACCATCCTACCACCTTTCACACTCCTCTTCAGGGTAAGTGTAAAAAAAATACTGCCACTGACCACCAGTGGGGAGGGGAATTAAAAAACACTGCCACTAACAACCAACACTGGTATTATTATAACTTCATCCACTGACACCAATGATGGAGGTTATTTTTCTGTCCAACAGAAGCTTGCAGAATGTCTGGCTTCTGTTAAATGGGCATGCTGTAAAATAGCTGCTGATCAGTGCCCTCAGCCAATGACAGTCCCCCTGTCAGAACATAGTATCTCAGTGGGGAGATTGCTGTACTAACATTGCAGTAGTACATGATCTCCTCCAGGGCTCCTTAGCTGTTTTTTTTTCCCTTCAGCCTGCTGGGATGAACAAAAAACAATATCTGTGTGTATCCGGTTTTAGGTTGTGGCCCCACAAGCAGGAAAAGCTCTGTATTGGATGAGACTGTGATAGCGTTATTATTACATATTGTAGGATCTGCCCTACCTTTTATCACATATTGCTGGGATCGGAAACCACTATTGTCGCAGGCCGCACGTGGGGCCCTCATTTTATTTCAAGTTGACCACCGCTGTTATGGAGTGTCATTTGAATGACAGCTGAGGCCACGTACACACGGCAGAGAACCTCGACGGGCAGAACACATCGTTCCGCCCGTCGAGGTTCTCTGCCGGCCGTCGAAATCGGCGACCCGCCCGTCAGGAATGGCAACCAGCCATTCATCCAGGCGGGCCGTCGAGCAAATAGAGAGCGTGCTCTCTATTTCTGCTCGACGGGATTCCCGACGGGATGCTCGCCGAGAGCGTACACACGGCCGAGGTCCTCGCTGGAATGTAGCTTCCAGCGAGAACCTCGGTCGTGTGTACGCCGCCTCAGAGTTTGCTAGGGCCGCTAACATCACATCCAATAAAGCCACCGCCCCGAAAGCAATCTTAGGCCTTCTGGATGTCTACTTAACCACTTAAAGCCCGCCGCACGCCTTTGTACATCCACAGAATGGCACGTACAGGCAGATGGGCGTATATATACGTCCCTGCCTTCTAGCGGGTCGGGGGTCCGATCAGGACCCCCTCCGCTGCGTGCGGCGGGCGGCTTACCTCCGGGAGCGATCCGTCTTGAGGGGGCGGCGGTTCGTTTCTGTCCGCCTCCTCGTGATCGCTCCCAGCCAATCCCGTCGTGTCCCGCCGTGTCACTTCCTCTGCCTGTAAAATGTAAACACTAAAGACATGTGGCTGAATACATTTTGACCTAAATGTTTGACTAAAATTTAGTTTATTCAATGTTCTTATAACAAAAAGTAAAAAATATTGATTTTTTTTTGAAAAATGTCGCTCTATTTTTGTTTATAGCGTAAAAAATAAAAATCGCAGAGGCAATCAAATACCATCAAAAGAAAGCTCTATTTGTGGGAAGAAAAGGACGCAAATTTTGTTTGGGAGCCACGTCACACGATCGCGCAATTGTCTGTTAAAGCGACGCAGTGCCGAATTGTAAAAACGCCTCTGGGCATTTAGCAGCATATTGGTCCGGGGCTTAAGTGGTTAAGGGAGGTTTTAACAGGTAAATATCATGCATAAAATATGTCAAATGCACATATAATCTTATGAGAAGATTGTTAAATAAATATTGTATTTCTGAAAACCACAGCGCTGCTCACTAGAATATCTTAACTTTATATTATTCCTGAGCATGTATTCAACATGAAACCATGAATAAAAAAAAAATCCATATAGCTTATAAAGTGCAATTCCAATGTGCAATGGTGAGTTCTCCTTTAGTGTTGGATCCACAAAGCTACTCTCTAAAGTCTTTAAACTCTATGGGCCAGATTCAGCAAGACTTGCGCTGGAGTATTTCGATATGCGCCGCGTAACTGTGAAGATGCGCCGTCGTATCTATGTGGCCGTACCCACCAAACTAGATGCGACAGAAAACGGGCTTTCCCCGACCGGCTTAACTTTCCGACGCCAGAGTCTCGTCAGCGCATAATTTCGCTTGGCGCATCAGTCGTGCCTATTGATTTCCCCTGCAAATATGCAAATGAGGGAGATTTCCCGATTCGCGAACGGATTAGCACCATACGCTGGCTACATGCGCTGCGCGTATCTCGTCCGTCCGGCGCAAATTTATTTCTACAAATAGCTGCTTTATCTTTACTCCAGGCGGCCACAGTTACTCTAGGCAGCTACAGCAGCAGCGTTACCGACAAAACTAGCAAGCTGAACAACCACACGTGCAAGGACAACACCTCTGTGTGCCAACATGCCAGGGGCAGTCGCGGTCCTAGCACTAGTACTGGGTCCCCCGGAACGAAGGAGGCGGGCACGTGAGAGGATATACCGCACGCGCATGAGCCTCTTTGGCATGGGGGATGAGGAGGTGTATCGCCTCTTCAGATTCAGCCCTGATGCAATACTTGAACTAACCACAACCCTGCAGGGTGACATCACCAGCCCAACACACCGCTCACAAGCAGTGCAACCACTGGTGAAGGTACTGGCAACACTTCATTTCCTTGCAAGTGGATCATTCCAGCGTACAAGTGGAGTGGTGGCTGGGATGTCACAATTCTCCATAAGCAGATGTGTGCACCAGGTTGTCCCTGCAATCCTCAGATGCATGTCCAACCAGTTCATCAGACCCACCACTGAGGAGCTGCGGCTGAAGGCAATGACAGATTTCTACAGAATTGCCAGATTCCCACGCACCGTGGGGGCCATTGATTGCACACATGTGGCACTCCAGCTCCCCAGTGCCACAGAGCACATATACCGCAATCGGAAGCATTGGCATTCCATCAACGTACAGGTGATAGCCGATGCCCAACGCCTCATATGGCACGTCCGTGCCAAACACCCCGGATCCAGCCATGTCAGCTTCATATACTGTCAGAGCCCCATCCCAGCAGAATTCGAGCAGAACATGTATGGTGACAGCTGGCTGGTTGGTGAGTGACATGGGTGGCAGGCATGACTATCCCCTCCCATGATGCACACATCACAAGGGCCACATGCATGACTAACATCCTCCTGTCTTTTCCCTTCCAGGTGACTCTGCATATGCACTAGGACCCCATCTAATGACTCCTTTCCGGAACCCCCAAACCAGAGAAGAGAGAAAATTTAATGAAGCACACATCAAAACCCGTGCAGTGGTGGAGCAAACATTTGGGCTCCTGAAGTCCCGTTTCCGCTGCCTGGATAAGTCCGTAGGCATCTTTGGACACTAAACCAAAACAGTAATCACACAGACAATGCATGCATGCACACCACTGATGTCCCTAGATCACACACACCACATCCACATCACATTGGATTAGCCCAAGTCCAGCATGTAGGACTTGGGAGCAGCAACGCCAGCGTCAAGGCCCCAATGATGTCGCTGTCCATTCATACACCTTTCACACGTCATTCATACAGCCGTGGGGATAACTTCTCCACCACGGCCGAGGGTGACACCCCTTACTGGCAGGAGTGCCACCCCCTCACATTCACACACCATTCACACTGTCCCCTGCACTCCTGACCGTGTGCAGTTAAAAATAAAATAAATATCTCATAACCTGAGTAATAAAATAAAATATAAACTCATAACCTGAGTAATAAAATAAAATATAAACTCATAACCTGAGTAATAAAGTAAAATATAAACTCATAACCTGAGCAAGAATAAAAAAATAAAAATTAACCCCAAAAAAAAAATCCCTCATCTAGGATGACGGGGCTCCTCCTTGTGGGCACTCTCGGACTCCTCAGCTGCCTGGAGGGAGTGGGTGGGGGTGGGGGGGCATCTGGAGGAGGCTGATCCCCGGGTGGGCCACTCCTGGCAGCTGTTGGCTGCATGCCCTCCAAGGCCACGGCAATCCGGCTCAGATAGAGGTTGGTCTGGGCCTGCATTCTCAGCTGGCGGGTGATATTATGCCGCTGGGCACGCTGCCGCTGCCTCCCCTCTTCCCGGATGGCAGCTGTGTTGGTGTGGACGGCTGCTGTGAGGTGCCGTACATCAGCCTGCACCTCGCCCAGGCTGGTCACAACGTCCTGCACACCACTGGGCAGCTGCGATACGGAGCCCAGGCTGTCAGCGAGCCGGTCCAAGTGGCCAGCAATCTCCCCCATCTGCTGGGTTTGCCGGGCGTGGTCCATCGCCACCTGGTCCTGGACCAGATCAGACACCCCCCTGGTCTTACGGGTCGCCTTCCTGGGGCCAGGAGAAGGTTGTCCCCGTGGGGATGGAGTCGCCCTTGAGGGGCTACCAAAGATGGGTGAGGGGATGACAGAGGGGCCTGCAGAAGGGGAGGACTCTGATAAAACCAAAATAAACTCCTGCTGAGGAACAGGCTCCTCCTCAACCATCTCTGCAGAAGTGGTGTGGGCACTCTCCTCCACCTTGGTGTCTTCAGCACCCAGGGGCTCGTCCTCAGGATCCCGTTGGGGGGTTGGGGTGGAATGGCCGGCAACAGATGATGGCCCAGCTCCGTCATCTGTGGATGACACAAAGCAGACACATGTTGGTGGTCCCACACACTTGGCACATGTACCCCCCCCCCCCCCCAGATGCAACACACCAAATAGGGGATAAAAAAAACACTTACCTGTCCTGGAGCCTTCCTCCATAGAATCATAGCCTGGTACCCCCTCCAACTGCTCCCTCTCCAGGCAGCGGGCGACCACCTCCTCCTCTGTGGTCAGGCTGACCGGACATGGGGGTCCACCACCTGTGCCCCTCTCATGCCTCCTGATGGTGGCCACCTTGCCACGGACCTTGCGCCGCAGGTCATTTTTTTTTTCTGGATATCACCAGCAGTCCGGGTGGAGTACCCCAACACATTCACCCTGCCAGCAATGGTGTCCAGGATGGCCTGCTTCCTCTCCCGGCTGGTCTTCCGACTTTTCTTTCCGTGGAGAAAATCGTTATAAGTCTCCATAGCGGAGATGACCACAGAGACCTCCTGGGCATTGAAATTGAGGTTCCACCTCTCTTTGGGGGGAGCGGGAGCAGCCATTACAGAGCAAAAGTAACTTCCCTGGGGTGGGGGGAAACGGAAATACTTTTGCGCCGGAATGGCGCTTCTGCTGGCGCTTTTATACGCGCAACGGAACACATTGCGCTGACGTTTCCCGTGAAGTGGTGCCGACGGAAGTTGTGAGCATGCGCACAGGGGGCCGAGTGAAGCCTCACTCACTGCGCATGCTCCGTGGATGATGCGCTGAACGTAAGCCTCTGCGCTGGGCTCCGCCCATCATTTACATATGATCACACCTACTTCCACTTGCGTCGGTTTGCGCCAACGCATCTTCGTTACTCTGTCGCAAAGTAACGGCCATGCGCTTGGTGAATGCTGTACTTCACTCGCTAGTTTGCGTCAGCGCAGCGTATATGCGTTGCGCTACGCTGGCGAAAAGATGCGCGCAACTACCTGAATCTGGCCCTATGGGCCAGATTCAGGTAGATGGGAGCATCTTTACTCTGGAGTAACGTTTCTCATTTACGTTACTCTGGCGAAATTTTAGGAGCAAGTGCTGTTATTCATGAAGCACTTGCTCCTAAAGTTGCGGCAGCGTATCGTAAATGAGCCGCGGAATTCAAATTGGGCGGGTACGGGGCGTGTATTATTTAAACTAAGCGCGATCTCGTACTGCGCATGCGTCGACTGTCAATGCATCCCAGTGCCCATGCTCCAAATTCTGTCAGTGAACGTCTATGGGCCAGATTCAGCAAAGGTTACGCTGGCGGATCGAGTGATCCGCCAGCGTAACAGTGGCTTTGAGCCGGCGTTTCTGTTTTCTGTAACCAGAAAACAAGAAACGCCGGGTTGAAGTTCCGATGCGGTGAGCGTAACTGAGTTTCGCCATCGCATCGTTACTTCAACTTAAAAATGGCGCCGGGGGCGTTCCCGCCGATTTACGCTCAAAAAATATGTTAATGAGCGGAAATCGGCAATTCACGATCGAAATCCGGCGCGACGCAGTGACGTTACGACGTTTCCGGACGGGATACGCGGCGCATAGTTATACCTACATGGGGCTGGCGTATCCTATGTTAGGTATAGGCGTCGTCATCGCGTCGGGAAAAAAAAAAAAAAACGTCGCTTGCGTAAAACGGTCATGAATGGGAATGTGACGTCATTGACGTTCATTCACAGATTTTGGAGCATGCGCACGGGGATGTTTTGACACTCGACGCATGCGCAGTACGTCGGCGGCGGGATCGCGCGTAGTTAGCATACTACACGCCCCGTACCCGCCCAATTTGAATTCCGCCGGCTCATTTGTGATGCGCTGCCGCAACTTTAGGAGCAAGTGCTTCATGAATGACAGCACTTGCTCCTAAAAAATCGGCAGCGCAACGCAAATGAGAAGCGTTACTCCAGAGCAAAGATGCTCTGGACTACGTGAATCTGGCCCAATGACGTCAAATCCCCATTCATGGACGTTTTACGCAAGCGACGCGATTTTTTTTTTTTTGACGCGATGACGACGGCTTTACTTAACATAGGATACTCCACTAGGGGGCATGTATTTATTTACGCCTTGTATCTCTTATGGAAAAGTCGGAAAGTCACTGCGTCGCGCCCGAATACGATCGTGAATTGGCGATTCCCGCTGATTAACATATTTTTTCAGCGTTAATCAGCGGGAACGCCCCCGGCGCCATTTTTAAATTAAAGTTGCGATGGCGAAATTCAATTACGCCGCTCGCATCGGAACTCCAACCCGGCGTTTCTTGTTTTCTGGTTACAGAAAACAGAAACGCCGGCTTAAAGTGACAGTTAGGCTGGAGTATCACTGATACTCCAGCCTAACTCTACCTGAATCTGGCCCTATATCGTTCCTGTGTATAAGTGAAAAAAGTCCTTGTAACTTATACAGTGCAATTTCAAATTGCAATAGTGCAAAGATTTTCCTTTACAGTGCTGGATCCTCGGTGCTGTGCTCCCCTCCTGTGTCCACACTCACATATGCCGCGTAAACACGATCATTTTTTGTGATGAAAAAAAACGACGTTTTCTGTGAAGTAAAAAACAACGTTTTTGAAACGTCACTTTTCAAAGACGATGTTGCATACACACAATCGTTTTTTTCACAAAAAGCGAGGTTACGTTCACCACTCTTTTCCATTGAAGCTCGCTTCATAACTTGCTTCTGGGCATGCGCGGGTTGAAAAACGTTGTTTTAAACGACGTTTTTGCTACACACAGTGACTTTTTGTGAAACAAAAAACGACGTTTTGAAAAACGACACAAAAAATTCAAGCATGTTGGAAAATTTTTTTGGTCGTTTTTTTTAAGACAAAAAACAACGTTTTGCCCACACACGATCAATTTAAATGACGTTTTTTAAAACGTCGTTTTTTTTTCATCGCAAAAAACGACCGTGTGTACGCGGCAATACAGTTGCTGATTCCTAGAGTCAAAAAAGCATTTGGATATCGTTCCAGAATGTTCTGGTAAGGATGACCCCTCTCTTTCTTTCCTCCTCCACTCCTCCACGATATTGACCAGAACAATGCCATGTATTCATGCCATAAAAATCATAGAAGAATTCTCAATTGCGTGATACCGTTTATTTTATTAAAAGGTAATAGAAAATTACACTTAGAACCCTTTTACACTGGAGTGTTTTTACAGTGTTAAAAATAGCGCTCTTAGAACGCTCTCCATGCATCTTAATGGACCATTTCACACTGAGGCGTTGTGCTGGCGGGGCGTTGAGAAAAGTCCTGCAAGCAGCATCTTTGGAGCAGCTTTTGGGCACTGAAATAAAACGCTCCAAAAACTCCAAAAATCATTGAAATGAATTGTAAGCGCTGTAAAAATGCCTGAATATCTGGTGTCACAGTAGATTACATTTAAAAAAAAAAACAATTTTGACTGCAATAGAATAGCAGTCAGTTGCCTGCCAGCATGTGTGTCAGGCTCACAGCATATACTGTGCCCACTTGCCCAGTGCCACCACTCATATCTGGTGTCACAGTAGATTACATTTAAAAAAAAAAAACGATTTTGACTGCCATAGAATGGCAGTCAGTTGCCTTCCAGCGTGTGTGTCAGGCTCATAGCGTATACTGTGCCCACTTGCCCAGTGCCACCACTCATATATCTGGAGTCACAGTAGATTACATTTAAAAAAAACTGCAATAGAATAACAATTAGTTGTCTGCCAGCGTGTGTGTCAGGCCTACAGCGTCTACTCTGCCAACTTCTGCCAGTGCACAGTGCCACTCATATCTGGTGTCACAGTAGCTTACACACATAGTACAACTAAACAAATCTAAAAAAAATGACAGGCAGAGGCAGGCCACCCCACAGGGGCCGTCGTGGTGCTGTGATTCCCTTTGGCCCTAGAATAATGCCCAGTGTTCAGAGGTGGTGGGCGATATATTTGACTAAAAAAGGCCTGATGAGATGAGCTGCCTTGGGCTAAAAATGGTCCACACGCTACTGTATTTTATCTCTGCATGCCGGATGACTTGCGTGACTTATCTGCCACCAACTATGGTTCAAGCCGCAATGTTTTAGTGCACTTTCTGCCTGGTAAACATCAATTTTTCTGGCCGCTGCTACAGCAGCGGCTGCAACAATACCTAACTTTTCAGGCATGTGTACATGCCTAATTTTTCTGGCCTCTGGTGCTGCACTGTGGCTGCAAAAACAAAACAAAAAAAAGGCACATACATGTGTCAATTGCCCTTCGTGATCGTTACCTTGTTGTGGTGAAGGGGCTTGCGTATCACAATGAAGTGACCACCTCTATGGCCTCGTACACACGAGGGGATATGTCCGCTGAAAACGGTCCGATGGACCGTTTCAGCAGACATCTCCGCTCGTGTGTATGGGCTAGCGGACAGATTTCTCCACCCGACAGATTTCAAAGCATGCTTTGAAATCTATCCGGTGGGAATCTGTCCGCCCGACATGTCTGCTGGTTAGTACACTTACCAGCAGACATGTCGTCCCGCGCCGCCGCCGAATGGATTCGGCGCATGCGCGGAAGTGTTTAACTTCCTGGTGCGGTGACGTGGCGGCGTCAACGTCACCGCCGCGTCACCGCCACGTCACCGCGCCGTCCGGCGGCAGGGAATTTGATCCGATGGTGTGTACACGCCATCGGATCAAACTCCCGATCGGACATATCCGATGGAAATGGTCCGCGGACCGTTTTCATCGGATATGTCCGATCGTGTGTACGAGGCCTATGAGTGTGTAGGCAATAGCAATGTTGGCACACCCCAGATGATAAGGTCGTTGCTTCATTGTGAACAGCCCAAAAGCGATCGGCTGGATAACTTTGCATAGAAAAAACATTAATTTTCTTTGTGATCATCTAAGGTGATCATTAAAGCCTACTAGGACAACATGGGGCCCACACTGCAGAATCATTGTTTTCTGGGTCACTTAACTGTCACTGAACCACCTCAGCACGACCATAGGCTTTGAAAAACCACCATCGACTGCAATCTCCCAAAAGTGCACACAAGCACATTCATCCCTACACCAAGATTGACGCATAGAGGAATACAATTTATGTCATGAATGTGTCAACTATTGACAACTCTTTGCGGTTGTCTAAAATCTATTCCATACACGTCCCCTGATAGGGGACGTAACAGGGATTAATCTGATAGGAATAGTTCTACTTAACACACCACTCATATCTGGTGGCACAGTACATTGCAAGCCGTACGCGCAGTGCCCCAAATTGGAAGTAAGAGGATCGACCAAGCATTTTATGTTCGCGACATCTCTACTGGTGACCCCACAATAGGGATAAAACTTTTTTGCAGAAGGGAGTTTAAAAAGATACGTTGCCACTTATCAAAATTAGAATTAGAAGAAAAGAGGTTTAACCTTAAACTGCGTAGAGGATTCTTAACCGTAAATGTGGCAAGAATGTAATACTGACATATAATCACACACAAAGGTTGGACTTGATGGACTGAATTAAATCAGTTAGGCCGCGTACACGCGATAGGTTAACCAGAGGACAACGGTCTGATGGACCGTTTTCATTGGTCAAAAACGATCGTGTGTAGGCCCCATAGGTTATTTAACCTTCGGTTAAAAAAAAAAGACCAACTTTCTTTAAAATGTAACCGATGGACGCCTAACCGATAGGTCAAAACCGATTGTTAGTATGCAAAACCATCGGTTAAAAACCCGCGCATGCTCAGAATCAAGTCGACGCATGCTTGGAAGCATTGAACTTCATTTTTTTCAGCACGTCGTTGTGTTTTACGTCACCGCGTTCTGATACGATCGTTTTTTTAACTGATGGTGTGTAGGCACATCAGACCATCAGTCAGCTTCATCGGTTAACCTATGACAACGGTCCTTCAGACCGCTCTCATCGGATAGACTGATCGTGTGTACAAGGCCTAACTGTTTATGAGCTTGACAAAGCCAACTAAAGTTTATGGGCCAGATTCACAGAGCCATTACGCCGGCGTAACAGGAGATACGCGGCGCAAGTCTAATTGTGCGCATGCGTTTTGATGCACGGCACTCTCAAAACGAGATACGCAAGAAATATATATTTTTTTGTCCAGCGTAATTTCGTTAGACAGGCGCATCCGTCCGCGCAAAACTGCGCTAGACAAACCATTGATTTGCTATTCAAATATGCTAATGAGGGAGTTACGGGGATCCACAAAAGAACATTGGTGCAGCGCAGGATACGCGCTGTGCGCAACAGCTAAATATCCTGTCTAAAATTAGACCATAGAAAAGGTGGTATAAAATTAGACAATTCGTCTACATGTCAGATAAAGCAACACTGTTAGTGAGGAGCTGAGCAGTCACACATGTTGCCCAACAAACTGTATGCCAACATGCCAGTGGCATCCATGCTCATAGCTATACTACTGACTTTAGATGAGCAAAGAAGAAGGAGGGCACTGAGGAGGGCACTGAGGAGGGCACGGGATTTTTTTTTTTTTTTTAACTTTTTTTTTGCATATATAAACTTTACCATTTAATCTAATCTAATACAATATTCTTATCTGATACAAGCCCCTCACTCTTCACTCTTCACTCTTCACTAGAGAGGATATATCACACACGCATAGACATCTATGGCATGAGTGATTCTGAGGTGTCTCGCATCTTCAGATTCACCCCTCATGCCATCATGGAATTAACCACAACCCTGCAGGAGGACATCACCAGCCCAACACATGACACTACCCATGACACCCATGACAGCTACATATACAATCAGAGCCCCATCCCCACAGATTTCGAACAGAACATGTATGGGGACAGCTGGCTGGTTGGTGAGTGACATGGGTGGCAGGCATGACTGCCCCCCCCCCATGATGCTGAAATCACAAGGGGCACATGCACTACTAACATCCTCCTGTCTTATCCCTTCAGGGTGACTCTGCATATGCACTGGGACCCCATCTCATGACTGCTATACGGAACCCCCCTAACCAAGGCTACCCCATATTCTGAGGGAAGAGCAGCCAGGAGACAGCTCACATTAGGCATCTTTGCACGTTAAACACACACATTAATCATGGCACAATGAGAATGCATGCATGCACACCACTGTGGTCCCTAGCACAGACACATCACATCCTCATCACATTGGATTGGCACAAGCCCACCATGCAGGACTAGTGAGCAGCAACGCCATGCCACGGCTCCAATTATGTCACTGTACATTCATACACCATTCACAAGGACCTGGGTTTCACTTCTCCACCACAAATGAGGGTGACACCCCTTTTCCCGCAGGAATGTCACCCCCACATTCCCAAATCATACACAAACAGAACCAAAAATAAATAAAAAATGACGAGCAAAAATAAAAAATGCCCAGCAAAAATATAATTTAAACAAAATAACAACAAAGAAAACGTAAAACATAAAAGACAAAAATCACTCTGCAAAACAGTCCCCAAATATCTCAAAGACACGTCACAAACAAACAAACAAACGCAACAAACAACAGAACAAAAGCACCTTGCTGTATAGGGAGGGATACAAAGGGATGTACTTTTGCAAAGGAAGTGCGTTTGTGTCTGTCTATTTATGCTGTCTGCGTAGTTCACTAAGTTGCCCTAGTCCACTTCCAATTTCACTGATTGCGCCGTTCCTGAGTTGTGAGCATGCGCACAGAGGTGCTGACCATGGTCTGCTTCATGTGCGCATGCGCGAGCCGGCCGGCCCTTCATTTGCATGGGGTCACGGCTCATTTCAATGTAACACGCCCACGTCCTTCCCAATTTGTATTACTCCGCCTTGCTGAAATAACGTTGCGCAGGCGCAAATTTCTGCGTAAAAGCGAAGAGAATAGGGTGATTGCGCCGCTACATTGCGCCAGTCTAACGTAAAGGCGGTGAGCTACGCCGGTCCAAAAATGCGCAGATGTACGTGAATCTGGCCCTATGTCTCTGAGCACCATATACTGTACATACGGTATATGGAAAATATATTCTGCTTGCCAAAAGAAAGAATTGATAGCATTGATTTACTTATCTTCGGATCTCAAGTAGCTCCACCAAAGTCTAAATTCAGCATTTCCTCTAGTACAGACAGATGAGAGAATGAAAATATGATGTGATATCTGCAGAAATACTGACAGCTGACCTGATTTTAGTATGGAATCTCTTAATAAATGCCACACATGAGAATAATCAGATACAAACATGGACTTTTTTGAGCATAAGCTTTTTCATTCCGTTACACAGAATAGCCTAAAGGCCTTTCACACTTGGCATGTCTTAAAAGACATATAGCAAACTGCCTGCAAATTTCATTCCCACATGAGACCAAATTAGAAAGCGCCTTTAGCATAGCTCCCAACATAGCTCTCTGATTTTGAGGGACTGTCCCTGCTTTGGAACAATGTCCCTCTTTCCCTGATTTTGGTTGGATCTATATAGTTGTATATAAAATGCACTATTCAGTGGCGTTGCTATAGGGATGCAGGGGGTGTGGACCACACCCAGGTGACACCTGCCGGAGGGTGACACCATGGCCGGATCTAGGTAGGGGGCTATTTTTAGTTGTGTCCGTCTCCCCCCCCCCCAGGCCAGTTTTTTATGGACAATGCACCTGGACACTGAGTGCCTTCCCCCCCATCCCCACACTCACGGCAGGGACAAGGGGAGGGCAGCCTGAAGCAATGAATTCTGCAAAGGAGAAATTACAGAGGAGAGACCTGGGAGGTGCAAGCAGTGCTCTCCCCCTCCTGTCAGCAGAACAATTCTTAAGCAGATGACACAGGATCACTGTTTTATTCATTTCCTTCTGCCAGGAGGTGAGCGGTCATTGGAGGAGATAGGCGGGTGGGGTAATCAAACTGTGTACAGCCCGATCCTAAGTCATTTGCTGTATGGAGGTTCTTTCCACTGACAGCACTGAGAGAGCCCAGCACAACCTGCACCTTTACCTGATCTTCCACCTGTACGTTAGGGGTGGGGGGAGCTTACCGGCTGGGAGGGGGGGGGGTAACAATCATTTGTGTTGAGATGAGAGGTTTGTGCAGGAGGGGAATGAAGGCTTTTTGCACTGTGATGGGTAATGGGGATGATAAAGAAGAATTGTACTAGGATGGAGGTTTGGGGGGGGGGGGGCGTTGGGGGTATTTGTGCTAAAAAGGGGGATTGGGGACATTGTGCTATCAGAGGGATTGGGGAGATTTGTGCTAGAAGAGGGGATTGGTGCAATGAGAGGGGAATTGTGATAGGAGAGGGGATTGGAAAGATTTGTGCTAGGAGAGGGGATTAAGATTTGTGCTAGGACAGGGGATTGGGGGGATTTGTGCAAGGAGGGGGGAATTGTGCCAGGAGAGGGGATTGGGGAGATTTTTGCTAGGGAAGGGGATTGGGGGATTTGTGCGAGGGGGGGTTAGGGGGTTTGTGTGTAGAGGGTGGATTTTTGCTAGGAGAGGGGATTGGGGAGATTTGTGCGAGAAGGGGGGAAATGTGCTAGGATAGGGGATTGGGGGATTTATGCTAGGAGAGGGGATTGGGGGGGGGGTAATTTGTGCTAGAAGGGGGTAATTTATTTGAGATGGGGGATTTGTGCTAGGAGGGGGGGGGGGTTTGGGGGGGATTTGTGCTAGGAGCAGCGGCAGGACAACATGGTGTCCTGGGGGGGGGGGGGGGGGGGGGGGGGGGACACACCGTGTTTTACTGCACCAGGTGACACCAACCTTAGTGACGTCACGGGCACGATTTATCTGTCAGATAGTGTTTCACAATGCTAAACCTTTAATCTAATTTCTAAATTGCTGCATAGGTAAATTACAAAAGCCAGTAAAAAGGAATAGTAGTGGTAAAGAAAGCACTTGTGGGTTTAGCTAATATTTTTTCTGCATACTTCTCCTTTAAGGAGGGCATCGCAGGGGGGGTGTCCTATGCCTACATACTTTTGCTAGTAGGTGTCCCTCATTCTCATCTCAAAAACAGGTATGCCTTTAGGGTATAGTTAAAATAAAGTAGTATAAATGCTTTAACCACTTCAGCTCTGGAAGAATTGGCTGCCCAATGACAGGCCATTTTTTGCGATTTGGCACTGCGTCGTTTTAACTGACAATTGCACGGTCATGCGACGTGGCTCCCAAACAAAATTGGCGTCCTTTTTTCCCCACAAATAGAGCTTTCTTTTGGTGGTATTTGATCACCTCTGCGGTTTTTATTTTTTGCGCTATAAACAAAAATAGAACGACAATTTTGAAAAAAATGCAATATTTTTTACTTTTTGCTATAATAAATATCCCCCCAAAATATATATAATTTTTTTTTTCCTCAGTTTAAGCCGATACGTATTCTTCTACCTATTTTTGGTAAAAAAAAAAAAATCGCAAAAAGCGTTTATCGGTTGGTTTTCGCAAAATTTATAGCGTTTACAAAATAAGGGATAGTTTTATTGCATTTTTATTATTATTATTTTTTTTACTACTAATAGCGGTGATCAGCGATTTTTTTCGTGACTGCGACATTATGGCGGACACTTCGGACAATTTTGACACATTTTTGGGACAATTGTCATTTTCACAGCAAAAAATGCATTTAAATTGCATTGTTTACTGTGAAAATGACAGTTGCAGTTTGGGAGTTAACCACAAGGGGGCACTGTAAGATTTGTGTGTTCCCTGCGTGTGTTTACAACTGTAGGGGGGTGTGGCTGTAGGTGTGACGTCATCGATCACGTCCCCCTATAACAGGGATGACGTGATCGATGCTGCGGCCACAGTGAAGCACGGGGAAGCCGTGTTTACACACGGCTCTTCCCGTTCTTCAGCTCCGGGGACCGATCGCCGCACTCCAGCGGCGATCGGGTCCGCGAATTCCGCGGTCCCGGTCCCGGAGCTTCGGACCGGGTGACGGGAGCGCGCCCCGGGCGTGCTCCCATGACCCACAGCTGGGTACTAGGACCAACGTATATATACGTTGATGTGCCCAGCCGTGCCATTCTGCCGACGTAAATGTCCTTAACTGGTTAACTGCCAATTGGCTGCGACATTGCACCCAAAAAAAATTTACGTCATTTTTTCCCCAGAAATAGAGATTTATTTTGGTGGAATTTGATCACCTCTGCGGTTTTTATTTTTTGCACTATAAACAAAAAAATAGCAATATTTTTTACTTTTTGCTATAGTAAATATCCCCCAAATATATATATAACAAAATGTATTTCTTAGTTTAGGTCAATATGTATTCTTCTACATATTTTTGGTAAAAAAAAATCGCAATAACCGTAGATTGGTTTGTGCAAAATGTATAGCGTCTACAAAATAGGGGATAGATTAATGGCATTTTTTATATATATTTTTTTATTAGTAATGGCGGCGATCTGTGATTTTTATTGTGACTGCGACATTATGGCGGACACATTGGACGCTATTTTGGAGCCATAGTCTTTTTATACAGCGATCAGTGCCATACAAATGCACTGATTACTGTTTAAGTGACACTCGCAGGGAACGGGTTAAACACTAGGGGGCGATGAAGGGGTTAATTGTGCCATAGGGAGTGATTCTAACTGTTTGAGAGGGCTGGGCTACAAGTGACACGACAGAGATCACTGCTCCCGATGACAGAGAGCAGTAGATCACTGTCCTATCACTAGGCAGAACAGGGAAATGCCTTGTTTGGCATCTCTCCATTCTGCAGCTCAGTGACACGATCGAGGGCACCCAGTGGACATCGAGTCCTCGGGACCCACGGGCACTCTCACGCTCACCAAGCATACGGTGCATGTGCGCCCACGCAGCAAATTCATAGGGACGTACAGGTACGTCTCTTTGCACAGCCGTGCCATTCTGCTGACGTAAATGTACATGTTAAAGCCCCCTTCTAGGAATTAGAAAAAAAAGGTTTATCTTTGCAATGCCCCCGCCCAACCCCCCTCACTGCAAGGGTTAAATGCTCGTTATGTCTAGGGGTACCGGAATAGGAAGAAAGACTTACCTTACCTTATGCTCCAGCAGGGTTTCCTTACAGCAGTAAGACCAATCTCCTGCCCCCTCCCATGTAAGCAGCTGCTGGCCACATTCACACTCCTACATTCTCGATGTACAATGCAGGGTTGACTGCCCACAGACCAGAGTTTTGGTGCGTCCGGGAGCTGGGTGGAACAGGGGGAGAATCAGGAAGACAATAGCGAATATTAATTTGTTATTGTCACACAACTGGGTGAGCTCAGGGCGCAGTGCTCTGCGATCCAAGCCCACCATTTTTTTCAGCAAATTAGAGCCTCAGGCTCTTATCATGCACTTAAAAAAAAAAACATTGAAATCCATGCTTCTGCGCACTGCCTGTAGATTAGGGGCAGGGAGCATGGACCATGGACTAATGGACGGGCCGCCACTGCAGTAAACGTAAGGAGCATTTATTGGACTGCGACCATAATTTTTCTAATACCTGGAGATGAGCTTTAAATTATATGTAAACCAATCACTGCAATATCATATAAGCTTAGGGTCCCACTGACACTTTTCATTTTAATGCACATGTTGCAGAACGCTTAAACCATGTGTCCAACTTCCCCATAATAAAAATAGAGTTTGTTCCCATCTCAGCTCTGTAGTGCAGTATGTTTTCAAAATACAACATGCCTTTTCTCTTCTGCATTTTAGTGTGGGAGGCCTATAGAAATCAATGGCAAAATGCTCAGAACTTGCAATTTGAGGTGTTGGCAGCAAGTATTAACAAGCCTTGGTCAATGGCTGTTAACCCTATCCACTCGATTCCAAAATGCATTGAAAACGTGTCAAAATGCATCTCAATGCACAATAAAATAAAAAATAAAATACACTGTCACATGACAACGCCCAATGCTACAAAATACATATCTACGCACACACATAGATCTTAAAGTGATTGTAAACCTTTATTTTATTTTTAAATAACAAACATGTCATACTTACCTACACTGTGCAGCTCGTTTTGCAGAGTGGCCCGATCCTCGACTTCTGAGATCCCTCCGCGGTTCTCGCGGCTCCTCCTTGCATCAGATAACCTCCTAGGAGAAGCGCTCTGCCGGGGGGGTTACCTTGTGGGCGTGCTCCCGAGTCCAGAATTTGCGTCCACGAATGCCAGACACGGCCCCGCTCCCCAGGGCCCGCGTCATTGGATTTTATTGACAGCAGCGGGAATCAATTGCTGTGCTGCTATCAATCTATCCAATCAAGAGCTGGGACTCCGTGCAGAGAGGTAGAGCGTGTCCCCGCTGAATGAAATACGTGCTCAGGTAAGTAAAACGGAGGGGGGCTGGTGGGGCAGTCACTGCCAGAAGTTTTTTACCTTAATGTATTGAATGCATTAAGGTGAAAAAACAGGAGGGTTTACAACCCCTTTAATGTAATTTTAATATTTTTTGCAATATTTTTAAAACTGCAGCTTTTAAAATAATACCCAGAGAACCTGCCATGTAAGGTCTTATTTAGGTACTTCTAGTTGTAGGGTGACAACACTCTTTCCCTGTCTCCCAGTTATGATCCTGTGTTGTCATCCTGTCACACAAATTTCCCAATGAGACTAAGGCCGCGTACACACGATCAAATGTATCTGCTGAAACTGGTCCGACGGACCGTTTCAGCAGACATCTCCGATCGTGTGTACGGGCTACCGGACAGGTTTGTCCATTGGGCAAATTTAAAAGCATGCTTTGAAATTTGTCCGCTACAAACCTGTCCGTCGGATCTGTCCGCTGGTTAGTACACTAACCAGCAGACAGAACTGTCCGCGCATGCGTTGAATGGATTCGACGCATGCGCGGAAGCATTTTATTTTATTTCCGGGTTTGGTGACGTGGCGGCGTCAATGTCACCGCCACGTCACCGCGTTCCCTGGCCGAGGGGATTTTCATCCGATGGTGTGTACACACCGTCGGACCAAAATCCGGAGGAGACATGTCCGCTGGAAACGGTCCGTCGGACATGTTTCAGCGGACATGTCCCTCCGTGTGTACGTGGCCTAAAAGTGGCTGTTTCAACAAACAGTGCGTAGGAAAGAAATCCATTTGTAATAATTTCGGGAGTGTATGCCCATAGGCAACATCAGCAACACAAATGATGAGAAAAAGGTGAAAATATATGTTTCTTGATCATACATCACGGGACACAGTGGTAGTAAACTCTGTACTACCACTTTTACCTACAGGTAAGCCTATAATGAGCCTTACCTGTAGGTAAAAAGAATATCTCCTAAACCTGACCTTGCCGGAAAGAAGTCTCCCGCGCTCATGCGCGGGAGTGACGACATCGCTGCTCCGGCCAACCACAGCGCTGGAGCGGCGATACCCGGAAGACATCCGTGGCACGAAAAGTTTCTGGCAGAGTCTTCTACGGGTCCAGGTATGAGGTTTTCTTTAATAAAACCCTTTGTAAACCTGAAGGTTGGCACAACTTGCCTGCCGTGATGGGTGAAAGCTGGAACTACTTTGGGTAGCTTTCCTGTGGCGTGGATCAGGTAAGAAGAAGATAATTTTTATTTATGTATTATCTTATTATCTAGGATGTCTTTCCTGGTTTTCACCACTGGAGGGAGTAAGTGCAACCTGGTGTTTTCTTACATAGCCTTCCAGGACATGCTCAGTGAAGTCGGTCAAATGCAAACACCACTTACCTCCTTCTGCTGCAGGCTCTGCCACAAACGCATACAGGGGTCCACAAAGATGCCCCCCAGTAAACTCTCCCCCCTCTTCCTCGTCTCTCCTGGGCGCCGCCATGACAGCGGCGCATGTGTGCACGCGTACGTACGTGCGTGCCGGGAGTGCGCTTTTTACTGTCATACAGAGAGATAGATGGGGAGGGCCAATGTGGTTGATAGTGCCCGTGCGCAATGCAGAACACCAGTGTGCCCAGCACGCCAGAGCCTTCTGTAAGCGGCATGGACACAGAGCTGTGGGCTGTAAGCATCTGTGTGGATTGAACCAGGCAGACCTAAGACTCCTACTCGGCATCAGGTTGTGCAGTGGGCTGATATGTTTTGTCTATTGTAAGACTATAGCACAACAGTGATTGCATTTATATATTGTGGATAGTACCTTTGCTTTGCAGTAAGGACTGACTCCTAGAAGTGTGTCTAGGGCGAATAAAAAGGGCACCAGAAAATCCCCACGTATGGCTAAGGATTCTGAGCTTACCTGCAGTTTACCATCCCCCTCTGTTAGCCTGATAGCAGCCTCACAGGATGTTTTTTCAGCTACTCCTATGGCAGCTCCTGTCCTGTATACGTCACTGAGGATGCTTTAAAAGGAAGGAAGGATTGCTAATATTGTCTCAACCTCCTCAAATAGCAGAAAACAGGGTAGATCCCCTTCAGCTGCTCTGGCTCTCTTTTCAGATGAGCCTTCTGAGGGTAGAAAATACCTCTCAGGAGATGAGGATCATGTGCAGTCTGGGGACTCCGAGGATGAGAGGTTTCCTGCGACTTCTCAGTCACTAAAGATGCAGGTGCAATATTATGCAGAGATGGTGCATGTCACTTACAAATTGCCTCCTGTTGAAACTTCTAGGCCCTCTGTTTCCTCTTTGGGATCTCAGAAATCCCCGCAGGCTGCATGCGCCTTTCCAGTTCATCCCTTGCTGGATAAACTGATGTATGATGACTGGGTTCACCCAGATAAACTATTTTCTCCTCCTAGACAGTTTTCCCTCCTTTACCCTATGGAGGAAGGTTTCACCAAGAAATGGGGGTTACCTGCTATTGATGCCGCTATTTCTTGTGCAAACAAAAATCTGACCCGTCCTTTAGACAATGGGCAAGGTTTCAAGGATCCAACTCATAAAAAGCTGGAGTACCTGGTAAAAACCTCATCTGCCCTGCCATGGCTGGGGCTGTAGTACAACCTGCAGTTAAAGTAATTGGTATATGTCAGTTCCTCAAGGAACAAATGAAGCAGATGATTAACCTCCTCCCTTCAAAGGAGATTGAGGTTTATGAAGACCTTCCTAAGGCCTTATGCTTTGCGATTGATGCGATTATGTACCTGCAGGTACACATGCGCAGGTCCCTTTGGTTAAAACATTGGGAGGCTGAGGGTTCCTGCAAGAGATACTTGGTAGCGTTCCCCTTTGGGGGAGAATGCCTGTTTGGAGATGACCTGGATAAATACAACCAAAAGATTACCGGAGGCAAGTCTACTCTTTTGGCAGTTAAAAGAAAGAGTAAGCGTCCCTCATTTAAACATACTCTTTTTCCAGCCCCTGGAAACTCAGTCTCCAGGCAGTGGCGATGGCCGCCCCAGTCTAACACTAGGGGAAAAGCCCAGAGCCAAGCCCAAGGGCAAAAAAAACTTGGGGTTAAAAGTCTAAACAGACCCGCAAAACTTCCCTATGAAGGGATGCCCCCGCTCGGCCGAGTGGGGGGAAGGTTGATGCTTTTTGCAAATGCCTGGCGTAATGAGATTCAGGACAAGTGGGTCACCTCCACAGTGTCCTCAAGCTACAAGCTAGATTTCAGAGAACTTCAACTGAGCTAAAGCGACAGAGAGCTGGCTCAAAAGGAAGGACCCATTTACCAGCCACAGAGGAACCCCTCAGGACTTGAATCAGCGATCAATGGTGAGAGGTTTCCAGCCACCATCTTGTTTACTTTAGTGAGTGTAACGGAATTAACCGTGACAGACTGAGATATTCCTATGTCTAGGGTCACCTTATGTCCACTAGGGCCATAGGGTGACAAAGAATCATAATTCATATATTACATGAGATGGGACATTAATAATAATTCATATTGCAGGACTGGAATATTACAAAGTGGATGTCTTGAGATATCACAAGCTGTTGCCTATTCAATCTGGGCACACGACAAGTGACTCACAAGACATTGTATAAAGGCTATTGAAGTGTCTTGAGGTGTTGGCTATTCATTGTGAAAGACATATTCTGTTAAAAAGGTGTTAACTGCAAGAAAGACTCTTTCATTGTGTGAAGCTCTCTGTTTACCCTATTGTGTTATTCGAAAGGTTAATTGAATTCCATTGTATACAGGAATGTCATGCTCTCTGAGTTAACTCTATTGATGATGCGGTGCCGATGTGTCTACATAATTAGCTTACCTGAATGCCTTTTAAGGTGATTGAAGCCCCCCATGGTGTGAAGGGGGGTGGAGACTACATTGTCCTGTGATTAACTGCATTATGCTTGAAACTGTATAAGAAGCTGAGAAAATATCAATAAATGGGTCATATCTGTGGAAGCAAGTACGGAGCTCTGTCTCGTCTTATTCTGGGAATTGATATGGATCGTGTATGCATGATTGTGGAGTGTCGGATAAGCTTGTCGTGGTTGGATGGAAGGTCGTAAACGGTGGCGACCGTTACATTTGGTTGGCAGCGGTGGGATGATTCCATCTTCAGAAGGCTGGCTACAAGGACACATGACAATGGAGACGCTGTATGAACGGATGAAGCTCTCTTCCCTCATGGACTTACTGGAGAGCCAGGGCAGACCGGCCAGCAACCCTAAGAAAAGGGCCATTATCGCAGAACTTGTCGAAATGAATAGAGCTAAGAGGCCCAGCGTAACAGACAGGACACCCGAGGAAGAATTTTTTGATCGGGCTGTTAAACATGGACTGGCACAATATGGTCCTAATCCTCCACCGGAGATCATAGACCGGGTTATAGCGGCTGTAGATGCCACCTTGCGACACCGAAGAAGTGCTGCAGCAGCTGAAGTCACAGCAGCACCAACTAAAGAGAGAGGAGAGGTGCAGATACCAGTCTCCATGGAAGAGGAATTCCAAAGAAGGTTACAAGAGATGCGGATACAGCATAGAGGACCAGTATCAGAGGAGGTCCTGTTGGGATGGTCGGATGTGATTCGGTGCCAACTCTGGAAGGAAGCGTTAGCTCGGGAGCAGCAAAACCAAGGAAAGGTCCTGCCCTCCATCTATGCAAGGTACTGGCCGCAGTATGACGTACGAATGCTGTTGTTGGGGAAACAACCGAAGCAGGAGTGGACAGCTGAGTTAAGCTGGCTGACCTGGGCAGAGATGCAACTGGATGAAAGCTACAGAGCCCTCCAGTGGTATGTAGCCCAAGAGTGCCCGTGGTCAGCAGATGACAGCCCCACAGAAGGCCATGACTATGATGGCCTGGGATTATTGTATTGGATGATGTCCAGTGATCCAGATAAGGGGATGATCGGGAGTGGCGCTTGGAGGACATAATGGAGCACAGAGAGGAGAAATTGAATATCTCGGGAGGCCACTGGTCACAGGAAGATTTGGAATTTCTGGCCATTCAGGAATGGGAGCTGGAGGTCGCCTATAGACAGCTGCTAGACTCCGCTCATCAGCAGGGTGGGACTCCCATTGCCTGGGACTATGAGGAAAGGTCAGATAACTGTGAAATCCTGGCTGATGAATCGGCAGTGGAAATATGGAGATTTTCATCCCTAAAGCTGAAGCGGATGGTGTGGAGTTCCAGAGAGCCGGGGCGGTTGGTCCCTCTCTCCAGCAACAAGCTGAGGTGGTAAAGCTTTTACCCCCAGCTGAATCACGGGCAACAGAGCAGGGTGCCCCAGGTCTCTGCTCCCAACTACCAGAAGAGGGGGACGCTGTGGTAGTAGATGGGACTGTGGTCTCCACTCACAGCAACCCAGCGGAAGAGCTGGCAACAGAACAGAGTGTCATAGGCCTCTACTCCTCACTAACAGAAGAGGGGGTTCCTGGGGTAGTGGATGGGACTTCAGTCTCCACTGACACAACCCCAGAAAATGGTGCAGCCCTAAAACAGGAGGATGTCGGCTTTGCTTTGCAAGCAAGGGGGGGGGGTTTTCACCAAGCACCAGTGGGTGGGACTTCAGTCTCCACTGGTATACCCCAGGAAGGGGGGCAGTTGGCCCAGACCCCCAACAGCATGATGGACTGAGCCCAGCCATCCTGCCTTCTCCCCAGCAGCAGGCGTGTTCTCTGAGAGTGGCAGAGGTTGGCAGGGTGAGTAATGCTCAGTTTGGAGCCATTTATTTGGGGTACAGTATGGATACCAGCATTGGAGGACTGGAACTACTGACGGACTTCGGAGTCAACCCGTTTGGGGTTCCCACCTGTGTCCGTCTCCCACCGAAAGGGGAGAGATGTAACGGAATTAACCGTGACAGACTGAGATATTCCTATGTCTAGGGTCACCTTATGTCCACTAGGGCCATAGGGTGACAAAGAATCCTAATTCATATATTACATGAGATGGAACATTAATAATAATTCATATTGCAGGACTGGAATATTACAAAGTGGATGTCTTGAGATATCACAAGCTGTTGCCTATTCAATCTGGGCACAAGACAAGTGACTCACAAGACATTGTATAAAGGCTATTGAAGTGTCTTGAGGTGTTGGCTATTCATTGTGAAAGACACATTCTGTTGAAAAGGTGTTAACTGCAAGAAAGACTCTTTCATTGTGTGAAGCTCTCTGTTTACCCTATTGTGTTATTCGAAAGGTTAATTGAATTCCATTGTATACAGGAATGTCATGCTCTCTGAGTTAACTCTATTGATGATGCGGTGCCGACGTGTCTACATAATTAGCTTGCCTGAATGCCTTTTAAGGTGATTGAATCCCCCCATGGTGTGAAGGGGGGGTGGAGACTACATTGTCCTGTGATTAACTGCATTATGCTTGAAACTGTATAAGAAGCTGAGAAAATATCAATAAATGGGTCATATCTGTGGAAGCAAGTACGGAGCTCTGTCTCGTCTTATTCTGGGAATTGATATGGATCGTGTATGCATGATTGTGGAGTGTCGGATAAGCTTGTCATGGTTGGATGGAAGGTCGTAAACGGTGGCGACCGTTACAGTGAGTATTCCCACATAAGGGCCCCATCGCTGGCAGACTCTCTACATGGTCGCACTGACCAGTGGTTAGGTGGGACAACTTTGCATTAGGTAGTAGGTGGGCTGTATTGCCTTTGAAAAATGCCATTTGTATTGTTGTACTGTGTTGGATTGTCATTATTCTGAAATTACAAGCCAGTATCACTCACTAGCATCTGCCT
Organism: Rana kukunoris; assembly: GCA_029574335.1. Classification (NCBI taxonomy): domain Eukaryota; kingdom Metazoa; phylum Chordata; class Amphibia; order Anura; family Ranidae; genus Rana; species Rana kukunoris. The sequence continues at coordinate 236,120,311 of CM056052.1, read as the reverse complement.
AGTGCACATTTGTGCACCAGTTGCTTCCCAGGCAGATGTGGTGAACGAACAGTGACACCCTGTGAACGGTGTCACTAAACAATGTGCCTACATTGCTATATTGCTATTTTTTTCGTTATTTAACCCATTCCTTTCTAGGGCTGTGCCATTAAACCTTTGAGGTGTGTCACTGTTCTCGGGTCCAGGAAAGAGGCGAGCAATCACAGGTGCAGGGCAGAAGGGACCCAATAAAAAATAATACCAGTGGCTCCTGTGGGGGTGGCGCTACACCAGTATCACACTGCATACCCAGTTGCTCCAACCACAGCTTGGACAGGTTGGAGTGTGCTAAAGACCTGCTATTCAGGGAGAACTGTGTTATGTGCTGTCACCCATGGCAACCATGCCAGGCAGTTACGCCGATGGGTTACAAAATGCCCAATTGTCTGCATAAGGCTGGGAAAAGTGATTGTATGCTACAATGTCCCGTTGAGAACAGTAAAATGTACATGGAAATTTCTGCTGTTGTCCATGGTGATCAGGGTAAGCCATCAGGTGTCTGCAAGAGGGTGTCTATCAGTTGTCCAATTATGGCTGATGTTAAGGGCTATCTTAACCATGCTACAAACAGTGTGGCGTGTGTTTAAGGCTTTGCTGTCGCTCTTGGCAACCACAGTGAATGCTTACTACTAGCGACATGTCCTGACTAGGGTGACCACATTTCCAAACTGCAATTCAGGGACACACCCCCTCTCTCATCTTCCCCCCAAAAAAGATGAGGGGGGCAGGGGGAAATGTAGTCTCGGGTTGATGGGGTTGATAGGGAATTTGGCGTGGGTTATTTGTCAGGTGAATGTGCCACTTGCCACCAGATGCAGTGCTGCTGTCACTCCCTCTGCATGAGCCACGTGCGTAGAAGGAAAGGAGTGGCGTCACTATCTGGAGAGTGAAGATCACACCAGTCCCTGCTGCTTGCCGCTGGGTGCTGGAGAAGGAGGAGGTGTCGAGGTGGGTGGGGACAGCAGTGCTGCACTAGACACAGGCCTCGCTCCTGGTCTCACTGTCTGAGAGTAAATGGTCACTGGTTGCAAGATGCCAAGCAGCACTGGCTCTAGCAACCAGTTCCGGAAATGTAGTTTTTAGTTAGTAGGGAGTGGCTGTGTTCTCCATTTCACTCTGGGACATTGTATTGTCCCAGAATGAAGGTGCCCGGGACCCAGGACGGACATGTCAATTGCGGGACAGTCCCGGGCACCCTACTCCTGACAAGTTTTGCAAGTATCAGCGTGTACATGACAACCACCAGCATATTGTCTGTACCTGCAAGTTCCACTTCAGCCAAGGAGGGGTTACTGGCACTGCAGAGAGGAAAAGGTCTGCTTATCAGAACTGCAGGCGTCAGCCAGTCTGGAAGCTTGGGGCAGAGCCACACCTAGGAGGAGACCCAGCATGCTAGTAGAGGAAGATGGTAGATGGTGCACGTGTGTACCCAGCATTAACCTGGTTTGCACTGGTGGACACCAGTGTGCGGCTGGAGCATCAAGGGAGATTCACCCTTGGAGGCTGTGTCTGCTATGAGTGTAGGAGACCCATTGCAGAGGTCAGTGCCTGGATCCAGTGCGGCGAACCACTTACTAAGCTGATGCCGAGCGAGCAGGAGCCACTCACCTACAGCGAAGATCTGCGGTCAGGTCTTGGCCCGCTCCGGCCGTAGAAGGCCGGAGCGGGCCAAGGAGTGATAGCTAAAGGCGGGGTTGAGTCTGAGGGTATTTACTCTCCTGTGAAAACAAGCATCAATTGCAGTGGCGGCTGGTGAAGTTTTAGGATGGGGGGGCAGACCCCGCCCTTCCTTTTTGACCCCTCCCACTTGGTGGAAATGGGCGTGGTTCCAGGAGAGTGGGAGAGGGGGAGAGGGGGGGGAGAGAGAGAGAGCAGATCCTATTGTGTATTCTAGAAAGTTTATCAATCAGCAGATAAAGATACTTCAATCATCCTCCATGGTTGTTATGGTGTCAGGATGATTGAAGCACATTATTACATTGTAATATAAAATGAAATCATTCAACTCACCATAATGCCGAATCAGTGGGAGCCCCGAGCGTGTCGCCTGCCATCAGATGCCCACAGCGGAGTCCCTCCTTACATACAGCCCTGTGTCACAGCAAATGCAGCCCTGTGTCACATCAAATGCAGCCTGCCCCCCCCCCCATCAAATGCAGCCTATCCCCCCCTCATCAAATGCAGCCTGCCCTCCCCTCATCAAATGCAGCCTGTCCCTCATCATCAAATGCAGCCTGTCCCTCCTCATCAAATGCAGCCTCTCCCTCATCATCAAATGCAGCCTGTCCCTCATCAAATGCAGCCTGTCCCATATCATCAAATGCAGCCTGTCCCTCATCAAATGCAGCCCCCCCCATCAAATGCAGCCCTGTCCCTCCATCAAATGCAGCCTCCCCCCAAACAAATGCAGCCTGTCCCTCATCATCAAATGCAGCCTGTCCCTCATCATAAAATGCAGCCTGTCCCTCATCATCAAATGCAGCCTGTCCCCCCCATCAAATGCAGCCTGTCCCCCCATCAAATGCAGCCTGCCCCCCCATCAAATGCAGCATGTCCCCCCCATCGAATGCAGCCTGTCCCCCCCCCCATCGAATGCAGCCTGTCCCCCCTCATCAAATGCAGCCTCCCCCCCATCAAATGCAGCCTGTCCCCCCCCATCGAATGCAGCCTGTCCCTCCATCGAATGCAGCCCCCCCATCGAATGCAGCCCCCCCCCCATCGAATGCAGCCTGCCCCCCCCCATCGAATGCAGCCTGTTCCCCCCCCATCAAATGCAGCCTGTCCCCCCCATCAAATGCAGCCTGTCCCCCCCATCAAATGCAGCCTGCCCCCCCATCAAATGCAGCCTGCCCCCCCCCATCAAATGCAGCCTGCCCCCTATCAAATGCAGCCTGTCCCCCCCTCATCAAATGCAGCCTGTCCCCCCCATCAAATGCAGCCTGTCCCTCCATCAAATGCAGCCTGTCCCTTCATCAAATGAAGCCTGTCGTTCCATCAAACACAGCCTATACCTCCATCAAACGCAGCCTGTCCCCCAAATTTAAATGCAGCCTGTCCCTCCATCAAATGCAGCCTGTCCCCAAACGCAGCCTGTCCCTCCATCAAATGCAGCCTTACATTACAGTTAATAAGCGGGGGGCGGGTGCCGCTGAACGAGAGAGAAATAGATCACTTAGCTCAGCTTCTGTGTTGTCCTCCAGGCTCCTTGTGTCTTCTTCCGCTCCGTCCTCATACTTCCTGTCTTCTCTCAGAGACAAAACAGAGGAAGTGACATCATGTAACAGATGTCAATCAAACTGCCCGGCCGTAGTAATAGATACTACGAGCGCCGGGCAGTAGCTGTGGCGCTTCCGAAAGCGCCACAAGGTGGGATAAAAGCCCGCAAATGAAGCGCCGTGTCTGCAATCTCTTGATTGCATTGATGTGGCGCTTCCCATAATGCATGTGGCCGGCGCCACATAGTGCTATAACTGAAGTAAAAGGAAGTTTTTTTGGGCATTTTTTTTAAAGGGGCAGTATTAAAAAAAAAACATTTATTTTTATTTATTTTTTTGTGACTACAGGAGGGGGGCGGCGCCCAGGCGCCCCCTATGGACGGGCCGCCACTGATCAATGGAGAAAAAATCTGGACGTCTGCCTTGGCCTATAACCAGGTCAGGGAGCTGGTACCTGTGAGTGCTGCCCAGCAGGAGTCAAAACGTGCTCCCGGAAGGCCCCTCCACCCTGCAAACCCACCTGGAAGGAGCCAGTGCAGGAAGACAGCTCGTCTTCAGGTGAATCAGTGGGGGGCAGCAGTGGTAGGGCAATAGATTGGGGGTCACCCAGACTGCAAGAAGAATTCAGGCCCATAGATGATGACTGTGTGCTGCATTGAGGAGATGTCTGCATATCCCTATCTGTCACCAATTAACTTTAATCCTATGTGAGGCAGCTGTCTGATTGAAGAGAACCTAAGAGGGAGGGAAGAAAGAGAGGGAAGGGGGGCAAAAGGGGGGAGAAGAGGGGGGAAGAGGGAAGGGGAGTGAGTTAAGGAGAGATGACAATACGAACGTGTTGTACATGCAGTGTAAAAGTGTAGAGGGTCGGACCCAGGGAAATATATACCAATAGTAAATGGATAACATGATTGAGGGGGCAATATGAAATCAACAGCAGGTTGCAGAACATGGATAATGCAACCTGCTGTTGATTGCATATGAATGTTATTGTCTTTTATTGATTTTTTTATTAATAAAATTTAGTTATTTTTCTTTACATGTGCATTTATACCTTATCTCATCTTCTTATCTGTACCGTCATAGTCCAATTGCCGGCATCCCCCCTTTTTTTCTGAGTTTTGATCAATCTCCCGATCTTTATATACTAAATTTTCTGGATGATGGTACGACCAATTTTATTATACACTATGGGCCAGATTCACAGAGCGATTACGCCGGTGTAACAGGAGATGCGCGGCGTAAGTCTAAATTTGCGCATGCGTTTCGATACTCCGCATCCCCAAAACGAGATACGCAAGAAATCTACTTTTTTTTGTCCAGCGTAATTTCGATAGACAGGCGCATCCGTCCACGCAAAACTGCGCTAGACACACCATTGATTTGCTATTCAAATATGCTAATGAGGGAGTTACGGGGATCCACAAAAGAACGTTGGTGCAGCGCAGGCTACGCGCTGTGCGCAACAGCTGACCGGCCTGTCTAAAATTAGACAATTCGTCTACATGTCAGAGAAAGCAACACCGTTAGTGAGGAGCAGAGCAGTCACACGTGTTGCACAACAATCTGTATGCCAACATGCCAGGGACATCCTCGCTCATAGCTATACTACTGACTTTAGACGAACAAAGAAGGAGGAGGGCACGGAGGAGGGCACTGGAGAGGATATACCGCACCCGCATAGACCTCTTTGGCATGAGTGATTCTGAGGTGTATCGCATCTTCAGATTCACCCCTCATGCCATCCTGGAATTAACCATAACCCTGCAGGAGGACATCACCAGCCCAACACACCGCTCACATGCAGTGCAGCCACTGGTCAAGGTCATGGCAACACTGCATTTCCTTGCCAGTGGCTATTTTCAAAGAACAAGTGGAGTGGTGGCTGGGATGTCACAATCCTCCGTGAGCAGATGTGTGCACCAGGTTGTCCCTGCAATCCTCAGACGCATGGCCAACCAAATCATCAAACCCACCACTGAGGACCTGCGGCAGAAGGCAATGACAGATTTCTACAGAATTGCCAAATTCCCACGCACCGTGGGGGCCATTGATTGCACACATGTGGCACTCCAGCCCCCCATGAGACAGAGCACATATACCGCAATTGGAAGCATTGGCATTCCATCAACCTACAGGTGATAGTCGATGCCCAAGGCCTCATATGGCACGTCCGTGCCAAACACCCCGGATCCAGCCATGACAGCTACATATACAATCAGAGCCCCATCCGAATGGAATTCGAACAGAACGTGTATGGGGACACCTGGCTGGTTGGTGAGTGACATGGGTGGCAGGCATGACTGTCCCCCCCCATGGTGCACACATCACAAGGGGCACATGCATGACTAACATCCTCCTGTCTTTTTCCTTACAGGTGACTCTGCATATGCACTGGGACCCCATCTTATGACTCGTATCCGGAACCCCCAAACCCCAGGAGAGGAAAGATACAATGAAGCCCACGCCCAAACACGTGCAGTGGTGGAGCGCACCTTTGGCCTCCTGAAGTCACGTTTCTGATGCCTGGATAAGTCTGGGGGGACCCTGTTGTATTCCCCAAACTTTGTGTGCCAGATCATCGGTGCATGTTGCATTCTGCACAACTTCGCAGTGAGAAAGGGCCTGCAGATTGACATACGTGATGACCTGACCCCTGAACCAGACAATCCCCCCTAACCGAGGTTACCCCGTCTTCTGAGGGAAGAGCAGCCAGGAGACAGCTCACATTAGGCATCTTTGCACGTTAAACAGACACATTAATCATGGCACAATGAGAATGCATGCATGCACACCACTGTGGTCCCTAGCACAGACACATCACATCCTCGTCTAATTGGATTAGCACAAGCCCACCATGCTGGACTTGTGAGCAGCAACGCCACGCCACGGCTCCAATTATGTCACTGTACATTCATACACCATTCACACAGACCTGGGAATCACTTCTCCCTGGTCCTGGGGAACCCTTCTCCACCAAAACTGAGGGTGACACCCCTTTCCTGGCAGGAATATCACCCCCACATTCCCAAAACATTCACATCACAACAAAAAAAAAAATGTCCAGCAAAAAAATAAAAATTTCCAGCAAAAAAAAAAAGGGGGAAAAACGAATTAATGCCGTTGGCGTGAGCCACGCCTGGGGCGCCCATGGCCACGGCCCCGGCTCCTCAGGGGAGACTCATGGGGAGGGGGGGGGGTAATCCGGGGTCTCTGCCCACCTGGCGGTGGCGGCCTGCCCTCCAAGGCCACGGCAATTCTGTTCAGGCCAGCACCTAGTGTTGCCGTGTTGGCCTGGATAGCCTGGGTGAGGGCCCTCACATCCTGCCCAACGTCTGCTGTTGTAGTCTGCAGTACGTTTAGGCAGTTTGTAAGAGCCAGGGAGTGGCAGTCCAGGTCCCCAAGCGTATCCTTTATGGAGGACAGGCTCTCCTCCATTCGCCCCAAAGTCTGGCTGACCTGTCCCAGATGGCGGGTCTGAAGGGCCTGGTCCCTTCTCAGGTTGGCGGGCAGAAGCTCGGCCACCCCCCTGGTCTTCTGGGATGACTTCCTGCCTCCAGCTGAGGCTTATGGCCGGGGAGAAGGGGAGGCCCTTGGGAGAGGAGCCCTGTTGGGGGAGGAGTGGGAGGGGCTAGCCCTTATGGAGGGCTGGCTGCTGCCTGCCAGAGAGGAAGACTCCTCCAAAAACAGCAAGCCACTGGCTGACATGACATCCTCCTCCTCCTAAAAACTCCTCCTCCTCAACCTCCTCCGAGGACTCCGGCCTTGTCGGGGGGTCCTCAGCAGGCTGGTGTCCCGGGATGGTGCAGTCAGACCAGATGGCCCAGCACCCTCCTGATTATCTGTGGATGACACAAAACATTCACAGGTTGGAGGATCCACACACTTGCCACATATTCCCTTTCACCCCCTCCCCCACACATGCTACACACCTGATAGGGAAAAAAACCTTACCTGGCATCACGCCTTCATGACTTGATTCATAGCCGGGCAGGCCCTCCACCTGTTGTCTATGAAAGGTGTTGGCCACCGCACGCTCCTCCGCTGTCAGCCTAACAGGGCATGGTGGGCCCCCTCCTGTGGCCCTGGCATGGGCTACCATTTTGGCCAGCTTCTTTTTGACCAGACGCCAGAGGTCATTGATCTTCTTTTCAATCCCCGACCGCTTTCCGGGTCTTCCCACCCCCCAATGCATTTACCTCGTCAGTAATGTTCTGCAAGATATCACGCCTCCTGGCTGGGGTGGTGTTGGCACTCTCCGGGCCGTGGAGGAAACGCCCATATTGGGAAATGGCCCGGGCAAGAATTTGTTTCTTCCCCAAAGTAAAATTTAACTTCCTCTTTCTCTCAGTCATACTCATACAAAAACTCTCTCCCAAACAATCAGCAAAAATCACTCACAAAAACAAGCAGGAAAAATCACTCACAAAAACAAGCAGGAAAAATCACTCACAAAAACAAGCAGGAAAAATCAAGCAAGAAAAAAAACAAACAAAAATCTATCAACCAAAAAGTCTCACAAGCAGTCACCAAAAATCACTTTCAAATATCTTCTACCAAACACTAGATCACACAGTCCACAAATATAACAAAGACAAATCACAACGCGAACAAACAACAGAACAAAAGCACCTTGCTGTATAGGGAGGGATACAAAGGGATGTACTTTTGCAAAGGAAGTGTGTTTGTGTCTGTCTATTTATGCTGTCTGCGTAGTTCACTAATTTGCCCTAGTCCACTTTCAATTTCACTGATTGCGCCGTTCCCGAGTTGTGAGCATGCGCACAGAGGTGCTGACCATGGTGTGCTTCAAGCGCACATGCACGAGCCGGCCGGCCGGCCCTTCATTTGCATGGGGTCACGGCTCATTTCAATGTAACATGCCCACGTCCTTCCCAATTTGTATTACTCCGCCTTGCGCCTCTGAAATAACATTGCGCAGCCGCAAATTTCTGCGTAAAACCGACGAGAATAGGGTGATTGCGCCGCTACATTGCGCTAGTCTAACGTAAAGGCGGTGCGCTACGCCGGTCCAATAATGCGCAGATGTACGTGAATCTGGCCCTATCTATTTACTTTTCAAGAGGCTACTCTTTCATTAGAAGTAGAATTATTATATAACATAAAGAAAGTCTTCTTTTGTAAGTGTGGAACTTTAGATGACTTGTCTGCTTCATGACAAGTTAACACAGGTGTTCTTGAAAGTGCATCAGGATAGTTCATCTTAAGTCCACTAATTAGAGAAGGAACATTTTGACAACAGTTATGCCTCGTTTCCACTGAGCGGATCGGTTCGGTACGGTTCGCTATTTTGGGTGTTTCCATTATGAAAGCGTGCCATAAAAGCGAACCGTACCGCACCAGCAAGGGTCCTGCTTCTCATGTGGGTCCAGAGAAAGTAGAACGGTTCCATTAGGGCGGACCTACAAATACATCTCACTGATCGGTGGACACGCTAGGAATTTTTTCTAAAACCTGAATGGTCCCTGACGGTCTGATTTGCAGTGGAAACACTCACGAGAATAGACCGGTCCCATCCTAACCGCTCCAAATTTACTGACCCGAACCGTTCCGTGGAAACAAGGCAATAAGTGCATATAAATCACAGAGATAAGATAACAGTACAAGTGATAAACTTCTTATAACAGGTGGTTTAAAATAATTATATGGAATATGGGAAAGTTATGTACAGAACATTAATTAAAGGAACACTAAAGGTTTGTTTTTTATTAGATCAATTGATTGCTGTAAGCTAGAGCATTTTAATATCACTTACCTCGTTTTTCCTTTTGACTTCCAAAATACAGTAATCCAGGTTTAAAAATGCCATTTCCTGTCTCTCCTCTTCTTGCTTTCCACCAGCACCTCGATGGAGGAAAGCAGAATGTGCTCACCCCCTCCCCATGACTACAGCCCTGCGTGAAGATGCTCTCTTAACCCTCATAAGCATGGAGGCTAAGTCTAATAGGAACTGTAGTTCCCATTAGGCCGTGATGTAGTAAGAATGAACGTGCACTGCAAACTAGGAAGTCAGTAAGAATAACGATTCAGGAGTGCTGGAGGTGAATAAAACAGCTCGATTTCAACAGGTATCAAACCAGTTATAATGCAAAACATTACTTTTTACTTTATCAGCTACTGTCAGACTTTAATTTAAGAGGAAAATATTTTTGTCTTTACAACCCCTTTAAGTTTGACAGGGTCAAACAATGGTCTACTTGTGCCTCATTAAAACTGTTAAAGTACATTGAATAAGAAGTACACTCATGTGTGTGCATGTATATATTAATAATTAGACAATATTGAATAAAGTAATTGGCTTGTGTATAAATTAGGGCTGTGTAAATTAAAGATTAATTCCTCGATTAATCTTTAATTTTTTTGATTGATCAAAATTCTTTTGATCGAACAAAATTCTTGACATCACCGGACAGCCTGGACAGTGAGACTAAGGTCGCGTACACACAGGGAGACGTGTCCGCTGAAACATGTCCGACGGACCGTTTCCAGCGGACATGTCTCCTCGGATTTTGGTCCGATGGCGTGTACACACCATCGGATAAAAATCCTCTTGGACTGAGGACGTGGTGATGTGGCGGTGACGTTGACGCCGCCACATCACCACTCCAGGAAGTAAAATACTTCCACGCATGTGTCGAATCCATTCGACGCATGCAGGAGATTTATGTCCGCTGGTTAGGCGTACTAACCAGCGGACATGTCTGACGGACCAGTTTTCAGCGGACAAATTTTGCTTTGCTTTGAAATTTGTGCGCTGGAAAAACCTGTCCGCTAGGTCGTACACACGATCGGATATGTCCGCCGAAACTGGTCGGCGGACCAGTTTCAGCGGACATGTTCGATCGTGTGTACGCGGCCTTACCCTGCTGGATGCAAGCAAACTGCACCCATTGGATTGAGGTACCTTTGCATCTGTGGAGCAGGAGGATGCATCAGCCTCCATCAGGGGAAGGAGGCAAAAATAACCATTGTTTTCTTGTTCTAAGCAGTCTTGTGTAGACAATTCTTTGTGTATCGGCAACATCTGTTCCGTGCGAAAGACTGTTCAGTTCTTCAGGGAATATTGTCAATAAAATGTGATCATGTCTGCTTCCAGAAAATATAAATACTCTGGTATGTCTGCGTGACTGGCTAAAGTGATGCCTACTTGCCTACTATAAAGTGACTGACAGTCAATATACTAGATACGTTTTATAATTAAAGTTAAACTAACTTTCTACGTTTTGTATGCGCGTTATAATTAATCTAAATTAGTCGATTAATCGCACACAAAAATTTTAATCAGTAACAGCCCTAGTATAAATATATATATATATATATATATATATATATATAATATAAATAATACAGTATGGAACCAATATATATATATATATATATATATATATATATATATATATATATATATATACACATACATATAGAATTATATAACAGATAAGGTGGGGTTTTTGAAAGTTCATTCTCCCAAAATCATAAATCTGTAATCCTTGAAGATGGTGGTATACACAACTTCCTATACAGGTGTATTTAATTGGACAAAACCAGTTAAAAATCATTTTTAATGAACATAAAATAATTCTGGGAATTAATAAGTTTGTCTGGTTGTAGGACAGGTGTTACATTGACGTAGATCTTAGCAACCAATTATATCTAGGAGAGGTGGCTAAGATAAGGCTTGTAAGGGTATATAAATGCAAGTTTTACAATTGTTAGTCAGGCAAGTCATATAGGAGCTCATAAGGCTGACCTCTATGTATGCTGCCCTATTGCACAGGTCATAAAGAGCAGAACCAGTGGGCGATTATCTGTTCAGATAGGCGTCTATTAGGCTGACTGTTTGTCTATGCAGCCCTATTGCATGGGTGGCAGGCGGTCAGAACCAATAGTCAAATATCTGTCCTTTTGTTGTAACTTGTACTCGTACGAGTCAATAAAGAAAACTTCTCAACTTGATCCAGAGTGTGGTCTCAGATGAATTTCTCTCACACTGATCACCACCACACCAGTCATATGATCATGCTGTACTGTACCGGTGACAGTATGTATAAAAAAATGTAAGCAAAAACAAATTTTATTTAACTTCTTAATTTTCCAAAAAAAAATTCCAAAAAATTGTTGGCCTTTTGGGCCCTCAAGAAATGAGATCATCGTCATCAGTACATCAGGATTGATTCCAAATATAGCGTATATCCCAATTGTTGGTAGATGCTATAACTTTCACACAAACCTATTATTATTATTATTATTATTATACAAGATTTATATAGCGCCAACAGTGTGCGCAGCGCTTTATAACATGAGGGCGGACAGTACAGTTACAATACAATTTAATATAGGAGGAATCAAAGGGCTATGCTCATTAGAGCTTACAATCTACACATTAAGCAGAATACATTTTGGCCTAAATCTATGAAGAAATTTAATTTTATTGGATATGTATTAAAACAGAAAGCAGAAAATATATATTTTTTCAAAATATAATAAAAAATAAAAAAATCCTGTGGTAATTAAATACTACCAAAAGAAAGCTCTATTTGTGTGGAATAAATATATAACTTTTATTTGCGTATAGTGTTGCATTACTGCACAATTATCAGTTAAATTAGCTCAGTATTTTGCGTGAAAAGCGTGGGTCTACACACCAACCCTATACAGTGGTGATCAAAAGTTTTGGCACTCCAGGTAAAAAATGGTATTAATGCGCATAACGAAGCCAAGGAAAGATGGAAAAATCTCCAAAAGGCATCAAATTACAGATTAGACATTCTTATAATATGTCAAAGAAAGTTAGATTTTATTTCCATCATTTACACTTTGAAGATTACAGAAAACAAAGAAATGGAGTCTGCAATAGTTTGGGCACCCTGCAGAATTTATAGTATGCACTGCCCCGTTTGCAAAGCTGAGGCCTGCCAGTGTCATGGATTGTTCTCAATCATTGTCTGGGAAGACCAGGTGATGTCAATCTCAAAGGTTTTAAATGCCCAGACTCATCTGACCTTGCCCCAACAATCAGCACCATGGGTTCTTCTAAGCAGTTGTCTAGAAAACTGAAACTGAAAATAGTTGACGCTCACAAAGCTAGAGAAGGCTATAAGAAGATAGCAAAGCTTTTTCAGATGTCAATATCCTCTGTTCAGAATGTAATTAAGAAATGGCAGTCATCAGGAGCAGTGGAAGTTAAAGCAAGATCTGGAAGACGAAGAAAAATATCAGATGGAACAGCTCACAGGATTGTGAGAAAAGCAATTCGAAACCCATGTTTGACTGCATGATCCCTCCAGAAAGATCTGGCAGACACAGGAGTTGTGGTACACTATTCCACTATAAAAAGATACTTGTACAAATATGGTCTTCATGGAAGAGTCATCAGAAGAAACCCTCTTCTACGTCCGCACCACAAAAATCAGCATTTGAACTTTGCAAATGAACATATAGACAAGCCTGATGCATTTTGGAAACAAGTTCTGTGGACCGATGAGGTTAAAATAGAACTTTTTGGCCAGAAAGACCATTATCGCCAAACAGTATGTTGTTTACCGGGCGCTCGGGTTCGGAACATTGCAGATTGCATGGACAGATTATTGGATGGTGCTGGAAAGGACCCAGTTGTCATGGTATATATCGGTACCAATGACAAAGTTAGAGAAAGATGGAGCGCCCTACAAAATGATTTCAGGGACTTGGGGGCCATATTGAAGAAAAGGACCACCAAGGCAATATTTTCTGAAATACTGCCTGCACCTCGAGTCACACCACAGAGACAGCAAGAGCTTATGGTACTTAACAAGTGGATGAGGAACTGGTGCAGGGAGGAGGGGTTTGGCTTCATGGCAAACTGGACCGACTTTTCAGGACGTTACCATCATTATAGTAGTGACGGATTGCACTTAAATGAGAGGGGTGCAGCTTTCTTGGGAAGGAAGATGGCCAAAATGTTGGAAGAAAATTTAAACTAGGCGATGAGAAGAGGACGATTTGCTAGTGAATATGAGAGAGAGGATCTTCATTTCAAGCCATCATGACAGGAATCCACTACGTCATCAATCTCCTAAAAGATTCTCATAAGCAGCTTCTGAATCACCAACTATCTACGTACCTGGACAAACAAGACAATTGGCTGTTCCTAGAAGAAGACTCAACAAAAAGTTTGAGGGACCCTCCCAGGGGCCAGGTACGGCTGTACCAACACAGGTCCCTACACTGGTGGCGGCTGCCACTCCAGTAACCGGAGGGTCTTCCCATCAGCCCTCTATTTACCTTTCTGTAGCTTCTGCATAATCATAATCCAAACATAATCACCTGTAAAAAAAAAGTGTCTAAGATGTTGGTGGTAAACAGCCTGATAGGCCCGAGGGGAACCGAACCAAGCCCTCCAAAAGTTGCCAAGAGTGTAAATGTAGACATTAAGCTTCAAGGTTAATCAAAAATATAACACTCTAAAGGGAAAGGTAGAACAAAGGGGGAGTATGGAAGAGGGAGAGAGGGAGGAAAGGGGGGAGAAGGGAAGGTTGGAGGAAGAAGGGGGTGAGGGTTTGGGGGGACCCCCACACCTTCCCTACCCGCAACCTTCTATCCCCCCTACTTTCCTCCCTCTCTGCCCCTTCCATTTTCCTTCCCCCCTTGTTCTACCTTTCCCTTTAGAATGTGATATTTTTGATTAACCTTAAAGCATAATGTCTACATTTACACTCTTGGCAACTTTTGGATATATAGGCGGCTTTTGGAGGACTCGGTTTGGTTCCCCCCGGGCCTAGCAGGCTGTTAACCACCAACATCTCAAGCACGTTTATACAGGTGATATGTTTGATCTATGTATTGTTGATCGGCATAAAGAAATTGATTATGTTGTGAAGTTTGAAGGCCGCTATGTTTTTAAGGCGTGTGTTGGACCGGCTATAAGAGGAGGTTGAAGGCTGGTATGTTTTTGAGGCGTGTGTTGGACCCGCTATAAGAGGAGGTTGAAGGCCGGTATATTTTTGAGGCGTGTGTTGGACCGGCTAAGGGGAGGTTGGAGGCCGGTATGTTTTTGAGGCGTGTGTTGGACCGGCTATAAGAGGAGGTTGAAGGCCGGTATATTTTTGAGGCGTGTGTTGAACCGGCTAAGGGGAGGTTGGAGGCCGGTATGTTTTTGAGGCATATGTTGGACTGGCTATAAGAGGAGGTTGAAGGACGATATATTTTTGAGGCATGTGTTGGACCAGCTATAAGGGGAGGTTGGGGGGCTATATTTTTGAGGCGTGTGTTGGACCGGCTAATGGGAGGTTGGAGGCCGGTATGTTTTTGAGGCATGTGTTGGTCTGGCTATAAGTGGAGGTTGGAACTCTTTGTCTTCAGAGGTCGGAGAAGTCTTTCCAGCTTTCTTTAGGCTTTCTTTGCTGGAGAAATGAGAACTCTTCCCCCCAGTGAGGTCCTTCATGGAGAAGTCCGATACCTCACTCACACGGGGTGTATGAATCTGTACCCAGTGTGGGGGCTGCGTTAACCCCAAAAAGGACATCCACGTGGGTGCAGCTGTGCGGACGCATCCTGGGTGCGTTCGGGCCATGCAACGGCACCCACACCAATGTCACATTGGGTACAGTCACTGCACCCCAGTTGACAGCAATGGGACTGCCTACACGGGATGCTGGGAACACCTGTGCATCCCCATTCTGGTAAACACGGCCCTCCCATGGGATACGGATTCATACCACCCGTGTGAATGAGGCCTAAGGGTGAATGGAATATTTAGCCCAATTGTGTTGCTAATTTGGGGAACACTGAACCCCTCTTTGTTATTTGGGGTGTTTTATTACAGGAGTGTTATAGATTGTAGTTTAGGAGAAGTTTGGATTTCTTCTGAAGGCACTTTGAGTAAACATAAGTGATTTACCCCGCTCAGCGGGGGCGGGCCTTAGAGAACAGAGGATGCATATGGGCAGCACAGAGGCTTAGTGGTAAGCCTTGCAGCACTGGGGTCCTTGTTTCAGATTCTAACCAGGACACTATCTGCATGGAGTTTGCATGTTCTCCCTGTGCTTTTGTGGGTTTCCTCCAGGTACTCCGGTTTCCTCGCACACTACAAAGACATTCTACTTTTGCGTTGGTGGTGTAGTGGTAAGCATAGCTGCCTTCCAAGCAGCTGTTCCGGGTTCGATTTCTGGCCAACGCCATCTCCAATACTTGGAGTCCTCAGAGAGAAAAGCGATATACAAGGTCAATGCGGAGTATAGATTAGCGGTGGAATAAAGAATGAAGAGAACGTGTGGAATGTTTGAGGAAGAAAACGTTCCCCCAGAATCTATAGAAGGAGAACCCAGCAACTGATAGAAGACGCTTAGCTTTGGCTGCGATCACACCTAGGTGTTCCGGATCGCGGGCGGAATTACCGCAATTTCCCAAATTGCCGCAAAACGTGCAACACACTTGTGATCCTGTTACTTTCAATGGCCCCCCAATCATGGGACAATATTGACACCTGACAAATCACACAAAATAACGGGACCCCCGTTTCCCAAAAGCAGTCCTGCGATTTGTCAGGCGACAATCGCGGCAAAAATCTCCCCATCGATTCGATTGGGGCGATATTGAAAGTAAGGGGATCGCATACTCCACCCAGCGGAAATATTACGCCCCCCCCCAACTGTCTAGATTTACATTAAAATTTCAAAATCCAAAAATCATTCATGTGGGAGATCTCATACAGCATGTCACAAAAGTAAGTACAACCCTTCATCCCCCCCCCCCCCGCGATCTCCAGGCTGGGTGACCCACGATTTTCGGGTGCGTCCATAGGAAAGTCCCCGGCTTTGGCCTAGCTCCGGAGCGGCGGCCATCTTGGTACACCCGGCGGCTATCTCTGTTTCATCACCGCCATCTTGCTCCACCCCACACTCCTCACTAACATTACTGTGCAGAAGTGGGCAAGCGGACACAGGGCTGTCTTAATGAGAGGGCACACCTGGGCACTGCCCAGGGGCCCCAGATGCATGGGGGGCCCCTGCACCTTGCCCCAAGCATCTGGTCCTTGAGCCCACGCCGCCCTGAAATTGGGGGCCCCATCAGGGCCGGCGCTACCACTAGGCGAAGTAAGCAGCCGCCTAGAGCGCACTACCACCTAGAGCGCAACCACAGCCCCTGTCATGTGTGAGCTTGGCTCTCCTGATCGTTTTTGTGTGCCGTGGCCGCCACCAATCGCCAATGTGTCCCACTGAGCGCCCCGCTGCACTGTTACATCTTTTTAGGTGTTCACAGCGCTGCTCCGGGACACCTGTGCTCCAGCCTGTCCCTCTAGTGCAGCGCTGTGTGTCTGTGTGTGCAGCGGAGGGGCGGGGATCAACGAAGACGGTAACATTGAGAGGCACAACTGACCTCCCGCCCAGCAAGGAATCTGTGAAGCCGCGGGTGGATGGATGGTGCTGGCCTGGCCCCGACGGGGACACGTGGAGCCGTGGGTGGATGGATGGCGCTGGCCTGGCCCCGATGGGGACACCGTGGAGCGGGTAGATGGAGCTGGCTTGGTCTTGGTGGAGGACGGATACTCCCGGAGGTAAAGGAGGACGGACTAGATTAAGCTGTATGTGAAGTGGGAGTGGTGTATGTGTCAGGTGGGGGGGGTCAGATGGGGGGGGGTCAGTGTATGTGTCAGGGGGGGTCAGTGTATGTGTCAGGTGGGGGGGTCAGATGGGGGGGCAGTGTATGTGTCAGGTGGGGGGGGGGGGGGTCAGTGTATGTGTCAGGTGGGGGGGCAGTGTATGTGTCAGGTAAGGGGGGGTCAGTGTGTGTGTCAGGTAAGGGGGTCAGTGTGTGTGTCAGGTAAGGGGGTCAGTGTGTGTGTCAGGTAAGGGGGGGTCAGTGTTTTGATAGGTAAGGGGGGTCAGTGTGTCAGGTAAGGGGGGGGGGGTCAGTGTGTGTCAGGTAAGGGGGGGTCAGTGTGTGTGTCAGGTAAGGGGGTCAGTGTGTGTGTCAGCTAAGGGGGTCAGTGTGTGTGTCAGGTAAGGGGGGGTCAGTGTTTTGATAGGTAAGGGGGGGTCAGTGTGTCAGGTAAGGGGGGGTCAGTGTGTCAGGTAAGGGGGGTCAGTGTGTGTGTCAGGTAAGGGGGTCAGTGTGTGTGTCAGGTAAGGGGGGTCAGTGTATGTGTCAGGTAAGGGGGGTCAGTGTATGTGTCAGGTAAGGGGGGGTCAGTGTGTCAGGTAAGGGGGGGTCAGTGTGTCAGGTAAGGGGGGGTCAGTGTATGTGTCAGGTAAGGGGGGTCAGTGTATGTGTCAGGTAAGGGGGGGTCAGTGTGTCAGGTAAGGGGGGTTCAGTGTGTCAGGTAAGGGGGGTCAGTGTGTGTCAGGTAAGGGGGTCAGTGTATGTGTCAGGTGGGGGGGTCAGTGTATGTGTCAGATGGGGGGGCAGTGTATGTGTCAGGTAAGGGGGGTTCAGTGTGTCAGGTAAGGGGGGGGTCAGTGTGTGTATCAGGTAAGGGGGTCAGTGTGTGTGTCAAGTAAGGGGGGGTCAGTGTGTCAGGTAAGGGGGGGTCAGTGTGTGTGTCAGGTAAGGGGGTCAGTGTGTGTGTCAGGTAAGGGGGGTCAGCGTGTCAGGTAAGGGGGGTCAGTGTATGTGTCAGGTAAGGGGGGTCAGTGTGTCAGGTAAGGGGGGTCAGTGTATGTCAGGTAAGGGGGGGTCAGTGTGTCAGGTAAGGTGGGGTCAGTGTATGTGTCAGGTAAGGGGGGGGTCAGTGTATGTGTCAGGTAAGGGGGGGTCAGTGTATGTGTCAGGTAAGGGGGGTCAGTGTATGTGTGTGTCAGGTAAGGGGGGTCAGTGTAGGGGTCAGGTGGGTCAGTGTAGGGGTCAGATAGGTCACGTGTTGCAAGGGCAGAGTAAAGTCAGGGGTGCAGCGGGGGGGCGGGGGCGGCAAAATTAGGATTCGCCTAGGGTGTCAAAGATCCTTGCACCGGCCCTGGGCCCCATGATAGCACTGAGAGTGATAGATACACAGGGAAGGCAGTCTGCCTCCTACCTACTTGATGTCCGTTTACCTGCACTGTCATCATTGTAGGGGCCCCAGAGCATTACTTTGCCCAGGGGCCCAAGATGCTATTAAGACGGCCCTGTGTGGAGAAACACTTTGGTGGATTCCTACTGTTTCTGAAGAGCAGTTGGGACCTTATATTGAACTTTTTTTCATCTTATTTTTTTAAAGCACAGAGACTGTCACTAAGAGCATGTTGAGGCTGAGTTCACACCATTGCAAATTGGATGTGGGTTCATGCATCCAATTCACAATAGCAGGAGATTTTGCCTGGCTTTCTCTGGAGACAAAGCCGAGATTTGGCCCTTGATAGTGCTCAAGGCCAACCTCATATCTAAACCCAACTGAAGAAAGGCAAGAATCCTTTTAGGATGCCACTTTCTGGGTTCACACCAGGAAACATATGCCTTCCAGATTCTGTAGTAGATGAGCCTGGAGGCCAGCTTCCTAGCATTAACCAGGGTGGATAGGACTGGCCCCAGGGGCATCGTTAGGGCGTAGCTTGGGGGGCTGGAGCCCCGAATGGGTCCCCAAAAAGCCCTGAGTCTATGCCGCATCTGATTACATTGTTAGCCCCGAGCGTCTGGGAGTCAAGACCTGATGCCGAAGGTGGCTGAGTGCCACCAGCGCCGAGTGTCGCCGAGTACGGCCGAGTGCCGTACTCAGCGACACTCGGCGCTGGCGGCACTGGGCCACTTTCGGCCGCTTTTGGCATCAGATTGGTCCTAACTCCCAGACGCTTGGGGCTAACAATGTGATCAAATGCAGCCCCGCCTTCTGGAGCTTGCAGCGACAATGGCGGGATGCGGGACGTCCATCATAGGCGCTGCAGGCTCCACGGCGGGAATTACAATTCGGCCGCCGCACCACATCCCCCTCAGACGGGTGTTCTCCTCGGCTCCACTCTGACTGCCAGTGCCTTCCCTGCTGTGACCGCACACCAAGGCTGAGGCTGCTAAGGTAGGTCAGTGCACTGTGTGGAGCTGTTATTGATCTTTTTTTAAATGATATTACTTGTAAAAGCTCTTCATATAGGTTCACTGTGAACCTATATGAAGAGCTTTTACAAGTAATATCATTTAAAAAAAGATCACCTGTCTGTTCTTGGAAAATTCATATTTAGGTCAGGTCAGTGAGTCAGGTCAGATCAGTGGGTCAGGTCAGTGAGTCAGGTCAGTGGGTCAGGTCAGAGGGTCAGGTCAGTGGGTCAGGTCAGTGGGTCAGGTCAGTGTATGCAGGACAGGTCAGTGTATGCAGGTCAGGTCAGTGTATGCAGGTCAGGTCAGTGTATGTAGGTTATGTCAGTGTGTATACACACACACACGTAGGTCAGGGTATGTGTGTCAGGTAGGTTACCCTGCGCCACTCCACTGACCGCGCCCGAACCCCCCCCCCCCCCGATGCCGGCTTGGTTTCGGGCTGAAGCCCCTGGTCTTTTTGGCACCTAGCAACACTCATGACTGGCCCTAAGAGCCCACGTTTCCTTTAGAATGTGGGTCTCAACAGCTAAACCGTCAAATTTAGACTTTGTAAGGCAGGATTAAATATTGGACCTTGCGATAGTAGGTCTAGGCGTAATGGAAGAATCAAAGGTCTTCCTGGGCCAAGCCGGGGCAATCAAAATCACAGACTTTCCTTCCTTCTTGACTCTCTGTAGGAATCGTGGGAAGAGCGGTACTGGAGGGAACGCATAAATCAGGGAATACCGATCCCATGGGAATGTCAGGGCATCTGAGCCTTGAGCATAGGGATCTCTTGTCCTTAAAACAAAACTGAACCTAGAAGCCAACAGGGCCACACCTGGGGTTCCCCATTTTTGACATATGATTTGAAACATGTCGGGGGTAGAGACCATTCTCCTGGACTCAGTGCTGGCAGCTTAAAAAATCTGCCTGACAATTTTCTACACCTGGAATGAAGACCGCAGATAGGAAAGGCATATTCCTCACCTAGGCCAAGATGTGATTCACCTCTTTTTGGGCATCCAGACTTCTGGTGCCTCCTTGGTGATTGATATAGGCTATGGCTGTAGCATTGTCGGACTGATCCCGAACATCCCAGCCTTGCAGTCTGCAAGACCAAACTTTGAGGGCCAAATTAATTGCCCGAATCTCCAGAATGTTGATGGGTAGGAGCTTTTCGGCTCCGGACCACTTTCCCTGGGCAGATGCTTCTTCTAGCACTGCCCCCCAGCCCAGAAGGCTGGCGTCTGTGGTCACCACTTTCCAGGTAACTGGAGTGAAGGATTTCCCTTTCCTTCAGCGTGGTGCTTGCTCAGTACGAACGCAACTGAGCTTCTGAAAATAGCCAAAGATGTAGAGCTGAGAGTGAGCTCTATACAGCACCTGCGCACTGACTATGACACATGCCGCACGCTCCCGATGCTAGTGCTACTCTGCAAGGGGCGGGGGTGATTTTAGCAATAAAGTAAATGTCTTAGCGTGGCACATTGCAAAACCCAACCATCAACAGTGCAAAACCCGCCCTTCATTTATTTTAACACGCCCGCTAGGACGTGTACTTTATTGCTAAAATCACCCCCGCCCCTTGCAGAGTAGCACTAGCATCGGGAACTTGCGGCATGTGTCATAGTCAGTGCACAGGCGCCATATAGAGCTCACTCTCAGCTCTACATCTTAGGCTATTTTCGGAGGCTCAGTTGAGTTCGTACTGCGCAAGCGCCACCCTGAAGGGAAGTCCTTCACTCCAGTTACCTGGAAAGTGGTGACCACAGACGCCAACCTTCTGGGCTGGGGGGTAGTGCTAGAAGCATCTGCCCAGGGAAAGCGCTGCTTCTGCGCAGTACAGGGGAAGGGGGTCCTTATCTGTCGGGGGAACATTTTCACCACCCCAGTGTTAAAGAAGTAGTACCTAAGCCAGTGGTTCTTAATCTTGTTGGAGGTACTGAACCCCACCAGTTTCATATGCGCATTCACCGAACCCTTATTAATTGGAAAAATAAATTGCCGGCGGCAATTGATGGGCACACTGGCAGCAATTGATGGGGCAAACTGGCAGCACACTGGTGGCAATTGATGGCACAGTGGCTGCATGTGTTGCACAGTGGCTGTGTGTGATAACACAGTGGCTGCGTTTTATGGGCACAGTGGCTGCGTTTGATGGGGCAAACTGGCAGCACACCGGTGGCAATTGATGGGCACACTGGCAGCAATTGATGGGGAAAACTGGCAGCACACTGGCGGCAATTGATGGCACAGTGGCTGCATGTGATGGGTACAGTGGCTGCGTGTGATGGGCACAGTGGCTGCGTGTGATGGGCACAGTGGCTGCATGTGATGGGCACAGTGGCTGCATGTGATGGCACAGAGGCTGCATGTGATGGCACAGTGGCAACAATTGATGGCACAGAGGCTGCATGTGATCGCATAGTAAGGCTGTAATTTATATATATATATATTTGCTAGTCAGAGAAGGCTCATTTAAAATAACACAAAACATTTTTTTATCTGCCATTTTATATTAACCCCCCTGGCGGTATTCCCGAGTCTGACTCGGGGTTACATTTCTGTGCTGCGATCGGTAACCCCGAGTCAGACTCGGGCTCGCATTGCTAATCCACAGGCAGTGTTTACTTACCTTGTTCCTGGATCCAGCGATGCATCCGCGCTGTGTGAGCCAGCGGGTGCTCGCTCGATTCACACAGCCTCTGTGTGCCGCCGAGCTTCGTTCCCTGCGACGTTACGACGCACATGGGTGGAGAAATGGCGCCATATACAAAAATGTAAACAAACACAATACATACAGTATACTATAATCTTATAGATTACAGTACGAAATGTAAAAAATACACACACCCATTGTCCCTAGTGGTCTGCCCTGTGCCCTACATGATCTTTTATAAAATAAAAACTGTTCTTTCTGCCTGCAAACTGTAGATTGTACGTAGCAACCAAAAGTGTCCCTTTATGTCAAAAATGGTTTTAGAGCAGCTAGAAAACAGCGATAATAAATGATAATCACTTGCAGAATTGAGCGATAGCGATTTGTGGGGAAATTCGTCATAAAAAAATAAAAGTAATGACAGCGACAATTCTGCAACTGAGCAAATTTCAGTGATTTTGATTTGATTACATTAGTGAATAATTTTTATTATAATTATATTATTATTTGTTATAATTATTTATTATATTATAATTTTGTTTTAAAAAAAATATCATACCCGGGATGCCTATTAGACTCTTGTTTGGTCAGGCCTACAGTATAAAACGCCAAATTTCCTTGCAAATAATGGTACCGCTTTCAGCACCTAAAATCTGAAAGAATCATACCGCCAGGGAGGTTAATAAAGTGCTGGTCATCTCACCTCAGTCAGCCTCCTCCCCTCCCCCCAACCCAGCCATTTAGAGCAGGCTCCTCGAGACTAGTGCTTGCCTCTCTAGCTCGTCACAGGCGGCGCCGACACACAGCTCTCTGAGCAGCGCTCTGAGTCCCCCCCCTTCTGGCCGTGAGTGGAGTGACGTCACGACGCTGAATGGGACCAAGAGACTCCCTCATAGGGGGAGTAAACAGGCTGCAGCAGACAGTAAAGGGAGCCGGGAGGTGACGGTCCCGGATGCAGGAGTGCACTTGGCACACAATTTGTACAGTGCCCCTGGCCTCGCTGGCGGCCGCGGCAGAACTTCATCTGCGGCTGCGCCCCCCCCCCCCTCTTATACGAAATGGTCGCGCCCTGTCCGCCCCTGCCTTGTACAGGCCCTGTGTAGGTTTATGGGTGTGTGTCTTGACCTCCGCCAAACCCCTGAGACTGACTCACCGAACCACTGACCTAAGCCTTGTGCTGTACATAGCCTGTACAGAGTAATGGGAGGGGCTCAGCAGGCTCCACCCACTACAGGAAGGAGGCGGACACAAGACCTGTTCCCCTGCACAAGGAGAGAGAGCGGTCTTTATGGCTGGAAGAGATGAAGCAATAGACAAGGCACAGCAGGGAGATTCCATTGTGGCAGTGATGTGATGGTGGGGAGTATATGGGCCCCTCCCTTACAATAAGGCAGCGGCAGGGTGTTGCTGTTGATGCTGTAGTCGTGGAGGGAGAGTGACGTCACACTCTCCGCTCATCAGCAGCTGCAGCTCCGGGGAAGAAAAGCCGAGAGAGAGAGAGAGAGAGAGAGAGAGCGAGCCGAGCGCCTCCACAGCCCTGTCCGCCCTTTCATCCCTGGACCGCGGGCACCAGGCGGGATGTGCCCGGGCTGCTGAGGATTACTATGGGCTGTATCGGGAGCCGGAGCAGCGGGACGGGTGAGAGGAGGAGGAGGAGGAGGAGGGGGGCTATGTGTCTGTATTGCCATCACCTGTGCATGTCGTGCTTCTCACCCCCGCCATTCACCTGATGACCCCCCCACACTCATTCCCACTGCAGTGCATGCTCCGGCGGCGCCTAATGCTCTGCAAGTTGTAGCTGGCTGGGGGCAATGCTCTGCACACTTCTAACACATGATGGCCACTCACAGGGTGTGGATAGACAACACACAATACAAGTGTCCTCCTTCTTCTCTAGGGTGGAGGGGATAAACATGGGGGGGCTTCTGTCTAAAATGTAGAGCAATGGGTTAAAGGGCTAACTGTTATATACTTCTCACAAGGGGTTAATGTGTGGGCAGAGCACATGCATCTACGCCAGCCAGGGGCTGAGATGTGTTCATCAGGGGGGACACCGCCACCCCCATCATGGTGTCAGATGTGAGGCCCTGGAAGAAGCCATTGGTCTGTGCAATCTGTACTGTCTGTGCTGAACACGGCGCACCAGGATCTGGGCTAGGATGGACCGTGTACACCTGGGCTGGTTCAGGTACTCTCTGACTCACCATACAGCTTACAATCTGATCATACAATCTTTGTACAACCAACTTTTGTGTAATATGAGGACCTACCTAAACTATCCAATCAGGCAGACCCCTTTATTGTACATGTTAGCTGGTAGATCAAAAGGAGGTTGTACAATCAGATTGTAAGGTGTGCATTGAGCTTTATTCTGGCTGTCTTATGATCTCTATACAGTCACATTAAGGCTCACCATACACACTACAATCTTTGTACAATCAACTATCTAAGGCAGCCCATACATTGATCTTCTCTCTTTTTTTTTTTTTTGTTTGTCTGTTTTAAGATCCAATTTCCCTATCCACACATTCAATCCACTTGTTGTGTTATTGTATTCTGACAGCAATGCAGCCTTGTCTGCTACCAGAATACACCGATCAGTGCTGCTATAGCTGTGACACTGGTCATTTGGGGAAAATCAGGACAGGGTGATTGTACATAAGCCACTAGATCGACATGTGTACAACCAGCCTGCCCATACATCAATCACAATTCATCCAGTCCCTGCTGAAGCAGCTGCATTTCAAGTTATGCATGGCCGGCTTAAGGCTGGATTCACACCTATGCACTTTTAGTGCTTTTTGCAGATTTGTATTACAGTCCATCTACCATGGTTTCCTATGGAACACGTTCTGTAGTGCAAATATGCAAAAAGCACTAAAAATGCATAGGTGTGAATCCAGCCTAAGTTGCCCATTCAGGTTTTACATACTTGATAGATCTAAAGGAAATTGTACAATCAAGCTTTAGGCTCACCATACATGTTCCAACTGGAGCATGCAATTTCTTTATAACAAACGTTGGATCTACCAAAACAATGTAAATTGAGGACCTACCTAGACTATCCAATCAACTTGTAATCACTCAGGCAGGTCCTTACATTACATACTTGGTGGATGTAAATTGGGTCTAAAGGCAAAAGATTTTTTTGAACTTAATGCATTAAGGCAGGGGTGTCAAACTGGCGGCCCTCCAGCTGTTCCGAAACTACAAGTCCCATCATGCCTCTGCCTGTGGGAGTCATCCTTGTAACTGCTAGCCTTGCAATGCCTCATGGGACTTGTAGTTTTGCAACAGCTGGAGGGCCGCCAGTTTGACACCCCTGCATTAAGGTAAAAAAAAATCTTCTGCTCCAACCGCACCCCCCCCCCCCCCAACTTACCTGAGCCCCATCATGATCCAGAAATGTGCATGAGAGCATTGACTCTCTCAGGTCTCTCTCCTCATTGGCTCACACAGCAGCGGGAGCCATTGACTCCTAGTGCTGTCCATCAAGTCAGTGAGCCAATGAGGAGAGAGTAAGGGACAGGGGCTGTGCTGTGTGTTTGTGAATGGATAATGTCCAATCACAGTAGCGTGGCTCGGGAGCGAGCCTGCTCAAGTGCCCTTATAACAAGAGGCTTATTATTTATTGGGGGACACTTGGCAAGGAGGAGCCAGGACCTTCAGTGGGGGACCATAAAAGAGGATTTTGGCTGTTTTGTGAATAAACATTGCACTGAGCAGGTAAGTATAACCTGGTTATAGTGTGTTTTTTTTTTTTTTTACTGCAAACATTTAGAATCATTTTAAAGCTCACCATACACATTCAAAGCTGATTGTATTGCCTCATTTAGCTCTTTGTACTGCAAGGGCTGGGCTGATTGGATGTGTTTAAATAAAAGAAAGGGGCTGTATGGCATTGTCGGGGGAGAACTGGCATTGAGGACGATAAGTGGTGAATCCTGCTGCCCACAGTCTGATGATCTGGGATGTTCTAATCATACAGGCATGCCCCACTTTTAAGTACACAATGGGGTTTATTTACTTAAGCTGGAAAGTGCAAAATCATGCTCACCTGCATAGATACCAATGAGCTTCCAGGTTTTATTACCAGGCTAAATTGAACAAGCTGAGGTAAGAAGCTCATTGGTTTCTATGCAGAAGTGAGTCTGATTTTGCACTTTCCAGCTTTAGTAAACCCACATTGTGTACTTTCAAGTGGGGGTATGCCTGTCTATCTTATCCATATATTGATTGGATAGTTTAGGTAAAGCCATGCATAGTATTTGAAGATCTAAAGTTGATTTTAAAGTAATATGGTCAGATTGTAATGTGTATAGTGAGCCTAAAGATGATTGTACAATCAGATTGTCAGGTGTGTGTGGTGAGCTGACACATAAGCGAATCTGCCCCTAGTGCCAATCGCCAGAGGTAGGATCACTAAAAAGGCTGCCTGTGTCCATACGGAATCGTTCCCGATGTAGCCACACACGGCAAGGGAGTGACATAAGGAAATTATCCCATAGGGACAAACAGGCAGCCTCTTGGCAATCTGACTGTGACAGATTGTCAGCAGCGACATTGGCTAGTGCCAGAGTTGCCTTTGTGTCATCAGATACTTACCCGAAGAGGGCTATGATGTCATGGGGGTGGCTACTCTCCCTTTGGAATAGGTCAGGTGAGGTTGGATACAGAGTTCATTGTTATCAGTGACTGGTCTATGGCAGTGCTGTAGGTGGCCAGTTTTAAAAGGTAAGTAGGGTTCAGCATGAAGAATGTGTTCTCATTGAACATATACCTAAACATGCTACAAGCTTCCATCTCTATACTGTGAGATGTATGAGAGAAGAGCAAGGTGCAATGGGTAGACCCACCTGTTCCCACACTACCCATGTACTCCATTAGCAATGCATGGTATTAGACATGGCTTCTTCTGGCCGAGCTCTGGGGCAGGTTGTGCTGGGGTGGAATCCATGCTGTGCTGATCCTAGAAGGATGCGTCAATATGGTGCAGTCTGTAAAGGTGGTGGGGTTAATGCAGTGCTGGCTCTGGCAGGGATGGCTAGAATGCAGTATTGGCTGTGGTGGTGGTGGGGCGAAATGCTGTGCTAGCAGCGGCATCACAAACTTAATGCACTGTGAGATATGCTGAGAACAGATTTGATGTATTGGAAAATGCTGTGTGGAGACTGGGTGCTGCTGAACAGAATGTACATAGTGATATTTACAATGACACACCGATAGGCTTATTTAGGAAGATCAGTGACATGTGGCTACTTACAACACCTAGAACCTTTTTTATAACCAGAAGAGTCAGGGTGTACTCCTGTTTAGTTGTAAGGGTTGCCGTACTTTACATGTTACACAGAGGGGTTCATTTACTAAAATTAGAGGGTCTAAAATCTGGTGCAGATCTGCATAGAAACCAATCGGCTTCTAGGTTTTATTGTCAAAGCTTAATTGAACAAGTTACAAGTTAGAAGCTGATTGGCTACCATGCATGGCTGCACCAGATATTGCACTCTCCAGTTTTTATAAATCAACCCCTTTGTCTTCATACAGGCTAAAGTAATACTGACACACACCAAGGACCTGATTTACTAAAGTCCACTTTACCATGCCAGTGGTGGCCATACACACTTCGATAAATGATCAATTTGTTTTTCCAATCCGTCAATTATTATCGGTATGTCATCATATAGGGAAGTGGATTTCAAGTGATAGTGATGCGATTAACTTACCATTGTATCTTAACTGTTTTCCCACCATGTAATCTCATAATCTGATCGACCGAAATACAACTGTGTTTATCAATAAAGCATCTCGGTGCTGCCAAGTGATTTGTAATTTTCTGCCCTGGCTGATCGACTCAGTTTGATGGAATCTTATCAGAAGGGAAGTTGTGGCTATTCGCTTGCTTGCAGATTCAGTCGCTTTTGTTTGAGGCTGGGTTAACGCTAGTGCGAATTGGATGTGGTTTTCCTGCATCAAATTCGCATGACAGAAAACTGACTGGCTCTCTATGGAGCCAGTTCACACGTCTCCGGAGCAGCTTGCACAGGAGTCCCGTGCATCTTCTGGTCCGTTTCAGGCAACAATACTGGCCTGATTAGTCCCCAAAACGGAAAACAGGGACGCACCGGACCCCTGCTGCGAGCCGCATCTGGCAGCAGTATGAACCTAGCCTAAATGGCACATCAATTGGATCACACAAAAAAGCCCCCAAAAAAACAGTGTGGCCATCGTTGTTTTTGACAACAGCTGTCGCCTACCTGTGTCTCATTGTACATGCATACTCAATAAGTTATCATTGGGATAGACTTACAAATAATAATCACTGCTGAATAACATTGGGCACAAGGAAGTTTTCAAACAAAATTGTGAAATTGAAACAGTTGTTAAATTTCACTATTTTTACTAATTATTTGATAATCTAGTCGTTATGTGTGGTGTGTGTGTTCCCCCCCCCCCCCCCATCTTTTATATTGTTTACATTTTATTGTATATAGTAACATACAGTATAAAAGCTGTAATTTTACTAAATAATTTTATTTATTGGGGAAGTATAGGTTTAGAAAAAAATAGAGCGAACTGAGCGATCAAACACCGGTAATTGCTCAGCTCTCAATCTCCAGAAAGCCCATAACTGTAGTCTCTGCTGCCTGCTCTAATCTCCCCCCTCATGCTCACTGGATCGCTGGGCTTTTAGAGAAGGCGGGAGTGGCTGGCTCCAGGCTCTCATCGGTTTGCTAAGCCAGCTGCTGGTCCGGGCTTCTCAATGCATCCCACCAAATAGTCTGGATCTTTTTTCAGAGCCTGGACTTTAGCCTGCTGTTGGCTAAAAACAGATCACAGGAGTGCATAGCTGAGTGCATAGCTAACTGCACTCCTGTGATTCATAGAAGTATAGCCAAAGCTTTGGCTATCTATTTTAAAGTAGATGTAAACCCAATCTCTAAAATCTCACAACATTTTTTTTTTTTAACACTGAGAGGCTGAGCCGGGTGTTGGTACAGGGATCTGACGGATCCTGACTCTGTGGTCGTGATGACGCGGAGCCTGGACCGACTTCTGTGACGTCAGCAGAGAGCGTGTTTTTAGCCTGCTGTCTGCTAAAAACGGGTCACAGGAGTGCAAAACGGACCACACTCCTGTGATCCACAGATTGTACTTCTCCTTTAATTTTAGAGCCATTTCACACTGCCAAAATGCAGTTTGGCCGCAATGCAGGTATACCTGAGGGTTTTCCATAGACTTCTATTTGGGTGTTTTTGGTGTCCTTTTCTGAAAGCACATCAAAGATGCAACATGCAGGACTTTTGGTGCGCTTTCAGAAATTACACCAAGAACACACGCTCTAACAGTATAGGAAACCGTGGGTTAACTGCAGGTACACCTGTGCCAAACCATAGTGCTGCAGTGTAATATCGGCCTTAAATACAAGCTGCTCATTCCACTGATTTACAATGTGGCGATGTGTTTCAAACTGTGTGTGTTCAGCACTATTTGATGGCAGTATACAAGTAGCCATGTCAGTCTCTGTACCTGGAGGAGCTCCCGGCATATTGCATAGTCATGCTGGACCCACCATGCCCTTTGCTGTGTTGCTCACCTCTTGTGAGCTCCTCCCAGATTTGTGTTCATACACACATGTAAAGTGTGTTCTCTTGCCTATTAATGTGCATTCTTTGTTTTTATCGCAATACAAGGATCATTATTTGTTTTGCACATGTATCAAACTTTTAATATAATGAAACATGGGCAGAAACATTATTTTGATTGTATTTGTTAAGTTTGTGTAGAATGATGGTAAAATTAAATATAAGATATGTAAATATTTAAACAGATTGTATGGACACAATTCTAGGCATACATAATTAACAACGATTAGGCATAAGTATTCAGCAATGAAAGTGCAGTAGAACACCATCAGTCTTGTTTTATTTGATTCTAAATTCCCTGCTTGTCTAGTGCTGTGAGGTATGGTGATGTGCCTATGGAAGCAGGCTGTTATGGCCATGTTGACGTGTGAATTAACATGGTCCTATTTCTAGTCTATAATCCAATGCGTATTTAACATGCATGTGTTGGTACATCACATTTGACTTTAATAAACATGGGCATGAGTAAATGTAGATAGCAGTGAGCCCCCACGTGCTTTGGTCTAGGCTCAGGGCACCCAAAGCGGTCCTTCATCCACTGCCTCTATGGATCATTGAACCCTATGTGCAGGGGTTCCGCTGTTTGAGCACCTTGTCAATACGGCAATGTAACATTGCACTGTTAAAAACTGACAAAGGCAGGTGGGGCTCTGATGGCCTCAGAAGACTCCTACAGCCAACATCTATACCTGCCCATCGGTATCCTTGATGAAGACAGACTATGGCTTTAGTAAATCGGGCCCTTAACTTTTGTCAGGTCTATTGCATATGAATTAAGGCAAGAACATGGTCTTTTTTTTTTTCCTTTCTCTTTAATTCATAGTATCTCCTATATTATCTCACATGACTTTATCCTTCACTTGAAGTCTTTATTTCTGTTATCTGTCATGTTTTAGTCCTATCTTTTTTCTATATGACCTCATTAGGTGCTGTGATCTCTGACCTCGCCTCTTGTGTTTTGTATGTAGATTCTTCATTTGGACCTGTGATCCTTCACATTGCATGTTCTCATTTACCACGTGACTTTTTCTTCCTTTTTTCTCATGGGGCCTCTTTCTCTCATGTCCCCTCGGACCTCTCTGTCTAAACGGTAGTAGAAAGGAGGATGGCTGGGTTATATTGGTGTACTTTTTTCCCTCTGTTGTTTGACATATGCTGCCTGTGGTGCATATGTTTATGCTCACAAAGATGAAGCTTGAATATGTAGCTACTTGTAAGTCCAGGTGCTTTGAATAATTCACCAAGAAGCAAATGAAATGGATGGACAAGGGTGTTAAAAGAAATAGGCTCAACGTTTTTAAAGTCAGCATTTTCTTCTGTGGATGGGGTATACATATCCTTCATAAGATGAATGAGAAATCTGAATACATGTACTGGACTAGCTGGTGTCTGAGCAGGGTAGGAGAAACCAAGGAAAAATGTTCAGCCAATGCTCCTTTCCTTATATAAGCATATCAAACTGCATAGAGAACAAAAAGAACCAACTGCATGGAGAACAAATAATGCAGATTTATCACTTCTTGGTCCTTCTAAATATTTCATGTGATCTATGGAGAAGCACACAATAATATAAGAAAATTAATATATTTCTGGGTTCAAACAATTTGCAATTAACCAACTCTGTGGGGGTTATTTATGAAAGGCAAATCCACTTTGCACTATTAGTACAAAAAGCACTTGGAAGTGCAGTCGCTGTAGATCTGAGGGGGACATGCAAGGAAAAGAAAAAACAGCATTTTAGCTTGCACATGATTGGATAATAAAATCAGCAGAGCTTCCCCCTCATTTCAGATCTACCCCTCAGAGTTACAGCGACTGCACTTTCAAGTGCATTTTGCATTTGTAGTGCAAAGTGGATTTGCCTTTCGTAAATAACCCTCTCTGTGTCACATAGGTGTAAACAAACACTAGTGTGGCAGTGTACAACTTGCTTACTCGGTTTGTATGGTGCCATTCGTTTACATTATGATAGTGTTTTCTGTTTGTTAAATTAACTTTTTTTTTATTGTATTAGTTTCAATACACTAATAGAAAATGTTTTTGTTAGTATTTATGTATTATAAAGAGGTGTTTTAGGGTGCTGCTGCATTTTTGTTGGTAGGTGAGTGTGTTTGTGTATGTGTATTATTTTTATATAAAAACATATTTTTTTTCTTTTTTAAACATATTGATGCTGATTTACGAAAGGCAAATTTCCTGTGCAGTTACTCCAGAGCTTAGTAAATGAGATAAAGGTTGCACATAATTGGATGTTAGAAATCAGCAGAGCTTCCCCTCCTTTGCTAAGATCTAGAGCAATTTGCAGTAAATCAATCACAAGGTGAAATTATCCAAAGGGACAAGCGCAAACCTTTCTCTCGTATGATACCAGAACGAACATTTTATTTTTATTTTTCTAAGCAGTACAGTATTTGACTGAAAAAAATCGAGTGACAAAAACTGCATTTTTGGAAACTAAAGAACACATTACATCGCTTTCGAAGTTAGTCTGTTGTATGCAAATTTTTGTAACTTTAGTTGATTGTGGATATTGGTTTTCGATCTGAAACTAGCGGGCAAAAAAAACAAAAAAACGGACGATCGTTCATTTGATATGCTCATTGTGTGTAAGAGGCAAGGCTCTAATGCTTGTTTGGTCTAGGCAGCCTTTCTTTTTAACACAGAACAACTCTTGAAAAAGATTTTTAGATCTTAGAATTGCCTGGAATGCATTACTGTATCTAGAGCTCACGTTACTTTAGTACGCAATACCAAAAGTTTGTAGATATAGCAAATGAATAAGGAATGTGGTGCACTTGGCATATCTGACACTCGGGGATCCTAT
Organism: Rana kukunoris; assembly: GCA_029574335.1. Classification (NCBI taxonomy): domain Eukaryota; kingdom Metazoa; phylum Chordata; class Amphibia; order Anura; family Ranidae; genus Rana; species Rana kukunoris. The sequence continues at coordinate 236,087,947 of CM056052.1, read as the reverse complement.
ACCACAACGTATTTTCAGTAAGGATAATGAAATGAAACAGAAATAACATTGGCCAGATAAGAAATGCAGACCATGAAAATTGGAGTATTCCTTGTTGTCCGTAAAATGCCCACTTACATAGTTGGTAGGGTTGTCCCTATACCACTTTTTTAGGACCGAGTACAAGTACCAATACTTTTTTTCCAAGTACTCGCCGATATCGAATACCGATACTTTTTTTTTTTTAAATGTGTCCCCCCCCCCCCCCACATACCGTATATGCAGCCGCCTAGTTCATCAGCGTGGGGAACATCACAGCTTTCAATTGAATAGCTGTGTGTTCCCCGCTGTGCCGCGTATAGACGCTCCCCCTTGCTCGGGCACTTTGATAGACAGATCACCCGTCCAATCTCCTGGGGACGGGTGATCTGTCTATCAAACTGTCAGACTATTCAAATGAAAGTTGTGATGTTCCCCGCACTGATGAACTAGGCGGCGTTGCGGTATGCGGCGGCGTTGCAATCCTCGGCGGAGGGGGGGTTGGGTAGTATCGGATCTGGCATCGCAAATGCTCAGTATCGGTCCCAATACTGGTATCGGGACAACCCTAATTGTTAGTCAGGTTGAAAAAATACACAAGTCCATCCACTTCAGCCATAAAATAATAAATAAAATAAACAATATCGAACAATCCCATATACCCAATTCTATACCCACAGTTGATGGCAACATTGATGGGCAGTGGAAAATTGCCCACTTGGTCAGGGAACAGCTTGCTTACATTGGAGATTAGTAAAGAAGGGCCTTCTCATAAAAGTGGTCAGTGGAGATAAATTATTAGTCAGTAAGAAGAATGTCCTCCATACAGATGGCTAAAAAGATAATTGGTGTCAGTGGGTTTTTCTAAGTCAGAAACTGCTCCTTGCTCATAGAGCCACCAGCAACCTTCGTTCCACAGAACCCTGATTTAGAAAGACTGTTCTAAGGAGTTACACCAGAGAGGAATACTTATCTTATTCTATGCTCTCATGGCAGCCGGCACTCTTCTCTGCTCTGGCTACAGCCCCTAAATGTGGAAGACCCGAAGCATCGTCATGTACACTACAGCACCGTTGGTCCTGCATTGTACCTGATGACGTCAGCCAGTGGACAGCCACGCATTCGGTAAAGAGGAAAAACGTTGGAAATCCACTGGAGTGAGGCATAAGGTTAGCAATTCAGTCTATTACATGTACACTAGACTGAATAAACATTAGACCCAGATTATAAGGGGGGGGGGGGGGGGGGGGTCCAAAAGGGAGTCTATTAGCTGCCTAAAAAGTGCATTTGTTAACCAGTGTGTATGTTATCATGGATTTTGGGGTCACTATACATGTTACTATCTGACAACTTTACATTTACCAAAACGATGTTATATGAACACCTACCTAAACTATCCAGTCAGGGAGGCCCTTCTACTACAAAATGTTGGCAGATCTAAAGGAAACTGTATAATCAAAATGTATTGTGTTCAGTTGCTTGAAAGTAAATATAAATCAATACACCAAATACTATATGCAAGAAAATATTTAAAATCTTGATTGGTGTAAACAGTCTTTATTCACAATGTTTCTGCATTTTGCCAATGCCAAAAAGACGGTAAATGCATGACGATGCGTCTAGTGTGAAAACGCCCTATATTTTTATTTCAGCTGTAACATTACACTGCAGGGTCCTAAGCAAAGTGTCTTTGTGTTATTGAGTGGTTGCTATACTTCGACTTAGAGCTAAGGCTTTGTATGTTCTATAGCGGGGTTCTTCAAACTTTCTAAACAAGGGGACAGTTTACTGTCCCGTAGACTTTAGGGCAGGGGTCCTCAAACTATGGCCATCATGCTCAGTCATGTCTGTGAATGTCAGTTTCACAATGCCTCATGGGATTTGTAGTTCCGCAACAGCTGGAGGGCCGTAGTTTGAGGATGCCTGCTTTAGGGGGTTCCCGGCTGTTGCCAGTGGGAGTAGAAATTGTCCAGGCATCAGTGGGAGTAACCAATGTATCTTTGGTACTAAGGGAAGGAATGGTGCCCCATCATTGGTGTCAGTAGGAGGAATACCCCATTGGTGTCAGTAGGAGAAATGTCCCATTGTTGGTGTCAGTGTCTTGTATCATTGGGAGGAAAAATGCCTCAGGCTGGGATCACACTTATGTGAATTTGATGCTGGTTTCCCCACATTCAATTTGCATGTCAGGAAACTGTGATCGGCTCTCAATGGAGACGGTTCACACAGCTCTGGGACGGCTGTGGAGCGGTTTGCAGAGGAGTCCTGTACGTCTCCTGGTCTGTTTCAGTTCAGGGTTCAGACTAAAATTTGGGCCTGATTCGTACCTGAAATGAAGAACAGGAACGCACCGGACCCCTGCTGTGATCAGCATCCAATTTCGGTGTGAACTGAGCCTCAAGGGCCAGATAAAGGCAAGCAAAGGGCCACATATGGCCCCCAGGCTGCAGATTGGAGACCACTGCTCTATAGGATAAAAGTGTTCTATTGCTTAAAGTCATGAACCTCTGATGCCGCGTACACACGATTGTTTTTTGGCATGAAAAAAAAAACTTTTTTAAAAACGTCATTTTAAAATGATCGTGTGTGGTATTAACATCGTTTTTCATCTTCTGAAAAACGACAAAAATTTTTTTTGCGCATGCTTGATTTTTTTTTTTTAACGTCGTTTTAAAAAAATGTTTTTCGGGTTGTAAAAAATGATCGCGTATGTGCTAAAACGACCGTAAAAAAATTAAGTTTTTTAACCCGAGCATGCTCAGAAGCAAATTATGATACGGAGCTTGAATGGAACTTCCCCTTTAGAGTGCCGTTGTACGTCACAACGATTTGCTCATCATTTTTTTGAAAAACGATGGTGTGTGGGCAACGTTTTTTTTAATGATGAAGTTGGGAAAACTTTGTTTTTTTCCATGATGAAAAGTGATCGTGTGTACGCGGCATGACTGCAGTGCTTCTAATGTGCGCTGAGATGTTGCATACTACACGTGTTGCATGCTGTGAAACCTTTTTTTTTTTTTTTTTTTGGGTCCCATGACGGATCATTTTTGGGTTTCCCCTGCTACTTCTCCATTGTCAGAACCCCATATGGAGAGAGGGGGATCTCTGGGAATAGTGAGGTGGGAGCTGTTCCATTCAGGGCTGTCTTAATGAGAGGTCACACCTGGGCACTGCCCAGGGTCCCCAGCTGCATGGGGGGGGGCCCTGCACTTTCCCCAAAGCAGCTGGTTCTTGAGCCCACGCTGCCCCGAAATTGGGGGGGGCCCCATGATGGCACTGATAGTGATAGATACACAGGGGAGGCAGTCTGCCTCCTACCTACTTGATGCCTGTTTACCTTCACTGTCATCAGTGTAGGGGCCCCAGAGCATAACTTTGCCCAGGGGCCCATGATGCTATTAAGACGGTCCTGGTTCCATTGGGAGGCTTTGTCTCCGTGCTGTCATTTTTAGTGTTATATAAGGCCAATAAATTATTAATGTGTTTGGTAGCCTTTGTAGGTGTGAAATCCTTTTTTTTTTTTTTTTTTTTCTTGTGTGTGTGTGTGTTATTTTCTTTTAAGAAGAAAAAAAAAAAAAAAGTGGATCGCAATAAAATGCAGTAGAAAGAGAAAGCGTACCCATAATCTGAGGCTCCAGAAACTCCACAGGGGTGGGTGTATGTATGGTAAGATTTAAAACAATTGTATGATTGTGTGTGTATATATTATAGCACAGTATGTCTTCATGGTGGTGTTGTGTAGTTATGTATGGTACTATTTCATTTTGTTTACATAAATATATTCGGTGTGTGTGTGTGTGTGTGTGTGTGTTTTGTTTGTTTTCTTTTTTTGTTTCAGTTGCATTGTTGTGTCTTCCTTTTTAAAACATGCATTACATGGTCATCATTCTCTCTCCCCCCCCCCTTTTTTTTTTCCCTCCCAATTGTCATGACGGTTATATATTTGTATGTTGTATCTTCACAGTGATATGCTTTTTGTGCAGTGTTTCTGCTGGGTATTAAAGACATTGTATCTGCATGAAGTTGTGTTTACAGTGTAGCAGGTTGTGGATAGAGTATTATGTGTAGACATTTGTATACATTGTTTCCACACAGTTTTGAGTGTTTATCTCCTAGGCAAATGAAAACGATCATGGACCCTGAGCACTTCTCAAGCCATGGAAGATGATCATTCATTGTGTCTGAGCACCTGCTGCAGCAAACCAAACATCCCTTAAAGGCTTTATGTCTTTATGTTGTTAGATGGAATGCAGTATTTCTATATAATTTTGCAGCTCTCTATAAACTTCTCCCGTGTGTTTTCGAAATTTTCTGTTGCATTCTCCTACATGGAATTTCAAATATATTTTCTTTTTTCTTCTGTCAGGCTTGGTAGGTTTGTGCATGGTGTTTCTGCCTAGTGCTGCAGGTATACAGTGTTTTTAATATGCTGCTGCAGATGTGAGTGCCTTGTTCCTGCATGGTGTTACAGGTTTGCAGTACTTTTCTTGAAGGATCAGCTCAGTATGCATTGATCCCGTTTGGATATTCAGATTTGTACGCAGTGTTTCTGCATGGGATTGCAGGTTTGTATGCAGCACTTCTGTTTGACAGGTCAAGATGATATGCAGTAATATTTCTAAGTAGAAGAATAGCTGTTCTTGGAGCCTAGCCTGCAATTTCACTGCATGGTTAGAATTTGAACTGATAATATTGCAATCAAAGAAGGCTAGGGCAGTTTTGTCAATGTAGGAGACGGCAATTTTGGAGACTTATTAATATTATTACACAGTCTAACGTGCGTTTTTTTTTTTTTTTCTCTCCAAGCAGTGTGCGAGGTTAGCATAATTGTATCTAGGGTACAGCAGATGTGCACAGTTATATGGAATGATTTCCCAAATGTTTAGGTACTACTGTATGTTTTATCTGATATGGTGTACAATTTTTCTTTATACAGAAGTGGGCTTATGTTTAGAATTGTCAATACTGTGTGTATACTGTACATATGACCTTTCATCTCAAGTATATCAGTTGAATAATGGAATATGCATTTCACCTATATATTGGTAGAATTTTTCAAAAGTACATCTGTGCCCAAATTATATAATTTTTATTATTACAGAACGCATGCAGAATATTTAGAAAATACAGCTGTGCCCAAATTTATATTACAGATTGCCTGCAAAACAATTTTTTGTGGTGGGGTGTTTAATTTATTTTTAGGATACCCTTCAGATTAAACAGATACAATACAAAGAAAAATTACTATATATATATATATATATATATATATATATATATATATATATATATATATATATATATATATTATTATAATTTAATTTAAACAGCACAAATTCAACTAGTAGACTGCATGGTTAACCATCAGAAACTACAGTGAGTACCCAGGGCACTGGCAATATTATTTTTATCCTTCCTACAGTACTTGGCACTGTCACTTCCTGTCACATAGGACTCTGTGGCTATGTAAGAGCTTTGAGAGCAGCTGGTCAATTAATGGCTGCAGGCATAAGCGTGACGACCTGACTGCAATGATTATTATTGAAGGTCTCTGTCACTAAAATGCTGCTTTCATACCATTCCTCCACTTTGCACTTGATTCGCAATCTTTAAAATAAATTTCCTGCCATGATTTTATTTTTATTTTAATGCGTGAGGTGTGGTTATTTATCTGTAAATTGATTCCGGTGCAACTGATCAAAAAGTGCATTAGCAATGGATAGGAATTTCTTTTTTTCTATAAGTGTTTGAAGGTCTGGGTCAAGTGCTACAATTCTAAATAGCGTTCATGCTGCCCATAAATTGTATCTTTTATCTACACACCACCCCGTGTTTTTTTTTTTTTTGCTGGCTTTACTTTCATTAGACATGCTTCTAATAAATACAACGGTTTGCATCTGCAGCCCTCTCTCCATGTAATTTACATACAAAGCTCCCACTGAGATATACAGCACATAACTGTTTTTTTATTTTTTTTCTTAAGCTGCAGATAGTCTTGTAACTCCACTTTGTCTCAACCACTTCTCTGGCACACACAGAGTTTCCCTGCCTTTACAATATGTGTTTATTTTGCAGTGCAATATCAAAATCGGCAAACCTCACCCTAATGGCCCGTACACACGTTCCGAATATCGTACGACGGATCGTACGACTTTTTTCGCTTAATAATCGCAAGTAAAATAAAATAGGTTAATAAACTAACGAAAATTCTCGTACGACAGAAATAAAAAAATCGGAAGTGATGTCACGTGTTGTAATGTATTTGTATTGTATGATCGGACGACGGCTGTACTGACTAAACGAAAATCGTACGATCTGACATCGTACGAGGAAAATTTTTGCGCTTGTCCGATCGAATAATATCGGATGAACGGTCGTGATCGGCTCTCGAAAGTAGTGTACACACGATCCGAAAATCGTACTATCCATCATCGGACGATCGTTTTCGTCCGATATTCGGATCGTGTGTATGGGCCATTAGGCTAGTAAATTTGTCAGTTGGCACCTGTTGGTGCTTGTAAGTGCCATTTTTACACATGTAACTTCTAATATTTTCACACCCAAATCTTCTAGCTCATATTTGCAAGACAATACATTCTATGACTGCTGCACATTTTACATTTTGGTTCTGGTTTTTATCCTGATTGGCCTGAACTGTGGGCTAACTGTGCACGCATTGCTACTATACTTTACCAAACCTTCCAAAATCCTAATTTATTAGAGAAATATTTATCATATTGGTGATGCTGTTATTACATTGATGACTTTTTTTTTTGATGGGACTGTATGCAGAATGCTAACTATAAATAATGACTACAGAAGCATAAATTGGGTTAAACTTGGCCGCAGGCCTTTATTACTGGTATATTTATTAATTTTTCATCAATATTTTATTAAACCATTGCAATATAACGAATAAACGCATCACTCATTAACTTAAAACCACCAACAGTCCTCAACCCAGCCACTACGACTCAGGTTGGATTTATCTCTTTTTTAACTAACCCCTAATGTTTATTCACAAAACCAAAAGGGGTACCACGTAATATTTAGGCCGTGACAAGGGAGGGGGGGGGGGGGAGTTCAGAGGTAAGGGTTACCTGATAGCCTGGTCACCACCGCTTGCTGCACCTGCCTTAAATAAGCTTCCCACCTTCCAGAATGTTCCCTTGTACCAGGTGACCTAAATCCTGACCCTTATTGGTCGCTGGCTTACCTCGCCTATAGCCCTTACCTTACAGGTGTGAGAGGGAGCAAAGCCCGCCCCCCCTGGGACCTGAACCACTACTCCCAGGTGTGTTGGATGAAAAAGGAGGGGGCCTAGAAACTTCCCTTCTGCAAGCATTCCCATGGGCTCGGGGGGGCTTATAACGGCTCGCTTTCATTCTCTTAGCTCTGTGAAGAAACTTTCTATAACACTGCCAGTAAAGAGCTGAAAACATAGATCAGTCTATCGAAAACTATATTTGAGCTATATATCTAACGATTATACTTGCATTTTTGTCTACACCAATATATATATATAGTAGCACCCCCCCCCCCCTCTGTTTGGAGCGTTACGCTAAAGTTAGTGGGGAATGGGAGAGTTAACCACTTAAGACCCGGACCAAAATGCTGCTAAAAGACTTTGCCCCTTTTTGCGATTCGGCACTGCGTCATTTTAACTGACAATTGCGCGGTCGTGCGACGTGGCTCCCAAACAATTGGCGTCCTTTTTTTGCTTTCTTTTGGTAGTATTTGATCACCTACTTTTTTTTTTTTTTTTGCGCTATAAACAAAAACAAAAATAAAAATTCAATATTTTTTTACCTTTTGCTATAATAAATATCCCCCCAAAATATATATATATATATATATATATATATATATATATATATATATATATATATATATATATATATATATATATATATATATATATATAATATTATTTTTTCTCCTCAGTTTAGGCCGATACGTATTCTTCCTATTTTTGGTTAAAAAAAAATCGCTAAAATCGTTTATCGGTTGGTTTTCGCAAAATTTATAGCGTTTACAAAATAAGGGATAGTTAATTTATTTTTATTTTTTTACTACTAATAGCGGCGATCAGCTTTTTTTATTTTTTTTTTTTATTTTTTTTTTGTGACTGCGACATTATGGCGGACACTTCAGCCAATTTTGACACATTTTTGGGACAATTGTCGTTTTCACAGCAAAAAATGCATTTAAATTGCATTGTTTACTGTGAAAATGACAGTTGCAGTTTGGGAGTTAACCACAAGGGGGCGCTGTAGGATTTGTGTTCCCTGCGTGTGTTTACAACTGTAGGGGGGTGTGGCTGTAGGTGTGACGTCATCGATCACGTCCCCTATAACGGGGATGACGTGATCGATGCTGCGGCCACAGTGAAGCACGGGGAAGCCGTGTTTACACACGGCTCTCCCTGTTCTTCAGCTCAGGGGACCAATCACCGCACTCCAGCGGCGATCGGGTCCCAGAGCTTCGGACCGGGTCACGGGAGCACGCCGTGACCCACGGCTGGGTACTAGAACCAACGTATATATACGTTGATGTGCCATTCTGCTGATGTAAATGTACAGTAGGCGGTCCTTAACTGGTTAAGTTGCTCCCACTCACAATTGGTTAATTTTAGGCAGCTGTCAGTTTAGAACTGCTTTCTAGGCCAGTCTGCATGCTAGGGGAGGTGTTTTTACCCCTGGGTGACAGTTGGCGCTGGAAGGGGTTCTGACAGACCCACTTTCTCCCAGCAGCCAATCGGAGGAGGATTTTCCCTCTGGACATGCTGGCGTGAGTGTATATCTGTGGCAGACGCCTGAGAGTGAGACGTTCTATAATATCCAAGGCCTGATACTGCAGTTTTCTTCCGCTCATCAACCTTTCTCTATAGTGTGCCATGTTGATGTTGGCGATGTTGGGCCTTGGAATAAAACTTTGAAAAGTACTCTGTCTGGACACTCGTTGTATTCACCCCTAGACAAGTGTAATTGGTAACTTAATACGCCGACCACGAAATCAACCAGAGGCTCCTTCGGGGGTGAGCGCTATATACATACATACTTGTATAAAATGGAGACAAAAAATGTATGTATGTATTTATTTTTTATATTTTTCCAGCTGCTTATGAGCGCTACAAACCCTGAGAAGCAATTGTAGTAATCCATAAAATATTCTTTTCACACTGACTTTTATTAGTCACTAGAATCAAACAACAAATGATTCATGCCTCATATACTCATTTTACCTATTCAATACACATGTGACGTGACCAGTTTTATCTCTCTCTCCTCCTGATATCAGTAATTCTGTCGCATTACACTAAATTGTAGAGCTGTATGATTGCAAATCTGGTATTCCTCTTTTTGTTATTCATTTGTATTTATAAGAGGCATGTGTGTTCTTGCTTGAATCTTGGTAATATTATTTTTTACTTATAAAGTAATATCTGGGTTTGCAAAGGCATTTTGGTGTTCGCAAAGTGGAAATATATTCTTTCTCTCTATTGAGTTATGTACAGTGCAGAAAATAAGTATTTGAACACCCTGCTATTTTGCAAGTTCTCCCACTTGGAAATCATGGAGGGGTCTGAAATTGTCATCGTAGGTGCATGTCCACTGTGAGAGAGACAAAATCCAAAAAAAAAATCCCAGAAATCACAATTTATGATTTTTTAACTATTTATTTGTATGATACAGCTGCAAAAAAGTATTTGAACACCTGTCTATCAGCTAGAATTCTGACCCTTAAAGACCTGTTAGTCTGCCTTTAAAATGTCCACCTCCACTCCATTTATTATCCTAAATTAGATGCGCCTGTTTGAGGTCATTAGCTGCATAAAGACACCTGTCCACCCCATACAATCAGTAAGAATCCAACTACTAACATGGCCAAGACCAAAGAGCTGTCCAAAGACACTAGAGACAAAATTGTACACCTCCACAAGGCTGGAAAGGGCTACGGGGAAATTGCCAAGCAGCTTGGTGAAAAAAGGTCCACTGTTGGAGCAATCATTAGAAAATGGAAGAAGCTAAACATGACTGTCAATCTCCCTCGGACTGGGGCTCCATGCAAAATCTCACCTTGTGGGGTCTCAATGATCCTAAGAAAGGTGAGAAATCAGCCCAGGACTACACGGGAGGAGCTGGTCAATGACCTGAAAAGAGCTGGGACCACCGTTTCCAAGGTTACTGTTGGTAATACACTAAGACGTCATGGTTTGAAATCATGCATGGCACGGAAGGTTCCCCTGCTTAAACCAGCACATGTCAAGTCCCGTCTTAAGTTTGCCAATGACCATTTGGATGATCCAGAGGAGTCATGGGAGAAAGTCATGTGGTCAGATGAGACCAAAATAGAACTTTTTGGTCATAATTCCACTAACTGTGTTTGGAGGAAGAAGAATGATGAGTACCAAACCAAGAACACCATCCCTACTGTGAAGCATGGGGGTGGTAGCATCATGCTTTGGGGGTGTTTTTTCTGCACATGGGACAGGGCGACTGCACTGTATTAAAGAGAGGATGATCGGGGCCATGTATTGCGAGATTTTGGGCAACAACCTTTTTCCCTCAGTTAGAGCTTTGAAGATGGGTCGAGGCTGGGTCTTCCAACATGACAATGACCCGAAGCACACAGCCAGGATAACCAAGGAGTGGCTCTGTAAGAAGCATATCAAGGTTCTGGCGTGGCCTAGCCAGTCTCCAGACCTAAACCCAATAGAGAATCTTTGGAGGGAGCTCAAACTCTGTGTTTCTCAGCGACAGCCCAGAAACCTGACTGATCTAGAGAAGATCTGTGTGGAGGAGTGGGCCAAAATCCCTCCTCCAGTGTGTGCAAACCTGGTGAAAAACTACAAGAAACGTTTGACCTCTGTAATTGCAAACAAAGACTACTGTACCAAATATTAACATTGATTTTCTCAGGTGTTCAAATACTTATTTGCAGCTGTATCATACAAATAAATAGTTAAAAAAATCATACATTGTGATTTCTGGATTTTTTTTTTATTATTATGTCTCTCACAGTGGACATGCACCTACGATGACAATTTCAGACCCCTCCATGATTTCCAAGTGGGAGAACTTGCAAAATAGCAGGGTGTTCAAATACTTATTTTCTGCATTGTATATAAATTACATTTATATGTCGAGTCAAACTTTAACTCTGGATGCCCTTTAGCACTTGGTGCCTCATGTTTTGTAAAATAGTTTGTTGCATATAACCCATAAGGAATTTTTTTTTTTTGTAACCATCTTAACCACTTGCCCACAGGGCACTTAAACCCCTTTCTTGCCCAGGCCAATTTTCAGCGCTGTCACACTTTGAACTGTACCTAAATACCACACTGTACCCAAATGAATTTTTTTTTTTTTTTATTTTATTTTTTTTAAGAATAATGCCAACTAGGGCTGCACGATTCTGGCTAAAATGAGAATCACATTTTTTTTGTTTAGAATCAAGATCACGATTCTCGTGGCGTAACATCATCTTTCACATTGAAACAAAATTGGGCTAACTTTACTGTTGCATTTGAAGACCGCTGGGCAAATACAGTGTGACATAAAATATTGCAGCAATTGCCATTTTATTCCCTAGGGTCTCTGCTTATAATATAAAATTCCTGCATTTACACACAAAAGTTTGCTCTAAGAAGGAAGTTGGATACAATGTTTCATGTTGTTAAAAATTGTTTGGCAGACTGCCCTGACTCTTTCTTTTGACAGCTGAGTGAGCAGATTAAGTCTCTTCACTTGTTATATGAAAGAATTGGCAAACTCTGCATTGGAGATCGTCAGGGGGGTTGAATCAAGATCCCGATTATGGACCCTAAGAACACCATCCCTACAATCAAGCATGAGGGTGGAAACATTATGCTTTGGGACTGTTTCTTTGCTAAAGATACAGGGTGACTTTGCCGCATTGAGGGGCCATTGGATGGGGCCATGTATTGTAAAATATAGGATGAAAGACTTCTTCCCTCAGCCAGAACACTGAAGATGGGTCTTCCAGCATGACCATGGCACAAAACATACTGCCAAGGCAACAAAGGAGTTGCTCAAGAAGCACATCAAGGTCATGGAGTGGCCTAGCCAGTCTCCAGACTTTAATCCTATAGAAAATGTATGGAGGGAGCTGAAACTTCGAGTACCCAAGCGAAAGCCAAGAAACCCTAAAGATTTAGATCTGTAAAGAGTGGACCAAAATCCCTCTTGAGATGTGTGCAAACCTGGTAACCAACTACAAGAAACGTTATACATCTGTGCTTGCCAACAAGGGTTTCTCCACCAAGTACTAAGTCATGTTTTGCTTGGGGATCAAATACTTATTTAACTCACTGAATTGCAACTTAAAGGGTCACTAAAGGAATTTATTTTTTATTTATTTTTTATTTTTTTAGCTAAATAGCTTCCTAATGCAGTGCTGTTTTTATGTTCTCATTGTTCATTTTTGCTTTGAAGTAGCTGTAATACTTCTCTGATCTCCACAATTCCTGCGTGTCTGGCTCCTTATGAAAAATCTCATGCCAGCTTTTCACTGTGGTCCAAGCTGTGTCTCTAAAACTCCTCAGACCCAATCAGATTAATTTTAAAAACAAAACGCTGCCCTGGGATTCAATTTAAAAACAAAACGCTGCCCTGGATCTCTCTCTCTCTCTCTCTCTCTCTCTCTCTCTCTTTCTTTCTTTCTTTCTTTCTTTCTTTCTTTCTTTCTTTCTTTCTTTCTTTCTTTCTTTCTTTCTTTCTTTCTTTCTTTCTTTCTTTCTTTCTTTCTTTCTTTCTTTCTTTCTTTCTTTCTTTCTTTCTTTCTTTCTTTCTTTCTTTCTTTCTTTCTTTCTTTACATTTGTATCATGTGTGGTTTTTTTTTTTTTTTTTTTGGTTGATATTCTGTCTCTATCATTTAAAATACATGTATGATTAAAACATTATAGACCCTTCATTTCTTTGAAGTGGGCAAACTTACAAAATTTGCAGGGGATCAAATAATTTCCCCACGGACCTGGTTGTTATTGGCCACACCACTGTTATTGCTTTCTTGCAGATTTTTATGTCCTTGTATGCTGACTATTGTGATAACAACATCACAATTCATTATCCTGGATAAAGCACTCTAGATTGAGCATACAACAATTTCTGAAACTTGCAGCCTGCGTATATGACATTATGGCTCCCTTGCTCCTCGTGGCGATATATGCTGACTGATCTGGCATTCTCTCTTCCTTTTTAGCACATGTAATTTTGTTTATCGTGTGTTTGGCAGAGATAGCTGCAGGGAGAATTTGCGGTTTTGTCAGACTATGGGTTTGTGTGTGCAGTGACAGGATAATGGGAATCTGTGTGCAATGACATCAGCCAGTCCCTGATAATTGTGTAGCAGGACTGCTTACATCTGCAGGGTTCTATGAAAAGGTTGGATCTGTATGCTTACTCTTCCCGAGCAGCCCTTGAGGTAGAGCTCAATGTTTTCTCACAATACCGGTGATTTCTCTTCTGCTGTGCTATCCTGATGCATATGTGATGCAGCAGAAAGAGTTGTGTGCACTGCCAAAGAATACTCCTGATTATTTCCTATTTCAAAGACATGCAAGTTTATATGCGCTAACAAGCAGCCACTGCCGGATGGCTGCTCATTTTTCCTGCACTGCCTTCATAGACGATCTGTAAGGGTCTGATAGTCTTCTCTGTACTGCCGATCAGGTAGTTGTCACAGCATAACAATTCTTGGTGGAAGTAGTAGTTGGCAGCATCGGGCTTTGTGTCTCAAGGGTTGAAACCGTTACAAAAGGCCTCTAAGGGTGCAGATAGGAAGTGGCAAATGAAAACAAAGTAATGCTCCATTTCATCACCATTGTTACAATGGCAATGCAGGGTTGATGCAATTACTTCCCTTCATCATGTAAATTGGATATAAAGGTGTCTGGTTAATTATGACCATGTAAAGACAATGTAATCCTGCAGAAATCACTGTCCTTATCCTACATGCCATCTGTTATTAGAATTCTATTAAATACACATTGGGTCAGATCGCTGTCTAGAGAAATATTGTCTTTATGATTACAGAATTTTCTCTAAAGCTGGACTCAAATAATAAAGTTTAACTCCATCTATTACTTTTATTTTTTTTATTGCTGACTGTACAGTAAGGCCTCATGTACACTGCTGGTGGTAACCGGACGTTTAGGAGCAGTTGGGCATTTTTTTTCAACTGCTCCTGAACTTTCCTCTTATCTTATCAGTACATGGTCATTTTATAGTAGATTCTAGGCAGTTGTGTTAAGAGGCTTTTTCTTGAACTCCCAAAAAATGCGTTCAGAAGCTGTGTTTAGAGGCAGTTGAAGCGCCTAAACGTGGCAAATCGCATTTAGCAGCGTTTCGTTTACGAATGTTTTTCATTTTAACCAAAAAATCCCCCCCCCCCCCAAATTCTCCTAGACGCAATCGCGGCTTAGGCTGCATTCACACCTAGGCGACACGATACGCTGCGTACGCGGCTTATCTTGCCGCCTGTAGGGAAAAAAAAAAAGTTTAATCTTTCTTTAACATTGCGGTCTATGAGGGAACGCCAATGTCGCCTGAAAAAAAGGGTCCGGGACTTTTTTTCAGGCGACAGGCGTGGAGATGTGAACCATCTCCATAGACCGCAATGTTATTTCACATCTCGAGCGACAAGAGCGATGGGCGACCGGCGTTTTGTCGCTCAGATGTGAATGGAGCCTAAAAGGCCGTTTTAAGCGTGGGTTACTATCTGTCAAATTGTTCAGGAGCAGTTGTAAAAACGTCCCATGTATATGGAGCCTATATTGTAGATGGGTTGTCACTTGTTGCTATATATTGAAGATTACTGACCAAATAAACTTCACAGCATGGTGCATTTAAAAAAAAAAAAACACTCCCTGCAATTCATAAAGAATATCACTTTTTAGAACTCTATTGCTTTTCAATGCAGGCAACCAATTCCATATAGATGAATCTGTCACAGAGAAGGGGGCAGCACTGAGGTTTCAGTGTCTACAGTATGGGGTGTCCACAGTAAGGTCCTTAGCAAATGTTGGCTCCATGCTAGCTAGGACAGCTGTGCAGCCTACGACCCCATTTTAACTGCCATCTGATAATTTCCCAGTCACTGTCATATTTGTGGTATGCTGGCATCTAGCATCCTCACCCTTTTCTTTTACTTTCAGCCAACTGTCGCTGAATCTCCTGGCTGAACAGGGTTAGGGCTCTTTCACACGTCCGTTCCGTTCGTCTGTTTTTTGGATGTCCGGTAACAGACCTCAATGCTTCCCTATGGGAGCGGATCCGTTAGCAGATGATGCATCCGCTAACGTCCGCCAGATCCGCATCCGTTTTTTCGGACGTAAGAATGTCCTATTTTTCTTCCGTCCGGCCAAACGGATCGGATGCAAACGGACAGACGGTCCGTTTCCATCCGATTCCCCATAGGGGATAGCAGGGGAGAGACAGGGCGGTCCCTGCACGCTGAGCCGACGGACACACGGAGCGGACCGCAAAATGGAAAGGACGTGTGAAAGAGCCCTTAGGGAGGAGTTCCAGGTTGTCACAATGTTGGTGGCTGGCAGCTTCATAGCAACCAGAGAGCCCTCTTCGGGAAGCCTTCACATTTCACTGCTTCCCAGTACAAAATGGCCCACTCACAGCCTTGGCCTCTCACTGTGTGCCAGCTCAAGGTTGGTCTTAAAACTGAGTCCCAGGCAAAAAATATAACTCCTTAGAAAACGTAAGCACACCCCAACCCCCCCCCCCCCCCCCCCTCTCATTTTTGGATATTTTTTTTTCATACCTTTTTTCTTCTGGACTTCTGTCCCGTTCTGCCACGGCAAGGTATGTCACTTCTGCTTGGTGTGTTTTTTTTTTTTTGCCCTCCTTCCCCCGCCTATGGCCTTTCTGGAGCCTGTGTTTCCCAGAAAATGGTGAGACAATTCGGAAAGCGCAGCGAAACTCGCGCATGCGCAGTAGGAAACCAGCTGTGAAGTCGCAAGTCTTTACTTCGTTTGCTTTGGTAAGGATGCCGCTGCCTGCACATAGAGCCGATAGACGGGTTGGTTTTGGGTGCCGACATCGCGGACTCCCTGGACAGGTAAGTGTCCTTAATAACAAGTAATAACAAGTCAGCAGCTACAGTATAATATATATACCCTGGCTGGATCTCCGCTTTAATAACTGCCAGTTTGCTTATAATGCTTTTTTGAATTTGTCCCAATCACATAAATTAATAGTGATGCTCAGGGATACT
Organism: Rana kukunoris; assembly: GCA_029574335.1. NCBI lineage: Eukaryota > Metazoa > Chordata > Amphibia > Anura > Ranidae > Rana > Rana kukunoris. The sequence continues at coordinate 236,071,677 of CM056052.1, read as the reverse complement.
GTTTTTTTTTTTTGCCCTAGTTTTAATACCAAAAACGTAAATGTATTTTATTGGGATTTTATGTGATGGGCCCAACACCAAGCCACACACAATTGTGAATTGGATGGAAAATGATAAAGGGGGTCAAAGTGTGTGTGTGTGTGTGTGTGTGTGTGTGTGTGTGTGTGTGTGTGTGTCTGAACACCCCATCCCCACTGTTAAACACAGTGGCAGATGGGAAGATAGACAAAGCCAAATACAGGGCAATCTTAGAAGTAAACCTGTTTGAGTCTACAAAAGACTTGGGAGGCTGGGGCGGAGGTTTCACCTTCCAGCAGAACAGCAACCCTAAGCACACAACGCTATAATGGAATGGTTTAGATCAAAGCGTATTCATGTGTTAAAATGGCCCAAAGTCCAGACCTAAATCCAATCGAGAATCTGCGACAAGACCTGATAATTGCTATTCAGATGCTCTCCATCCAATCCAACAGAGCTTGAGTTAATTTGCAAAAAAAAGTCACTCTTATGTGCAAAGCTGGGGAAGCCGGGAATACATATGAGAAAAGGTATGTACGGAACATATTTAAAAAAAAGAAAACAGCCGATTCTAATTGGGATTAATGACGTAAATGTATTTTTACGTGGAACCTCCACTTTAATAAAAATGTACGCCACACTTTTTATACAAATTTAAACACCCATTTATCATTTTACTTCCACTTCACAATTTATATACCACTTTTTGTGTTGGTCTATCACATAAAAGACATTTACAATTTGAAAATTACATTTCAAGGGGTATGAATACTTTTTCAAGGCACTGTATTTGCAGTAAAGCATGCTTGCTATACACTGTGGAACCTAAAGGGTTAATACTGCACATTGTGCAAGACTGTTTGATCCTGTCTTCTCTAAACATCCCTTTCTTCCACTGTCCCCAAGCCATCTGCTGACAGAACAGAGCCTTTAAAGCGGATCTCCACCCTAAAGTGAAGATCCGCTGATCGGAACCCTCCCCCCTTCCGGTGTCACATTTGACACCTTTCAGGGGGGAGGGGGGTGCAGATACCTGTCTAAAGACAGGTATCTTCACACACTTCCAGCCCGCAGTCTCGGGCAAAAGAGACGTATGCGCCGTAGGGAACCGGGCAGTGAAGCTGCAGTGCTTCACTTCCTGGTTCCCTCACCGTGGATGGAGGGGGGAGCAGCAGAGAGACGAGCGAACGCTCGTCCTCTGCTGCGGACGCCGCTGGACTCCAGGACAGGTACCGTATTTTCCGGCGTATAAGACGACCCCCTATTTTTCAATTGAAAACATAGCTTTTGGGCTATACTCGCCGTATAAAACTACCCCCCCCCCCCTTCCAAGGCAACACCATTTTAAAAAAAAAACAAGGATTCGACCACATATTCGCCACCGACCTAAGTGTAGGCACATGAGCATACACAATAATCATCGCTATTCCAACAGGTGTTTAAGTCTTTAGTTGACTGACCACAATGCACAGGGAATTATTAAATGAGAGGTCCCAATACTATGAGCCCTCAGATTCTTTACAGTCAGGGGGACTCACCGACATTGTCCTAGCCAATTCCTCAATCAACATTTTTTTTTCTATGACATCTACATAGTTGCCCACTTCCACTACCCTGTTTCCCCAAAAATAAGACCTACCCTGAAAATAAGACCTGTATGTATTATCCGGTTATGCTGGATGTGCGGTAATACTGTATGTAGCTTCGGCTACATACAGTGTACACCGCTGAGCCAATCCCAGTAAACAATGTATTCTATTAATGAATACAAAGCCTACTCAGATTGGCAGAGGCTGTAACATCATCAGCCTTCTAATCTCTGACTCTCAAAGCCAATCCGAGCAGGCTACTGTATATAGCCTGCTCGGATTGGCAGGCTCTATATTCACTAATAAAATACATCGCTCCCCGGGATTGGCTCAGCAGTGTATACTGTATGTAGCCGTAGCTACATACAGTATTAGTGGATATCCAGCGGGCTGACATCCAGTGTGCAGCATTTTATACCTGGCGTATAAGACGACCCCTGATTTTTGGGCATTTTTAAGTGTAAAAGGTAGTCTTATACGCCAGAAAATACAGTAAGTGTGCTATTATTAAAAGTCAGCAGCTGCAGTATTTGTAGCTGCTGGCTTTAAAAATAAAAAATAAAAAATGTAATGGGCCACCCGCTTTAAGGCACTCTGCACATGCTCAGTGTGTAATGCTAGAGAGAGATTTATTTATTTTTGGGAGGGAGCATATGATTGGCACTGGGCCAATCGCCACTGTCCAGACAAAGTGACGGGTCATGCAAACTCCCAGGTCAGTTGGAGGAGAATTAAATCTCCCCCCTCAAACTTTAACCAGTGCTTGGCCAGACACTAATAGAAGTCACAAGACTGCTTTATATAGTTGATAATTGATAAGAAATGGTATTTAGGAGTTTGTTTACTAAAATAATTGTATTGCCATGTTCTGTGTACTGTGGGAGACCAGATATAGTGAATGCATGGTCCTGGGTTTAGTAAGGCTTTAAGCAGGGTATAGACATATCCAAAATCCTGCCAGTTCAGCAGGAACTGGCTTAATTTTTGTGTGTCCGTGTTTCCCACTCTGTTCAACAGAAGTCCAATTTAACCAGTGGTCAGGCTAGCTGGTGCTCTTTCCCTCTCCTTTAATTTTCAACGGAATGGGTGTTTTTTGCTTCTTTTACAATCACTTTAAAGGGGGGGGTGGGGTAGGAGGGGATGCTGGTGCCTAACCATTTTGACCTTTAACCACTTAAGGACCGCCTACCGCCGATATACGTCGGCAGAATGGCACGGCTGGGCAAACTAACGTATATGTATGTTGCCCTTTAAGCCCAGCCGTGGGTCGCGGGCGTGCTCCCGCGACCCGGTCCGAAGCTCTGGGACCCGATCGCCGCTGGAGTGCGGCGATCGGTCCCCAGAGCTAAAGAACTGGGAGAGCCGTGTGTAAACACGGCTTCCCCGTGCTTCACTGTGGCGGCTGCATCGATGGCGTCATCCATTTTTATAGGGGGGACGCGATCGATGACGTCACACCTACAGCCACACCCCCCTACAGTTATAAACACACATTGGGGAACACATAACCCCCTACAGTGCCCCCTGTGGTTAACTCCCAAACTGCAACTGTCATTTCCACAATAAACAATGCAATTTAAATGCATTTTTAGCTGTGAAAATGACAATTGTCCCAAAAATTTGTCGCAGTCATGAAAAAAGGCACGCCGCCATTAGTAGTAAAAAAATGTATTGCATTTTTATATAAAAAAAAAAAACTATCCCCTATTTTGTAAACGCTATAAATTTTTTTTTTTTTCTACCCATTTTTGGTAAAAAAAAAAAAGAATATGTTTTGGCCTAAACTGAGGACATTTTTTTTTTTTATATATATATATATATATATATATATATATATATATATATATATATATATATATATATATATATATATATATATATATATATATATATATATATATATATATATATATATTTTTTTGTCGCTCCTATTTTTGTTCATAGCGCAAAAAAATAAAAACCGCAGAGGTGATCAAATGCCACCAAAAGAAAGCTCTATTTGTGGGAAAAAAAGGACGCCAATTTTGTTTGGGAGCCACGTCGCACGACCGTGCAATTGTCAGTTAAAGCGACGCAGTACTGAATCGCAAAAAGGGGCCTGGTCCTTTAGCTGCATTCTGGTCCGGAGCTTAAGTGGTTAATGCAAGCAATGCATTAACTACTTCCCGACGGCCGTACGACTTTGTACGGCCGCAGGGTGGCTCCACTTCTCTGGGAGGCCGTGTTTTTACGGCCTCCGCTCGGCCACTAGAGGGCGCGCGAGCGGCGCCGCATCCCTGAGATGCCGATGTGGGTGACTGGCGGCCGCGATGTCCGCCAGGCACTCGTGATTGGCGGTTACAGGACAAAGACGTGGATCTCTGTGTGTAAACGGAGATCCACGTCCTGTCAGGGGAGAGAGGAGACCGACCTGTGTCCCTTGTATATAGGGACATAGATCGGTCAACTCCCCCAGTCACCCCCCTCCCCCCACAGAACACAATTCAGGGTACACATTTAACCCCTTCCTCGCCCACTAGTGTTAACCCCTTCAATGCCAGTCACATTTATACAGTAATTGGTGCATATTTATAGCACTGATCGCAGTATAAATGTGATTGCGCCAAAAGTGTCCGATGTGTCCGCCTTAACGTCGCAGTTCGCCGCCATTACTAGTAAAAAAAATTAATAAAAATGAATAATTCTGTCCCCTATTTTGTAAGCGCTATAACGCAAACCAGTCGCTAATTGCGATTTTGGTAAAAAAAAAATGTAGAATATGTATCGGCCTAAACTGAGAAAAAAAGTTTTTTTTTTTTTTTTTTTTAAAGGGCTATTTATTATCCACTTAAGACCCGGACCAAAATGCAGGTAGAGGACCTTTTTGCGATTCGGCACTGCGTCGTTTTAACTGACAATTGCGCGGTCGTGCAACGTGGCTCCCTAACAAAATTGGCGTCCTTTTTTCCCCACAAATGGAGCTTTCTTTTGGTGGTATTTGATCACCTCTGCGGTTTTTATTTTTTGCGCTATAAACAAAAATAGTGACAATTTAAAAAAAAATTCTTTATTTCTTTCTCGTACATCACGGGACACAGAGCGGCATATTCATTACTATATGGGTTATATGGAGTACCTTCAGGTGTGGACACTGGCAATCTCAAACAGGAAGTCCCCTCCCTATATAACCCCCTCCCCTAGAGGGAGTCCCTCAGTTTTTTCGCCAGTGTCTTAGGTGTTGGTCACGGAATAGCTTTGCTCCACATCCTTGGGATTAAGGGCGGGCTAACCGGATCTGTCCAAGGAGCCTCAGTGCCAAAGTGGACAGTACCCGGGCCCCAAACCGTGGGGTTTTGCCTATAATGCTCCTCTTTGGAGGGCTGGACCCTGGGCCCAGGACTTGGAGTTCGTAAAGACCATAAGTTCCTGTTTGCCAGGGTGCTATATAGGTCCAGGACAGTGGGTACCTTCATAGGACCCCAGGGCCTGAAGGTCTATTACGCTACCCACGGAGATGGGAGAAGATTGGATCGTTTTGCTAGACAAACATCCTGCAGCATGGAGCAGGTAAGAGGGGAGCCTGCGGGACTTGGTTCGACAGCAGGCTCTTCGGGGTAACCTAAGAGGGGGGTAGCCTAAGTATGCTCTGCATTGGCAACCTTGCTCACTATGTCTGAGAAGACATGATGATCTCATTCCCCCATCACTAGGTTCCCCTGTCTAAGAAACAATTGTGTTTGCTAGCTACCTGCTGCTTTCTTCCTAGGGCTAAGTAAGGACCCCTATGGGGCCTTTTGGAGAGTCCTACCTGGCCGGGGGTTTGATTCTGCCGCTTGGTACTGCAGTCCTGGGTCTCCAGCAGCGCGGCTCCTCCATGTTCTTCCTGCTCCGGCATACGCACGCGCGCGCGCGTGCACGTCTTATAGACGTTTTTCGCGCCGTTCGGAGGGGCGGGGGGGGGGGGCGTGCCTGCAGCGTCATCAGGGGCGCACCTTGTGCTGTTATACATCAGCAGGCTATAGTCAGTGCTCAGTCTGAGGCTGATCTGAAAGGGAGAGGACGCAGAGTGGCAGAACAGTGACTCCCGGTGGCGGAAGAGGGGTAGTACATGCTGGACTTGGTTCCAATGCTTTTCTGTTAAGCCAAAAAATCCCCCTTTTTGCAACAGGTTGGAGGCTGGCAAACTAAGTTTGGGGTCGCTGTATGTTTTAAAAAAAAAAAAAAAAAAAAAGAAAACATACGGGGCCCCATCAGTTTTTGGGCATTAGTGATCTATTGTCCCCTAAACCCTAGTTTTGTACTCCTGGCCACTACAGTCTGCTGTTGTAGGCGGAGTCCCTCGATTTTGTATTATGGCTTCCAAAGGTTCGGGGTCAAAGGGTACAAAAAAGACCAAAAAACAAAGGGGTTCCCCCTCTGATTCTGATGATATGCCGATACTTTCCCCGCAGCTTATTCCCATGAAGGTCGCCTTGGATGAGCCATTAGGGGGGTCTGGTGCTGAGGCTGGCCCAGATCAGCCCAGCCCTGTGTTTATCACAGAGGAGATGATAGCTGTATCCCTAGGGGGGCTAGAAGAGAGAATAGCAGCGTTGATCGCTAGATCTATTCCTGGCAAGAAACGGGCTAGATCCCCATCACCAAAAGGTGTATCCTCAGATGCTGAAATTCTCTCTCTGGAGGAATTGGAATCGCAGGAGGATCAACTAGACCTGAACCAAGAGGGTTCAGGGATTGAGGGATCTACCTCTGAGGAACCATTTTCAGACTCCCAGACAGAGACTGTTGGTGCAGTCTTTGACGGACATGGTCCGCTCGGCATTTAATTTACCATTGCCAGAGCCTCAGGTTCCTGCGGTATCCTCTCTGGGCTCTTTGAAAGCTCCTTTAAGCAACGCAGTTTTTCCGGTCCATCCTCTCTTGGAGGAATTGATCTTTCAGGATTGGGTACGACCGGACAGGATTTTTCTGCCGCCGAAGAGATTTGCGGTCATTTACCCTATGGAGGAAAAATTCTCGAAGAGGTGGAAGCTCCCAGTGGTGGATGCAGCCATCTCATGTGTGAATAAATCACTAACTTGCCCGGTGGAAAACATACAAATGTTTAAAGATCCGGTTGATAAAAGGAGCAGTGGTGCAGCCAGCTGTGGCTGCGATTGGAGTTTGTCAGGCGTTAAAGGACCAGACAAAAGAAATGCTAAAAGACATGCCTACCCAACAGGCAGAAGAGTTTTCTGACATTCCCAGAGCTCTGTGTTTTGCGGTAAATGCTATAAAGGATTCCATCCAGCAGGCCTCTCGTTTATCACTATTTTTGGTGCACATGAGAAGGCTCTTGTGGTTGAAGAACTGGGCGGCGGAGCCCCCATGCAAAAAGCTTCTGGCAGGGTTTCCCTTCCATGGAGGACGACTCTTCGGAGAAGGTTTGGATAAATACATTCAGACTATTTCAAGTGGCAAAAGTACCCTTTTACCAGACAAAACCAGCCCCTAAGTCTGCCTTATGAAGGGGCGCCCCCACTCTCGCGGGTGGGGGGAAGGCTTTGTTTCTTCTCAGAAGTTTGGGAAGCCAAGATCCCCGACAAATGGGTCCGGGCGTCTGTAACCACAGGCTACAGACTGGAGTTTCTAAAGTTTCCTCCGCCTCATTTTCAAGAGTCAAGGCTACCAAAGGATCCAGCAAAGAAGGCCTCGATGCTGGCAGCTTTGGATCACCTGCTTTGCCAGGACGTGATAATAGAGGTGCCAGCCCAAGAGAAGGGGCTAGGTTTCTATTCCAATCTCTTTGTCATACCAAAGCCCAACGGCGATGTCAGGCCAATCTTGGACCTAAAGAGTTTAAACGTTTACCTAAGGGTTCGTTCCTTCCGGATGGAATCCATCCGGTCAGCAGTCGCCACGCTCCAGAGGGACGATTTTCTGGCTTCCATAGACATAAAGGATGCTTACCTTCATGTACCAATCTTTCAGTCGCATCAAAGATTTTTACGCTTCGCAGTGGGGCAGCGACACTTCCAATTCAGGGCGCTCCCCTTCGGGCTAGCCACGGCCCCCCGGGTATTCACGAAGATCCTAGCCCCAGTTTTGGCCAATCTAAGGATCCAAGGGGTCACAGTCCTAGCATACTTGGACGACCTTTTAATCATAGATCACTCACGGCCGTGTCTGCAACAGGCAGTAAACCTCACGGTTCAGTACCTCGAAAGGTTCGGCTGGGTCCTAAACCGGGAAAAGTCAGCGTTCCAGCCCACAAAGCAGTTGGAATACCTCGGCATGAGGTTAGACACAGAACAGCAAAGGGTGTTCCTGCCCCTTGTAAAGATCGAGGCTATCAAGGGGTTGGTTCAGTTGGTTCTAAGCAAGAAAAAACCAACTATTCGCCTGTGTATGCGATTACTAGGCAAGCTAGTGGCCACGTTCGAGGCAGTACCATACGCTCAGATCCACACTCGCGTCCTACAGGCAGCCATTCTAGCAGCCTGGGGCAAGAGAGCACATGCCTTGGAGTCCCCTTTGACGCTATCATCAAGGGTCCGACAAAGCCTGGCTTGGTGGTTGAACCCTCAGAATCTTCTAAAGGGAAGGTCCTTCAGCCCCGTTGTCTGGAAGGTAGTTACCACAGACGCCAGCCTGGCAGGCTGGGGGGGGCGGTCTTGGAGGGGTTCTCTCGCCAGGGAACTTGGGTGGAAGCAGAGAGGCAGCTACCCATCAATGTCTTGGAGATCAGAGCTGCTCGCCTAGCCCTCCTGGCATGGACCTCCAGATTACAGGGGTCCCCGGTGAGAATCCAGTCAGCCAATGCCACAGCGGTGGCATACATAAACCACCAAGGGGGAACCAGGAGTCAGGCCGCTCAGAGGGAGGTGAGCTTGATTTTTCAGTGGGCAGAGGTTCATGTACCCTGCATTTCGGCGATATTCATTCCCGAAGTGGACAACCTGCAGGCAGACTTCTTAAGTCGCCAGATTCTGTCGCCGGGGGAGTGGTCTCTGCATCCCCAGGTCTTTCAGACAATCTGCCAGAAGTGGGGAATGCCAGACGTAGATATAATGGCATCCAGGTTCAACAAGAAACTAGACAGGTTCGTGTCTCGAGCGAGGGACCCTATGGCCTGCGGAACCGATGCGTTGGTTTGCCCTTGGCATCAATTCAAACTTCTATATGCATTCCCTCCGCTACAGTTACTTCCGCGCCTGTTGCGCAGGATCAGAGTGGAGCACAAGCCAGTCATTCTAGTAGCTCCAGCTTGGCCCCGGAGGACATGGTACTCACTAGTCCTAAGGATGGCAGTGGGAGACCCTTGGACTCTTCCTCTACGACCAGACCTACTCTCACAAGGCCCGATCCTCCACCCTACATTACAGCGTCTAAATTTGACGGCCTGGAGGCTGAATCCCTGATTCTCAGGGGTAGAGGTCTGTCTAGGCAGGTAATTCCTACCCTGATTAGGGCTAGAAAGCCGGCCTCCAGGGTGATTTATTACAGGGTGTGGAGGAACTACGTAGGCTGGTGTGAATCCAAAAGATGGAATTCCCGCAAATATACCATTGATAGGGTGTTAGGTTTTCTCCAGCTAGGAGTGGATAAAGGCCTGGCTTTAAGCACAATCAAGGGACAGATTTCAGCTCTGTCAGTGTGGTTTCAGAGGCCGCTGGCCACCCACTCGCTGGTAAAGACCTTCATACAGGGGGTCTTGCGTATTAATCCTCCTGTCAAGTCACCAATTTGTCCATGGGACTTAAAACTTGTCCTGTCCACTCTACAGAAACAACCCTTTGAGCCGTTGGCTGAGATTCCTTTAGTTTTACTGACAAGAAAGTTGGTATTCTTGGTCGCCATAGTTTCGGCCAGGAGAGTGTCAGAGTTGGCAGCCTTATCGTGTAAGGAACCATATCTCATTCTACATAAGGACAGGGCAGTTCTCTGGCCCCATCCTGCCTTTCTACCAAAGGTTATATCCAATTTTCACTTGAACCAGGATTTGGTACTTCCATCCTTCTTTCCGAAACCCACATCTAGAAAGGAGGGGTTGCTGCATACCTTGGATGTTGTCCGGGCCATGAAGGCCTATCTTAAAGCTACAGAAAAGATCCGGAAAACAGATGTGTTGTTCGTTCTACCAGATGGCCCCAAGAAGGGGCAGGCAGCTGCAAAATCCACCATCTCGAGATGGATTAGACAATTAATCATTCAGGCCTACGGTTTGAAGAGGTTGCCTCCTCCTTTGTCGGTAAAGGCCCATTCTACCAGGGCCATGGGCGTCTCCTGGGCAGCACACCATCAGATCTCTATGGCTCAGATATGCAAGGCGGCGACGTGGTCATCAGTCCACACGTTTACAAGGTTTTATCAACTAGACGTGAGAAGGAATGCGGATTCAGCCTTTGGGCAGGCAGTACTACAGGCTGCGGTTTAAGATCCTCGGGATCAGGGGCACCCTTGGGTGTAAAAAAAAAAAAAAAAAAAAGTTTTTCTTGACTAAGTTGGATTTATTATTATTATTTGAGTATACCTCTAAATTAAATCTCTTTTGAGAAGATGTCTCCCTCCCCTCATTAAAGCATTGCTTTCGGACATCCCATATAGTAATGAATATGCCGCTCTGTGTCCCGTGATGTACGAGAAAGAAAAAGGGATTTTTAAATACAGCTTACCTGTAAAATCCTTTTCTTGGAGTACATCACGGGACACAGAGCTCCCACCCCTCTTTTGGGGAACATTTTTGGGAGGCATACTGCTTGCTACAAAACTGAGGGACTCCCTCTAGGGGAGGGGGTTATATAGGGAGGGGACTTCCTGTTTGAGATTGCCAGTGTCCACACCTGAAGGTACTCCATATAACCCATATAGTAATGAATATGCCGCTCTGTGTCCCGTGATGTACTCCAAGAAAAGGATTTTACAGGTAAGCTGTATTTAAAAATCCCATTTTTTTTACTTTTTGCTATAATATCCCCCAAAAATATTTTTTCCTCAGTTTAGGCCGATACGTATTCTTCTACATATTTTTGGTAAAAAAAATCACAATAAGCGTTTATCGGTTGGTTTTCGCTAAATTTATAGCGTTTACAAAATAAGGGATAGTTTTATTGCATTTTTATTAATACATTTTTTTTTTTTTTTTACTACTAATAGCGGCGATCAGCGTTTTTTTTTTTTTTTTTTTTTTTTTCCGTGACTGCGACATTATCCCCTATTACAGGGATGACGCGATCGATGCTGCGGCCACAGTGAAGCACAGGGAAGACGTGTGTACACACGGCTCTCCCCGTTCTCCAGCTCCAGGGACGGATCGCCGCACTACAGCGGCGATCGGGTCCGCGAATCCCGCAGTCCCGTTCCTGGAGCTTCGGACCGGGTCACGGGAGCGCGCCGCTCGCCCGTGACCCACGGCTGGGTACTAAAATCAACAAATATATACGTTGATGTGCCCAGCCGTGCCATTCTGCCGACGTAAATGTGCAGTAGGCGGTCCTTAAGTGGTTAAAGCAACAAGTAAAAAATGATTTTTTTTTCAAAATTGTCGCTCTTCTTTTTTTGTTTATAGTGCAAAAAATAAAAGCCGCAGAGGTGATCAAATGGCACCAAAAGAGAGCTCTACTTGTGGGGAAAAAAGGTCGTCCATTTTGTTTGGGAGCCACGTTGCACGACACTGCATCTTTAAATGCTTACACTAGATATAAAGTAACCTGCCCATGCTCAGGCACCTAATATCACATGGCTCAATAACACCCAAACATGCTACAGCTTCTCCACCCTGAGCTGAGTCTCCTCAGAGATAGCAGTTTGAAAGCTAGGAAAAGATAGGTTACATAGTTAGTCAGGTTGAAAAGACACAAGTCCATCAAGTTCAACCATAAGAAATAAAACAATAATATCATGCATAGGTGTATCCATATTCTTATCCTGGCACATACGATTTGTGCTATCATTTTTAATTTGTGTTTCTACAAAAAATCCAGCATGTTGGATCCAGACTTTTTCGATTTGCAGCAAGAAAATCGCATTTAGCAGCTGGCACACTTAAGATACGATAAAACAAAAAAGTTTTCGGCTCGTTTACGGCCTGCTATAAACATGGCTGCCTGAGACCACCTTTCGCACATCACAAAGCACAGATGCCTGAGCATGCTACAATTGTGCCCGGGTGTCCAAAAATTCAGAGGTCATGCTGGCAAAGGGCATAGAAAAGCAAGGCCCTTTCTACATAACCCAAGAGTTTCCACTTTTTGGACAAAGGAAAACGGAGCAAGGGAAAAGAGGTGGCTTATCGAATTTGATGTAGAATTAATGATTATGGAAAAACAGCCAGGCATTGATTAAACTATGAGAGCCAACATTTGTTCTTCCACCTGGGGAAATACTCCTCTTGCAAAATAATATTGCTTGAGTTCTAGTTTATAAAGGCAGCAAGGCTTTACATTAGGTTTACATTATGAGCAAATCAAAGGACAAGGTTTGATTTGCACATACCAAGTAACCATACTGCCACAATGTATTAGGCCCCATTCACACCTGAGCGATTTTTCAGCTTAGAGTTGTAAAGGAAAACATTATTTTTTTGCTGAAATGACTGTTTTCAAGGTATAGAGACATAATAGTTAACTGATTCCTTTTAAAAACGATTAAAAATCAATAATATAATGTACCTGTAGTTTCTAGTTTCGTTTTTGCATCTAGTTTAGTTTTTGCATGTTATTTCCTGCCTCTGTGCTATACAGAGCCATAGAGCAGTGATAGTTTGGAAAACGAAACTAGACACAGTAATCGCACCTCATTGAAGTTGGTGACCACAGAGAGAAAGCTCCCAGCACTGGGGTCATCAGGAAACAGACAAGCAGGAAGTGTGGAGATCAGAGAAGAATTACAGCAACTTGAGAGCAAAAATGAATAATGAGGATATGAAAACAGCACTGCATTAAGGTAAAGGAAGCTATTAAGATAAGAAGAAAAAAAAAAACCTTTACAAACCCTTTAACCACTTCAATACAGGGCTTTTCTACACACCTCCATACCGGACCTATTCTGGCACTTCTCTCCTACATGTACAAATCATAATTTTTTTGCTAGAAAATTACGCAGTACCCCCAAACATTATATATGTTTTTTTAGCAGACTAGGGAATAAAACGACGGTCATTGCAAAGGAAAAAAATTGTTTCATGAATTAAAAAAATAACAAAACGGTAAAGTTAGTCCAATTTTTTTTTTTTTGTAAAATATGAAAGATTGTTACACCGAGTAAATAGATACCTAACCTGTCAAGCTTTAAAATTGCGCACACTCATGGAATGGCGCCAAACTTCGGCACTTAAAAATCTCCATCTTTGAAATTCTTTACAGGTTACCAGTTTAGATTTACAGAGGAGATCTAGTGCTAAAATTGTTGCTGGCACTCTAACGCACGCGGCGATACCTCACATATGTGGTTTAAACAGCATTTACATATGTCGGAGGGACTTGCGTGTGCGTTCGCTTCTGCGCGCGAGCTACCGGGCCAGGGGTGTTTTTTAATTTTTATTTTTTTACGTATTTTTTTTTATTTTTTACGTATTTTTTATTTTTTTGACACTTTTTTTATTTTATTTTATTTTTATTACTATTACAAGGAATGTAAACATCCCTTGTAATAGGAATGTGTGTGACAGGTCCTCTTTATGGAGAGATGCGGGGTTAATAAGACTCCACATCTCTCCTCTAGGCTGGAAACCATGAGATCAGTAAAATTTTTTTTCACCGATCTCATGAATACTGTTGCTTAGTAGCCGCAATCGCGGCTTTGTTTGTTTATTTACGGTACGCGGGCGTGACGTCATCACATCGCGCCCGGGTTCTTCGACAGTCATAGAGATGACTAGTAACCATCTGGTCACCAGTCATCACTATGGTTCCAGCTAGCGGCGGACGATTCATTCTCCGGGCCCCCGATGGCACGGGAGAGCCCGGAGAAGCACCGGATGGGAGGGGGGGGGGGTGTCCCTTCCCCCCGCCTATGAGAACGATCAAGCGGCGGAACGGCTTGATCGTTCTTATCAAACGATCACCGCTATGATCATTCTTATGTTGTGCAGAATCGCCGGCAGAAGAGATGGATATCTGGATGATGCCTCTCGCTGCAGGCATCATTCAGATATCCCCCCCCCCCCAAAGTCCAAGACGTTATATGACGTCCACCTGGGATGGGAGATCTCCTGGTATTGAAGGGGTTAAAGCTTGTCGCTCTGTCTCCTAAAGAAAAAACGCTGGTTGCTCAAAAAAATACATGAGCTTCTCTCTGGCAGATTACAAGTGTTTTTAGCTCCATAGACTTGAGTAGCAACGCCTGACTAGATACTTGTACAAGCGCTTTGTCGCTCATTTTTCTTCTGAAAAAAAAGCAGCTCTCTACCCCTAATTACCTCTCTCTCCTCCCCCTGGTGCTTTCTATTGGCTAAACAAAAATGCCTGAAGCTGTAAAACGCTTGTAAATACGCTTTTAAAGATCATTGTAAAAAGCTGCAAAAACGTAAAAAATGCTACGCTCAGGTGTGAATGGAGCCGGAATGAAAGAAGCCTGTAATTTTAGCAGGCAGAGCTAATACCCCTTCGCCAGCATCCTATTCTTCTAAGTTCATTAGAATCATACAGAAATCTGATGTTGTCTGACCCTTGTGTATGACAATTGGCTTTGTTGGCAACACCGCTTTTGTTATCTGCTAATTATGAAGATTTATGTCGGCTTTCTGACATGCACTATCCAATATCAATGTAATAGCCACATTGATTGCAGTACAAGTCCTAACTTTTCTTAAACAAAAAAACAAACAAAACAAAAATGGTGTACTTCCGCTTTGAGAAGCTAGAAAACCATAAATCCATGCTTTTTTTGTTTTTCTGTTACTTTCGTTATTGTTATTGCAGCCATCTCTCTAATCCCCTAACTATTGCTTGCTTTTCTTTAATCTCCTAGTATATGTTGTTGAATGATGCCTTTTAACATGAATCGAGAGTGGAAATTTACCACTAGTTCATTCTCTTCAGCCCTTTGTGGGTAATAAGCTTTCTAAAAGCACATTAAGCTGGTTTGCAGATTCCCATCACACTCAGTCTTCATTTTACAGTTAAAGAATTCCAGACACACGATTCTTTGTTTAGAAAATGTGCTGAATATATTAGGTTAGACATAGACAGGACAATTTTTCATCCAATCCAGCAAAGATGAAATGTGGACAATCGTTGAAACTATGGCGATGTTTAAAAGTGTAGACAATCATTGTTCAAAATGAGACACAGATGTCATAGCAACACGACGAACCATCGCTTGCGCAATCATTAAATTGATAGCATCTCTTATTAAGAACGAAAGGGAATGGTTTCTCATCATGTGGGGTGAAAATCAGTTTGTTACGTTTTTGCCAGTTTATCAGTCTAAAAGATCATTTTGTGTTTCATGAAAACAACCTATAGGCCTAGGTGTTAAATCTTTGGATTAGATGAAGAATCGCCTCATCACTTCATAATTATCCTTCTTGGGTCTTTGGGTACAGTATTGATAGTAACTATAATTATGTATACATATAATCATAAATTGAGACTTCACCATTGGACAATAACTTTTTTATGTTGTGCATTATGTTATGTTTCATATGCTATCGGAAAAATCTACAACATTTCTAGTTTTAGCCCTTTATTTTGTTAACCTCTAACAGGGTGTACATGGCTTTATATCTGCTTTGTAGAGTCACCCCTTGAGTATCACAATCCTGACTTTGTGTGTGTGTAAAACTTGGATAAAACTATAAAATCATGTGATTTAGATGAGAACTCTCAGAAACCCATTGCCATGGGAACTTTCAAAGAGTTGAACAAAAAATAAAATCAATACATTCTAAAAATAATCCAAGTTTTTTTTTTTTTTTTTTTATTCCCATATATGATTAAAATCTTATTGAAATTCCATAGAATGTATCTGATAACACAATGGGGGTTATTTACAAAAGGCAAATACCACTTTGCACTGCAAGTGTAGTCGCTGTAGATCTTAAATGAGGGGAAGTTCTGCTGATTTCATCATCCAATCATGTGCAAGCTAAAATGCTGTGTTTTTTTTATTTTCCTTGCATGTCCCAATCAGATCTACAGCAACTGCACTTGTAGTGCAAAGTGGATTTGCCTTTCGTAAATAACCCCCATAGTTGTATGATGGCACCTATACACAGATGATTGTTTGATATCCTAGGACTCGAAACATTTCGTGAAACAAAGCTCACTTATTCAGGAGGTAGTCCTATTGGATGGAATATCCATCAGTCACACAAGTGACTGTATAAAAGTGCATAGATAGTCCTTCTCTGGCAACAAAACAGATGCAGTGGGAACACACCACAAGGAAAGTCTCATCCAGGATAACCGTTCAGGATGCCCCAAACTATATTGAGCAACTTGATGCAGCTACTGAATCACAGAAGTGCCAAGGAATTCAACTGTATGCCAGCAGTCAAATAGAAATGAGTGTATCATGTGTGTGATGTGTAGACTTTCCATACGAGAAGGACTGGGATCTTGTTTTGTTCTAGGTTAAATCACTGAAGGGTTGTCACCCTTGCTGCTGCTTAGATGCTAGCACTGTTGCTATCCCTTTTATTGAATAGCCATGGTTAGCATTGCCCACAGCCCTTTAGAGTGGCAGAACATTTCTCTATCTGCAGGAGTTTAGGTAAATGATGTAAAGCCTGTTTAGTACTGATCAACCCCTCCATCACTGTCTAGCAGGATGCAGAAGAAATCCAGCTTCCTAGTTGCATTTAACATGCCAAATTACCTTGATGCTTGTTTATCACTCTAAAAAGGAAAAAGCTAAGGGCTTTTGATTCGTGTGTGTGTGTGTAATATATATATTGTGACAAAGTCTCTCACTGGTGTACATACAATCGTGTACCCTGTCACTGTGTGTATATGTGTATATATATATATATATATATATATATATATATATTAATATATATATATATATATATATATATACATACATACATACATACATACATACATACATACATAGTGCCTTGCGAAAGTATTCGGCCCCCTTGAACTTTGCGACCTTTTGCCACATTTCAGGCTTCAAACATAAAGATATAAAACTGTAATTTATTTTGTGAAGAATCAACAAGTGGGACACAATCGTGAAGTGGAACGAAATTTATTGGATATTTCAAACTTTTTTTTAACAAAAAATTGGGCGTGCCAAATTATTCAGCCCCTTAAGTTAATTCTTTGTAGCGCCACCTTTTGCTGCGATTACAGCTGTAAGTCGCTTGGGGTATGTCTCTATCAGTTTTGCACATCGAGAGACTGAAATTTTTGCCCATTCCTCCTTGCAAAACAGCTCGAGCTCAGTGAGGTTGGATGGAGAGCGTTTGTGAACAGCAGTTTTCAGTTCTTTCCACAGATTCTCGATTGGATTCAGGTCTGAACTTTCACTTGGCCATTCTAACACCTGAATATGTTTGTGAACCATTCCATTGTTGATTTTTGCTTTATGTTTTGGATCATTGTCTTGTTGGAAGACAAATCTCCGTCCCAGTCTCAGGTCTTTTGCAGACTCCATCAGGTTTTCTTCCAGAATGGCCCTGTATTTGGCTCCATCCATCTTCCCATTAATTTTAACCATCTTCCCTGTCCCTGCTGAAGAAAAGCAGGCCCAAACCATGATGCTGCCACCACCATGTTTGACAGTGGGGATGGTGTGTTCAGGGTGATGAGCTGTGTTGCTTTTACGCCAAACATAATGTTTTGCATTGTTGCCAAAAAGTTTGATTTTGGTTTCATCTGACCAGAGCACCTTCTTCCACATGTTTGGTGCGTCTCCCAGGTGGCTTGTGGCAAATTTTAAACACTTTTTATGGATATCTTTAAGAAATGGCTTTCTTCTTGCCACTCTTCCATAAAGGCCAGATTTGTGCAGTATACGACTGATTGTTGTCCTATGGACAGAGTCTCCCACCTCAGCTGTAGATCTTTGCAGTTCATCCAGAGTGATCATGGGCTGCTTGGTTGCATCTCTGATCAGTCTTCTCCTTGTATGAGCTGAAAGTTTAGTGGGACGGCCAGGTCTTCGTAGATTTGCAGTGGTCTGATACTCCATTCATTTCAATATTATCGCTTGCACAGTGCTCCTTGGGATGTTTAAAGCTTGGGAAATCTTTTTGTATCCAAATCTGGCTTTAAACTTCTCCACAACAGTATCTCGGACCTGCCTGGTGTGTTCCTTGTTCTTCATGATGCTCTCTGCGCTTTAAACGGACCTCTGAGACTATCAGAGTGCAGGTGCATTTATACGGAGACTTGATTACACACAGGTGGATTCTATTTATCATAATTAGTCATTTAGGTCAACATTGGATCATTCAGAGATCCTCACTGAACTTCTGGAGAGAGTTTGCTGCACTCAAAGTAAAGGGGCTGAATAATTTTGAACGCCCAGTTTTTCAGTTTTTTATTTAACAACGTTTAAAATATCCAATAAATTTCGTTCCACTTCATGATTGTGTCGTACTTGTTGTTGGTTCTTCACAAAAAAAAATCAGTTTTATATATTAATGTTTGAAGCCTGAAATGTGGCAAAAGGTCGCAAAGTCCAAGGGGGCTGAATACTTTCGCAAGGCACTGTGTGTGTGTGTGTGTGTGTGTGTGATTGATGTGTGTGTGTATATATATATATATATATATATATATATATATATATATATATATATATACACACAGGGCCGCCATCAGGGGGGTACAGGCATTACACCTGTACGGGGCCCGGGGGTCCCCAGGGGCCCGGATGGGAACCACACTAAAAAAAAAAAAAAAAAATGGCAAGCCCTTTTTTTTTTATAAAAAAAATATTTTTTTTTAATATATATTTTTTAATTTTTATTAAAGGGCCAATTTTTTTTTTTTGTTTTTTTTTTTTTTTTTTTTAGAGGTCCGGAGGTCCCCAGGGGCCCGGAGGCCACCAGGGCTCCAGATGGCAAGCCCTTTTTTTTTCTTTTTTTTTTTATAAAAAAATATATTTTTATATAAAAAAATATATTTTTTTAATATATTTTTATTTTCTTTTTTATTAAAGGGCCAATTTTTTTCTTTTATTTTCTTTTTAGAGGTTCGGAGGTCCACAGGGGCCCGGAGGCCCCCAAGGCACTGGATGGCAACCCCCCTTTTTTTATTGATTTTTCTATAAAAAAAAAATGTTTTATATATTTTTTTATTTTTTTATTAAAGGGCCATTTTTTTAGGGGTCTAGGGGCCCGTAGGCCACCAGGGCCCCAGATGGCAACCCCCTCTTTTTTATTTTATTTTTTATAAAAAAATATATTTTTTTAATATATTTTTCTTTTATTTTTTATTAAAGGGCCAATTTTTTTTTTTTTTTTTAGAGGTCCGGAGGTCCACAGGGACCTGGAGATCCCCAGGGCCCCAGATGACAACCCCCCTTTTTTATAAAAAAAAATGTATAATTATTATATATTTTTTATTTCTTTTATTGTTATATATATTTATTATATATATATATATATATATATATATATATATATATATATATTATTATTAAAGGGCCCAGAGGTCCTTTTTTATAATTTTTACTTTTTTATATTATTTTATTTCTTTTTTTTAATATATAGATGTATTTTTATTAAAGGGCTCAGAGGTTTTTTTTTTTATTAAAGGGCCCAGAGGACTCGAATGGAAAGCCCCCTTTTTTTGTAATTTCCTTTTATAAAAAAAAAAAAATAAGGTCCCCGGGGCCCCAGTTGGCAACCACCCTTTAAAAAAAAAAAAATATATATATATATTCTCTCTTTTTATTAAAGGGCATAGAGGTCCCCAGGGCCCCTTTTTTATATTTATTTATTTCTTCAGGGCCCCCCCGCTTCTCAATTCGCGCCAGCACCCCCGCTTCTCAATTTCATGCGGCAGCACCCCCCCCCCCGGTTCTCCTCAATTTCATGCGGCAGCACCCCCCCCCCCCGGTTCTCTGCTCCAGGGGGCCCATCCCTGAAGCTGTGTAAGGGGCCCCAAAATTCCTGATGGCGGCCCTGTGTATATATATCAATCAATCAAATTTAAAAATGTTATTAAAAAAAAATCATACCTCCCTAAGATTTCACATTTGATGTTCCCAGTGTAGCAGAGCCTTACCATTTATATAATTTAGATATCACCAATTGACTTAAGCACAAATTTAATAGGTCATTTTTAAAAGTCTTTGGAGCTCTTGCACACAGCCCAGATCAGTGTATTTATGTGGCTGGTACAACTGGTTGTTTGTTTCTGATCATCTGTGGGCAGACTGTACAAATCAATGACAGGCTCTGCAGCTGTTTGCATGTAATCGCAGAAAGAGCGTTCACCTTGATAAGGACAAATGTGCACCCCTGGATACAGTTCAAACCCAGGGGCACACATCTATAGGTAAACACTCTGTATGATTTCATGTGAACAGCCACTGACTGTGTAAGCCTATTTATTTGTACAGGTCTGCTACTGATTGGAAACACTTGGCTGTCCTCGCTGTGGAAATATACTGATCTGGTAGTTGTATGTCCCAAATTTACTTAAAATATAAGAAAGGTCTCGCTTATTGATGGCTCTGAAAAAATGTAAGTCCTCTTTCACACAGGTGGCTGGGGGACTGTACACTTTAGACCCCATGTACACGGGAACGCTGTTAAACGTACGTTCAGAGGCAGTTGGATGCTTTTTTTCTACTGCCCCTAACTCATTCAATGTTATCCTATTGCCCATGTACACAGTCTTGTTTATTGCTGTTAAAACGCAACTGCCTAAAAACGGTGGGCCAGATTCAGGTACATCTGCGCATTATTGGACCGGCGTAGCGCACCGCCTTTACGTTAGACTTGCGCAATGTAGCCGCGCAATCACCCTATTCTCGTCGCTTTTACGCAGAAAATGGTGCCTGTGCAACATTATTTCTGAGGCGCAAGGCGGAGTAATACAAATTGGGAAGGACGTGGGCGTGTTTCATTGAAATGAGCCGTGACCCCATGCAAATGAAGGGCCGGCCGGCTCGCGCATGCGCGCTTGAAGCAGACCATGTCAGCACCTCTGTGCGCATGCTCACAACTCGGGAACTGCACAATCAGTGAAATTGGAAATGGACTAGGGCAAAATCATGAACTATGCAGACAGCATAAATAGACACACACAAACGCACTTCCATTGCAAAAGTGCATCCCTTTGTATCCCTCCCTATACAGCAAGGTGCTTTTGTTCCGTTGTTAGTTGCGTTGTGATTTGTATTTGTCAGATTTGTGTACTGTGTGATCTAGTGTTTGTTAGAAGATCTCTGAAAGTGTTTTTTGATAAGTGTTTGTGAGATATTTTGTTTGATATTTTTCTGTTTGTTTGTTTTCTTGCTTGATTGGTCGTGCTTGTTTTTGTGAGTGATTTTTGTTGACTGGGAGTGATTTTTTGGTCCGAGTATGACTGAGAGGAAGAGAAAATTATATTTTTCTTTGAGGGAGAAACAAATTCTTGCCTGGGCCATTTCCGATTATGGGCGTTTCCTCCATGGCCCGGACAGTGCCAACACCACCCCGGCCAGGAGGAGAGAGACTTTGGACATCATCACTGACCAGGTGAATTCAGCGGGGGAGGGGGAGACACGGAACCGGTCTGGGATTGAGAAAAAGATAAATGACCTCCGGCGTCTGGTCAAAAAGAAGCTGGCCAGAACGCTTGCCCATGCCAGGGGCACAGGAGGGGGCCCACCATGCCCTGTTAGGCTGACAGCGGAGGAGCGTGCGGTGGCCCAGACCTTTCATACGCAAGAAGTGGAGGGCCTGCCCGGCTATGACTCAAGTCATGAAGGCGTGATGCCAGGTAAGTATTTTTTTTAATATCAGGTGTGTAGCATGTGTGGGGGAGGGGGTGAAAGGGATTATGTGGCAAGTGTGTGGATCCTCCAACCTGTGAATGTTTTGTGTCATCCACAGATGTGCAGGAGGATGCTGGGCCATCTGGCCTGACCGCACCATCCCCAGGACAGCAGCCTAATGAGACCCCCCGACAAGGCCGGAGTCCGCGGAGGAGGTTGAAGAGGAGGAGGAGTCCATGTCAGGCACTGGACTATTGTTGTTGGAGGACTGTTCCCCTCTGGCTGGCAGCAGCCAGCCATCCCTAAGGGGGAGCCCCCCCCCTCCCCCAACATGACTCCCCTCCCAAGGGCCTCCCCTTCTCCCCGGCCACAAGCATCAACTGGAGGCAGGAAGGCGACCCATAAGACCAGGGAGGTGGCCGATCTCCTGCCCGCCACTCTGAGAAGGGACCAGTTCCTCCAGACCCGCCATCTGGGATAGGTCAGCCAGACATTGGTGCGGATGGAGGAGAGCCTGTCCTCCATCAAGGATACGCTTGGGAACCTGGACTGCCACTCCCGGGCTTTCAGAAACTGCCTTAACGACCTGCAGACTACATCAGCAGGCGTTGGGCAGGATGTGAGGGCCCTTACCCAGGCCAACACGGCAACACTAGGTGCTGCCCTGGACAGAATAGCCGTGGCCTTGGAGGGCAGGCCGCCAGGTGGGCAGAGACCAGGGGCTGCTCCTCGTTCCCCCCCCCCCCTCCCCATGAGTCTCCCCTGAGGAGCCGGGGCCAGGGGCGCCCCAGGCGTGGCTCACGTCAAGGGCACTAATTTGTTATTCCCCTTTTTTTTTTTTGGGCTGGAAATTTTTTGATTTTGCTGGCAATTTTTTTTTTTTTTGGGTTGTGAATGCTGTTTGAATGTGGGGTGACATTCCTGCCGGAAAAGGGGTGTCACCCTCAATTTTGGTGCGAAGGGTTCCCCAGGACCAGGGAGAAGTGATCCCCAGGTCCATGTGAATGGTGTATGAATGTACAGTGACATAATTGGAGCCTTGGCATGGCGTTGCTGCTCACAAGTCCTGCTTGGTGGACTGGTGCCAATCCAATTTGATGAGGATGTGATGTGTCTGTGCTAGGGACCACAGTGGTGTGCATGCATGCATTCTTATTGTGCCATGATTAATGTGTGTGTTTAACGTGCAAAGATGCCCAATGTAAGCTGTCTCCTGGCTGCTCTTCCCTTAGAAGACGGGGTATCCTCGGTTAGGGGGGGATTGTCTGGTTCAGGGGTCAGGTCATCATGTAGGTCAATCTGCAGGCCCTTTCTCACTGCGAAGTTGTGCAGCAGGCAACAGGCACCGATGATATGGCACACAAAGTTTGGGGAATACAAGAGGGTACCCCCAGACTTATCCAGGCATCGGAAACCTGACTTCAGGAGGCCAAAGGTGCGCTCCACCACTGCACGTGTTTGGGTGTGGGCTTGCTTGTATCTTTCCTCTCCTGGGGTTTGGGGGTTCCGAATAGGAGTCATGAGATGGGGTCCCAGTGGATATGCAGGGTCACCTGTAAGGGAAAAGACAGGAGGATGTTAGTCATGCATGTGCCCCTTGTGATGTGTGCATCATGGGGGGGGACAGTCATGCCTGCCACCCATGTCACTCACCAACCAGCCAGGTGTCCCCATACACGTTCTGATCGAATTCCATTCAGATGGGGCTCTGATTGTATATGAAGCTGTCATGGCTGGACCCTGGGTGTTTGGCACGGACGTGCCATATGAGGCCTTGGGCATCGACTATCACCTGTACGTTGATGGAATGCCAATGCTTCCGATTGCGGTACATGTGCTCTGTCTCCTGGGGAGGCTGGAGTGCCACATGTGTGCAATCAATGGCCCCCACGGTGCGTGGAAATCTGGCAATTCTGTAGAAATCTGTCATTGCCTTCAGCCGCAGGTCCTCAGTGGTTGGTTTGATGATTTGGTTGGCCATGCGTCTGAGGATTGCAGGGACAACCTGGTGCACACATCTGCTAATGGAGGATTGTGACATCCCAGCCACCACTCCACTTGTTCTTTGAAAAGAGCCACTGGCAAGGAAATGTTGCCATGACCTTGACCAGTGGCTGCACTGCATGTGAGCGGTGTGTTGGGCTGGTGATGTCCTCCTGCAAGGTTGTGGTTAATTCCAGGATGGCATGAGGGGTGAATCTGAAGATGCGATACACCTCAGAATCACTCATGCCAAAGAGGTCTATGCGTGTGCGGTATATCCTCTCCCGTGCCATCCTCCGTGCCCTCCTCCTTCTTTGCTCATCTAAAGTCAGTAGTATAGCTATGCGCGATGATGGCCTTGGCATGTTGGCATACAGATTGTTGTGCAACACGTGTGACTGCTGAGCTCCTCACTAACAGTGTTGCTTTATCTGACATGTAGACGATTTTTTCTCTTTTTAGACCAGCTTTTATATGGTCTAATTTTAGACGGGACATTTTGCTGTTGCGCACACTGCGTAGCCTGCGCTGCCCCAACGTTCTTTTGTGGATCCCCGTAACGCCCTCATTAGCATATTTGACTAGCAAATCAATGGTCTGTCTAGCGCAGTTTTGCGCGGACGGATGCGCCTGTCTAACGAAATTACACTGGACAAAAAAAAGTAGATTTCTTGCGTATCTCGTTTTGGGGATGCCGTGCATCGAAACGCACGCGCACATTTAGACTTGCGCTGCGCATCTCCTGTTACGCAGGCGTAATCGCTCTATGAATCTGGCCCGGTGTTTCTTTGAAAGCAAATAAATGGGTTCAGACGCCAAAGATTTCCACGTTTCAGACACCAAACGCAGTAACCCGCGTTTAGCAGCGTTTCGTTTATAGGCGTTTTTGCCCATTTAATCGTTCAGGAGCATTTGTAAAAATGTCCTGTGTACATGATGAAGCCTAATGCCGCGTACACACGGTTGTTTTTTGTGATGAAATAAAATTACATTTTTAAAAACGTCATTTAAAACGATCGTGTGTGGGCTTCACATCGTTTTTTTGTCTTCTGAAAAACTAAAATTTTTTATTTTTTTTTGAAAATGTTGTTTTTTGTGTTGTAAAAAATGATTGTGTGTGTGTGTGTGCTAAAACAACGTTTTAAACCTGTGCATGCTCAGAAGCAAGTTATTAGACGGAAGCTTGAATGGAACTTCCCCTTTAGAGTGCCGTCGTACGTGCTGTACGTAACCGCGCATTGCTAGAGCATTTTGAAAAAACGATGGTGTGTGGGCAACGTCGTTTTTTATGATGAAGTTGGAAAAAACATTGTTTTTTATTTTCATGATGAAAAACTTTGTTTTATTTCATGCCAAAAAGTGATCGTGTGTACGCGGCATAAGGCTCAAAGGGAAAACAAAAATTTAGCCTCCCTGTTTTTAAAGTACAGCCCATGCAAGCTTTTCACATGCTGTGGGCATGATGCCTTACACTGCAAAATTAATATAACATTCTGGGTTCACGGGCAATTCTCCCAAGTCAATGGGGGTCACACCGCAATCATGAGACCAAGGCTTGGCTAGTGGTTGTGACACATTAGCTCCATTGTAAAGTACAAAAAAAAAGAGGCATTTGCGATGCAGCAGGAAGTATCGCCACCTGAACGACGGCTGGTCAAAGTGACCCACTAGCATTAGCCAGTGTGAACCTAGCCATACTGACACTGATTGAGCTTGTCCTATTACAGCATTTGTATTCCTTTTGGTTTTATGCCCACAGACCATTTTGTATAATGTGTATATTAATCTGTATGTTGGTGGAGTTCATAGACTAAGAAACGTAAAAAAATTGAGCATGATGGGGGAAAAGCACACATTTTAAAATAGTAGAGATTACAGACATTCAGAGAGCAGTTGTGGTAATTGGTTGCTGCAATGAACAGGCCTTGGTTTCCTAAGAAACTATACAGGGAGTATTTGCTTGTGTAAGGCATGTTGTTGGTGTAAATGGGCTTGGTGAGTGATCTTACTGATATTAGTTAGCTTGATTAAATTATGGCTTTTATACAGTATTGGGCTGTGAGAGGTCACCATCAGTTTATACAATAAAGTATTTAGGTATTATTTTACTCATTTTGTTAAAGAGAATGTTTATTTTTCTACATATTCTAGTGGTGTATTCTTTTTTGTACTTTATTTTTTGTATAATCTTGTTTTTTTTTTTATACTTTTTCTATGTTCTCCTTTTTTTTTATTGTATTCCTCTAATGGTGTACTCTCTGGGCGTGGTTGAACCAACAATGCCTTAGTTTGGTTGTTGTCGCAAGCCATACCAGGCCACAAGTGAGCTGTGCTCAGGACGTCCTTTTCCAATTGCTCCCAGGCACTGTACATTGACCTGTACCTGGATATGGTTCAGAGAACTCGGTGACCAGACCATAGGGGTCAACCATGCACAGGTGTGTGTGTGTGTGTGTTTTTTTTTTTTTTTTTTTTGGGGGGGGGTTGTGAAACATGGCTGAAGAACCAGATGGTCACTGAGCCTGAAAAATATATCTGAAGTTAACCATTGACTCTCTGTGTGTGATTGTCGGTGTTCCCTGGACTGTAGACCCTAAAATCTAAAATCATTTAGATGGGTGCATGAGTGGTAGATACTCTTATCTCAGAGCTGGGGTTCTGGGTTCAATTTGCACCACATATTTGAGGGACAGTGTAAAGGTATTTTCAAGATCTTTTTTAGGTTTTTCTCACAGGACATCAAATTTGAAAGCTAAACTTGGGGAAACCTCAAACCCCTACCTAGCATTTGAGCTGCACTGGCAATAAAAGGGTCAAGTGCTCATTTAAGTCTAGGATTTGCGTAAGTAAAAGTACTTTACTATTTCTCTGCTCCTACAGGTTCCTCTGTGCAGCTAGACCGGTCCCTGCAGTCTCCTCTTCCCTATGTTTTGACAGTTTAAGGTCCTCTGATGTCATCAAGACTGATGAGGGACCATGACCCTGCACTGAATATGAGGTCACTAAGGCCTCGTACACACGAGCAGACAGATTTGTTCAAATCTGTCTGTCCGACAGATTTGAACAAATCTGTCTGCTGGGATTTTGGTTTGCTCGCGTGTACACACGAGCAAACCAAAATCCCCACCAGCAGACGGCGCACTGACGTGTCGGTGACGTTGACGCCGCCACGTCACCGCACCAGGAAGTAAAACACTTCCGCGCATGCGCCGAATCCATTCGGCGGCGGTGCGGGACGACATGTCTGCTGGTAAGTGTACTAACCAGCAGACATGTCGGGCGGACGGATTCCCACCCGATAGATTTCAAAGCATGCTTTGAAATCTGTCGGGTGGCCAAATCCGTCAGCTCGGCCGTACACACGATCGAATCTGTCTGCTGAAACGGTCCAGCAGACCGTTTCCAGCGGACAGATTTGATCGTGTGTACGAGGCCTTAGAAACAGTACGCTGACAGAGCATGAGGGAGCGCCATCCGCAGAGGGAGTGGGAGATGAGGTAAAATTGTTTTTCGGTCCCCTATAGGAGCAGTTAACCCCTGAGGTGTGGGCACAGTCCCTCTGCACGGGAGGATTTTCCTAGAGTTGGGTTTTAAGCATCCCAGGGAGAGGGCTGTAAAAATTACTTTTAATTTACTCCTATAATATATTGGTGTATAGAAATACAGAAAATGGCTAAACATATACAGTTTATTATCAGCAGATCAGTCATCTTTCAACTTGCGGATCTTTTTAGAAAGAAAACATTTCCATACATCCAAACATGGAATAAATCGTGTATGTCTGGAGTTCATTGTTGTGTAAAATGGCTATCTGAGAAATTGTCTTATTATTCCATTATGAGTTGATTTGCAGGCATTCTTCCATTATGTGCTTTACGTATTAGACACCGAGAAAGAAACCTTGACTGTTCATTTTTGATTTGATGCTCAGAGAAGCCAATCAAAATTCAATCCAATTTTATTTGCACCTTTTTTTTGATACAAGTTGTCTTGTGTGTGTTGTTTTTTTTTTTTTTTTAAAGCAAGCCCCTACTGAGGGCAGTCCACCTAGACAAACGCTTATCTTTATTCTCAAGATCCTCATTCAGAGGCTGCCTGGAGCCACACAGCCTTAATTTAGAAATGTGCTGCCTGTGTCCTCCTTTTCTTGCTCGTGAAAACCACAGCACCATTCATTCCTACTCGGAGAGCTAAACTTTTCAGGACTGGTGTGGGGGGTGGCATAAGTACAAATTCCCATAGGAATTAATAAAACCATGACACGCATGTACAGGACAAAGAAGCCATGGCAAGCACACTTTCTGAAGCAAGCCTGTGTGGCTCTAGGCAAGACCATGTAGTGGAAAGTCACTGGGTAAGGGGGAAGTATTCCACCAGGTAAGCTGCACTTGGTACAGTTGTCCTTTTAAATATAAGAAGTAACACAAACAAGTAAAGAGCTTAGAGTCCCCCAGAGATATGGTAGGAATTAATCCCTGGACTCTAGCTCTTTGAGCCAAGAATGCTAATCACTCACATACAGTACTATGTTGCCATATAAGTTATTTTAGAATTCAGAGGCCAACAGCATATCTCTAGTGTTGCTATGGTTGGCATCATTTGAATCCATTAATTTTTAGAATGTAAACATAGCTGGTGTGGCAGTTATATCGATATTATAATTTTTTTGCGCAAAAGTGGAGTTCTCGTTTTTAAAACATGGCCTTCTCGTTTGTATCCACTTCAATGACAGCTGGCTCTCTTTTTTTTTGCAGCTCAATCTTTGAAAATAGCACATGACAAAAGAAATGATGCGGATGGCAAATTACATATGTACTGCACCGTATAAGAGAAGGCAAGTTACTCAACTGCTCCAGAAATACTTTGCCCCAGGCTACATTTTACAGTAAATGGGAGTCTTAATTGAAAAGCCATTATTTAGGGAGAAAATAAATATGAAGTAAGAAAAACAATGGACCTAAAGGAAAGGGGACTATGAGGGCTGTCATTACTGACTACTTTTGAAAATGCTAGTTGCCTGTCTTTGGCCTCATTGCTTTCTGAATTGCAGGCCTGGAACAAGCATTCAGTATGTGAAATTAGAATTAATTCACAGCTCTTTATTTGCATACTTATTTTAGGTCAGGAGTTTAACAAGTACTTTTTTGTTCACATAAGAGACTAAATAAGCAAAGACGTATAAGGGGCATTAAAGGTAATATTTTATTTAAAAAAAAGTTCTGTATTCTAGTATATGGCAACAGCAAATTTATATGTACACGAGTGATCTGTGTTTTTTTTTTTTTTTTTTTTTTTTTTTTTTACCTTTACAAACTTTATTCCATATGCATTTATGAAAAAAATGAATGTGTTGGCTGAAAATTGTGTGTTTGTTTTTTTTGTTTTTTATGCTGTTCACAATAGTTACAGTACAATCTATTGATTTCCAAGTCTATAAACAGTTCTATTATATTGGCATGTTCTCTTTTTATATATTGTACAAATAAGTTTTTTATGTGTGGTGTGTTTTTTTTATTTTTATTCTTGCATTCTTGTTTTATATCCTTTTTTAATATTCCAATTTTTCTTTAAAAAAAAATGCCACTTTTTTGCAATATGGCACTGCGTTACTTTAACTGACAATAGCATGCTGATTTTGACGCATGTATCCATGTATACAAATGGAGCTTTCTTTTCGTGGTATTTGATCACCTCTGAGGTTTTAATATTTTGCACTATAAACAAAGAGTGACAATTTTGAAAAAGCAAACAATATTTTTCACTTTCTGCTATAAAGCACATCCAATAAAAAAAAAAATGGTGAAAAAATCGAATTTCTTCATCATTTTAGGCCAATATGTACTCTGCTACATATTTTTGCAAAATAGAGAAAAAACTCCAATAAGCATACATTGATTGGTTTGCACAAAAGTTACAGCGTCTACAAACTATAGGATATTTGTATGGCTTATTTATTTTTACCAGTAATGTCGGCGAACAGATTTTTAGAGGGACTGTGACATTGTGGCGGACGAATCGGATACCTAACTTTTTCGGGAACCAGTGACATTATTACAGTGATCAGTGCAAAAAATATGCATGGTTACTGTACTAATGACACTGGCAGGGAAGGAGTTAACATCAGGGGCGATCAAAGGGTTAAGGGTAGGGGGTGCTTGCTAACTATGTGGGGGATTGTCTGACTGGATAAAGACCGAGATCTGTGTTCCTGCTTGGAACACAAGATCTCCATTTTCTTCCCTGTCCTTTGTTTACATAGACTGATCGCCGTTCTGCCTCGCTCAAGAACTATCATGGGTGGCCGGCGGACATCAGGTCCGCCAAACCTGCTGATTGGCTCCTCTGCCCCCGGTGTCTATTGCACGATATTACGTACAGGTACGTTGTTTCGCACAATAGAGCCAAGCTCCCGCAGTACATCTGTGGTCAGCAAGTGGTTAAAATGCTCAGTTTTTTTTTCTCTCTGTAATCAGCTCAGTCTCTTAGCCATAGGCCTGTATTTATTATTTTCTGATCTAACTCTGTCAGAAAAAATACTGGATTATAGTAACCAGATGGATCAAGTATCTCGCTGTACTAAGAAAGATATGGTCAGAATTGGTTAAGGATGGGTGGATGCTTGTTACAGTTGTCCAAAAACCAACCTCTTAATATTCACAGTCAGTTTTGCTCAATTTGCTTTTTGGTTTAGATGTTTCTCCTAGCGTCTATAAGGTGGGGCCGGGCTAGGTCCAGTGGGAGTAGAAAATGTCCTGGTGTCCAGTGAGAGTAAACCATGCCCCATCACTGGTGTCGGTGGGGGGGGGGGATAGTGCCCCATCACTGGTGTCGGTGGGAGGGAATTGTGAACTTTTGTTGGTGTCAGTGGAAGGAATGGTTACCCACGATTGGAATTAATGGAAGGAATTGTACCCTATCCTTGGTGTCAATAGAAGGATTTGTGCCCCATCTGTGTCAGTGGAAGGAGTAGTACCCCTCAATGGAAGGTTTGTGTAAATGGAAGGCATTGTGTCTCGGTGTCAAAAGTAGGAATTTTGCACTATCCCTGGTATCTGTTGAATTGTGCCCTTTTTAATGTCAGTGGGTGGAATAATGCCCCATTATTGATGTCAGTGGCTGGAACATTACCTAAAAGGCCACATTCAGGCTGTAGTTTGGAGACCACTGTTCTATGAGAACCTTTTTTTAAGCAAAACTGTTTCCTTTTCAGTAGGATATAAAAGATAATTTAAAAAGCCTGTAGAGATCCTGGAATAAAAATGATCTACAAAGGTGGGTATTTTGCTGTCCTGCTTTACTGTATCGAATTGGCACAAAGCTAATTTTAATCAAATTTATTTCTAGCGATGGTTACTAGTTACTAACATCCACCAAATCACCCTGCTACCAGACCTCCATCTATCACCTCAGAGACGATGAACAATCATTTGCGTTTCTTTGTTTATTGGGGGATATAGCTTGTTTGGGGGAAAGGGGATATAGTATGCCCATAGAACTAGATGCTTTGCCATCATATTTAAGAATTGGAACAAAACATTTTGAGCCATGAAGAATTGATGCACCCTAACATTTATAGTCTCTTCTGCATCACCCATGCACACTATATTGCTCATGCCGTCTATTGCTCCCATGACATTTCTTCCTCCTTTTATAAACTGTTAGTCTTTGTTCCGTCATACTGACAAAAGGCAATCACTCTGAATAATCACAGCTTGCTGGCTGTAATTAATTGTACTTGGTAGTTGGCTGTATAGTTACTAGGCCAGAGGCCTGCAGTACCTCTCCCTGGCAGCCCAGTAATTTAGCAGCATTAACTTGGTGGACTATTGATCCCAGCCAGTCTGGCCTGCAAACCCTGTGCCCGCAGGCCACAGCAATTTGACACACTTCCCACAGTCTCTCCTCTGGCCTCGCACCCAGCTCCCCTAGCATGCCTCTTATAGAACATCCACTGTGTCACACTCACCGACCTTCACCTGCCCAGAGTCCAGGGTAGCGCACTTTAACCAGACATCCGTTCCAAAAGCTTCTCCAACCCCTCTGTTCCAGGAGACCTCTTCCATGACCGTGTAAGGATGAGCCTCCTCCCCAGCTCTCTGGGGGGGGTGGCCCCCTGCTGCTATCTTGGACTCCATTCTCTACTTCACTCGGTCCACAACTCCTCCCCCATGAGATGTTACCTCAGCTTATATGCCAACGTGGGAATTGGTCAGGACTCTTCACACGAGCTGCCTGTCACTCCAGCTCCCGGCCCTACCCCCAAGCACTGTAGTACAGGTGGTCACACCCACTGCTACATTAACCACTCCCTGCCCCAGATCAAAACAAGCAGGCCTAGCATGCAGCATAGGCCTGCCTAAATTAACCTGCACTGACAGTTCTACCTCACAAAAAAAATCCTACCTAGCCCCTACCTACAGATGTTTTGACAATTTTTAATAGTATAATAATTACTTCTATAGGAACCTTTAAAACTGAGCATTTCTGCTGCAAAGACCACCTAAAATGACATTGACTTTGGATCTTTGTATGTTTATACAGGATGGCCATTCAGTCAAAGGCTAAAGGGAACCTCAACTAAGAGAATATGACATGTTTAAAGTGTGTGTGTGTGTGTGTGTGTGTGTAATATATATATATATATAATGAACCCTTACCGTGTAAACCCACCCAGTTTAAAATGGAAATCAAATGCAAAACATTTGTTTGTGCTTGGAGAGGTGAGGGTGGAGAAACAGCAGCACACTGATCTTAGAAGTGAATTATTGTGCAGTAGAGGCATGTCAGTGCAAGTCTGATCACTAGAGAGGACACGCAGGCTGTGTTTTCAGTATAGCCAAAAAACTGAGTACGCTGGGGTGGATGTGCCTTCGTGCCTAAGGTGGTCAGTTTGAAACTAGAAAGCAGGGAGACTGGAACACCAGGTATTTTACACATAGGAAGCAATACAATAAACAGGATACTTTTTAACACAATTACATGGTATAACAGAAATTTGAAGTGTTGGGGTAGCATATTCGTTAACTCCATTTTGAAAATGAAAATGCTAGTTTCCTGGTTATGCTGACACTGATCCCTGACCAGAAATTCATGCACATATCAGGAATTCTGACTGTACTGACCTCAACTTTCTAATTAGGTTTTTTGTTTTGGAGATGAGCAATGGCAACCTCCATTCTGTCAGTGCAGGTTGTCTGTACTGTTAAATATTTTGCAGAGCTCTGTAACTTTACGATGGTGAGTGAAAAGCAGAGAAATAAGAGTAGATGTGGCTGTCTACCAAGTTTTTAATGTACAGTAAGTATTGATGGCAGACTTTTTCAGAGTCCATCTGTCTGTGGAAGGTTCACAAAATGGTATAAGCATTTTTTAAATGAATCTTTTTAATGGCTGATTGGGTTTTTCTGGCAGGTTGCAGCAAATGCTTGAAGCTTGTTGCCTACTGAAGCCTCCTAAATGCCTGTTCAAAACTACAAGCAGCACACTTATTAAAGCAAACTTGTCATAAATCTTTGCAATTTACAAAGAACATATGGTGAAAAATTCATAAGCAGGGGTTCCCTTTGTATAAATGACTAGATTCCACGCTATACAAAGCTAAAAATGTGATACTTGTCCCTGCCTATCCTTCTCAAGCCCCTCTGATACTCAGGCCACACATTGCAATTAAAGACTAAAAGAGAGGTAGGGGGAAACATGTTTAAATTTTACATGCTTAACAGCATAAGAGAAGAGATGTGTGTGTGTGTGTGTGTATATATACTTAAGGGCCAATTTTCTAAAGAAGAGCCATACATATTCCACCCTGCATTGCACATTCAATTCTTAAAATGATGAGCGCAGTGTTGGCGACTGCCATGTTCTCTGCATAATGCTACAGAGAACACTGCAAAATTGGGAAAACTGCCACGCCTTCTCCTGCCACTCTTTTCTCCTATCTGTTGATGCAAATAGAGTTTAAAAAATATACTTTGATGCAAGGGAAGCAGTAAATGGAAAATTTCTATCAAATACTTACTGTAATTTTATTTTCCTGAAGGACTCCATGGTAGCCTTTGCGTGGGTTAATCCTGCCCCCTCAAACCTCACAGAACCCCTCTCCCATAAATCTTTGCTCTGGGCCAGAGACCAAGTTCCACAATTTAGCCTACTCCAGCCACTGGGAGGGAACTCCTGCTGCCATGGAGTCCATTAGGAAAGGAAAATTACGGTAAGTATTTTATAGAAATTTTTAGGGACAGGTGAAACTCTATCCTCGGTCTCTTTCTATGTCTCAAGGGGGAGATATCGGGGGTCTGTTAAAAAGTATTGCAATAAATAAAAAAAGATTGTAAAAATGTAATTTTTTTAAATAAAAACAGACCTCCCCCCCTTAAAAAAAAAAAAAAAAACGCTGTCACGTGAAGTATCGGTACTTGTACTCGGTCTAAAGTGGTATCAGGACAACTCTATTCGTAAAGGTTTGTATTAGGTGTGTGCTAAATTTGATTAAACTGGCTATCATTTAAAGCGGTTGTGTGGGGTTTTATATAATTTTTTTTATTATTTTTGAAGAGACCCTAGAGAATAAAATATCAGGCATTGCAATTTGTCACTCAGTATTTGAGCAGGAAATTTTCAAATGCAATTTTTTGGGGGAAAAAATACACTTTAACCACTTCCCTTCTTCATGACATCATATTACATTGTGGACTTTCAGTGCAGATATCCCAGGCGTCGGTTACCAGCAATTTAAAAGCCATCATATCGGCTCATTGGCCGCTGGATTGCTTTTACAGGCAGCAGGAGGGGACATCCACTTCTGTGCAATCCGGAAGCCAGGGATCTGTCTTGGCAGTGGCACCAGATAACCACAGAGCTGGTCAGCTCCCCAGCTATCTCTGACCCTGGGAGGTCAGGAGCAGTGTTGTAATGTCACTTCTGGCTCCACAGATGTAAACACTGCCATTTTGCTCTAAAAATCGTTGTGTGTTTTTGTTATTTATTTTTTATCGCTTTCCAGGGTAGATGGGATATCTGTGAGGTGAGGTATCGCCGTGGACATAAGAGCCAGAGCAATAATTCTGGCACTTCTACCTCTAAACTGGTAACCTGTAAAAAAAAATTAAGGCTTGATTCAAAATAATGCATTTTTTATTTGATGCTTTTTACATTGTGCAGAAATGCAGGGATATTTTTTTAGCATGGGTTCCTATGAAACATGTTCACATCAATGCATTTTTATGTGCCTCTGCATCTTTGGAAAGGGCCTGACTTTTTTTTTCCCTGCAAAATGCAGCACTTTGCATGTAATAGTTTAATTGACCCGCATCCACAATGTAAGTACTGCGTTTTTGCCACAACTTGCTTTTTTTTCACTGTATATAGCTGGTTGCTAAGGAGTGGATCGGAAAGCCAGCCTCCACATCCTTAGCAATGGATGAGTCCTCAGCTGTCGATGGGCTACCCTGCTGCCATGTGAATGTAAAAAACAAAATCCACACCAGACTCTTATCCGAGCATGCTGGTCAGGAGAGAGAATGAGTGAGCGCCTTGCCCCTCCTGAACAATACCAGACTGTAAGCCCTCAAAATGTGGGCGGGTGCTCCCTGACCCAAAACACCTTGCCCCCTATGTTGATGGGGGACAAGGGCCTCTCCCTGACAACCCTGTCTGTGGTTGTCGGTCTGCGGGGAGCTTATCGGAGGGGGATCCCAGATCTCACCCCCCCCCATGTGAATGGTTATCGGGTACATCGTACCCCTACCCAGTCACAAAAAAAAATATGTGAAATGTAAAAGAAAAAAAATAGTTCTGTCTTCTTCTCCCTGAGCCATCTCTCTCTTCTCCCAGAGCTCTCAAGGGGCAGGCTCTCCAGGTGACTTTATCGGATGGCTACATAAGATGTCAGACAGCGGAGGACGTCCAACGGGGAAATGGCATCAGGACAAGGGCGGACTCTTTGGTTATTAGCGGGTAACCGGCGGTGAGGAAGAAGACGGCAACATGGAAGAGAGCTCTGTAAGAAGACGGCGGTGGGAGAAGCTCTGGGACTCTATTAAAAAAAAAGGACTTGTGAAATACCGGCTCTTGTATGCCTTTACATTTCACAGCTTTTTTGGTCAATGGTTAGAGGTACAATGTATCCGATACCTATTCACATAGGGGGACGGGATCCCCGCCCGCAGACTCCCAACAACCACCTGCCAGGGTTGATGGGAAGAGGCCCTTGTCCCATCACCATGGAGAAAGGTACGTCCCCCCTCTTTCCTGTCCTGCTGGGCTGCATGCTCGGATAAGGGTCTGGTATGGATTTTGGGGGAGAAACCACACCATTTTTATTTTTGAAACATTTTAATGTGCCCTTCTAATCCATACCAGACTGAAAGGCCCTTTTTATTTTTTATTTAGCCAGCAGTTTTTTACATTCAGCTGTCATTGATTGTTAAGGACACGTTTTGCCGGCTTCCCGGCCTGCTCCTTAGCAACCGGCTATATACAGTGAATGTAAAAAAAAACTCAAATCACGATAACACAAAAAGCACTGCAGAAATGCTTAAAGGAACATTAAAGGTTCATTTTTTATTAGATCAATTGATCGCTGTAAGCTAGAGCATTTTAATATCACTTACCTCGTTTTTCCTTTTTTGACCTCCAAAATACAGTAATCCAGGTTTGAAATGCCATTTCCTGTCTCTCCTTGCTTTCCACCAGCATCTGAGCAGTTTTGCATGGTGGAAAGCAGAATGTGCTCACCCCCTCCCTATGACTACAGCCCTGCGTGAAGATGCTCTCTGCATTATTGTGGCTTTTTTGCAGTAAAATTAATTTAATTTGTTCTCCCAAAAAATTGGGTTTGAAAAAAAATTGCTGCAATTTAGGGTTCTGAGTATTTTTTTTTTTTTTTTTTAGCAAAGAAATTATATATATTTTTTCTTTTTATTCAATTTCGTGCAAAAAATAATAGAAAATAGAGTGCTTAATTTAGGGAGAACCCCCTATAATTAACCATTCAAGAACTTTAGTATCAATGCTTTGCACAGGGTATTTATTACAATGTAGTCACTGATCAATGCAGTTTACAAGCACTAGCTTTTACTATGTCAACAGACACGCATTATTGAAGAAACAACAACCACAGCTAAATGTTTTTCCTCTAATTGATGCATCGGAAAACTCCAATGAAAACAGTTGGTCAATAATAGATAAACATGTAACTGGAGACATGATCAGCAATATGGTGTATTAATTATCGTTGTTACCGGCAGTTAGGATGACTTTGTTTTTAGCAGAAAGTGAAGCAGAACTAAGACGGAAATCAAATGTCATTCAGCTTGACTTTGAATGCAGAAATGTACACATTTTGGTAGTTATCCACATTGTACAAATCTTGTGTGCAGTATACTGGCAAAGGACTCCAAATACCCTACTAAAGTATATGTAAATACAAGGATCCAGCCATGATACATAAAATATACTGTAGGTATATACACTGCAGCAGGGCCGGAGTGGAACTCATTTTCAGCCCTGGAGTTTCATGCCTTAGACCAGCCCACTTTTGTTCACGACATTATGTTTAGGAGTGCGTTTTGTACAGAGTGCGTGGTTCAGGAGTGCGTTTTGTACAGAGTGCGTGGTTCAGGAGTGCGTTTTGTACAGAGTGCGTGGTTCAGGAGTGCGTTTTGTACAGAGTGCGTGGTTCAGGAGTGCGTTTTGTACAGAGTGCGTGGTTCAGGAGTGCGTTTTGTACAGAGTGCGTGGTTCAGGATTGCCTTACATGCAGAGTGAAGGGTTCAGGTTTGCTTATGTACAGCGTGGAGGTGTGCATAAATCACAGGCCAGTTTATAACTTCCCTGTACCAAGCTCTGTCCCTAAATTTCTGCCCCCCACAGGGCAGAGCGAACCCTCTCTCTCTTCTACATTACACAGCACCCTGCACCTCTGGGCCCCTTTACATTACACAGCATCCTGCATCCCTGGACCTAGTATGGGAGAGAGAGGTGGGGAGAGAGAGATATGAGAGAGGTGGGAGAGAGGGGTGAGAGAGAGGGGTGAGAGAGATATGAGAGAGGTCAAAGAGCTCAGGGGGAGAGGGGGGTCAGAGTGAGAGAGAGGGGGGGGGGGTCAGAGTGAGAGAGAGGGCTCAGGGGGAGAGGGGGGGTCAGAGTGAGAGAGGGGGGGGGGTCAAAGAGCTCAGGGGGAGAGGAGGGGTCAGTGAGAGAGGGGGGGTCAAAGAGAGCTCAGGGGGAGAGGGGGGGTCAGTGAGAGAGGGGGGGGTCAAAGAGAGCTCAGGGGGAGAGGGGGGGTCAGTGAGAGAGGGGGGGGTCAAAGAGAGCTCAGGGGGAGAGGGGGGGGGTCAGTGAGAGAGGGGAGAGGGAGCAGGGTCTGGTCGGTGAACATGCTCACTCACTTGGAATGTTTCCCGGGGCTGGTTCATTCAGCAGCAGACGAGCACACTCGGACAGCCCCCACTCGTGCAGCTCTCTGCTCTTAAGCGGCCGGTGATTGGCCAGACCGGGTGCATGTCATACCAGAGGCGGACCCTCCGCCTCTGGTATGACATGCACCCGGCCTGGCCAATCACCGGCCGTTTAATGCGGACGCTACAGGCCGCCGCGCCGGGGGCTAAATTTTTAAGGGAGCCGGAAGGCGGCCGCGGGACCGGCCCGAACCGGACCAGCCCACCGGGAATTGTCCCGGTTCTCCCGATTAGCCACTCCGGGCCTGCACTGCAGTGTTTTAGACCTAAACTTCTGCAACTCCTTTCCAACTAAATTTAAAGCCCAAACTCTACTAATCCATTGCAAAAGTTTGTTTTTCAGTGGGAGAATCATAACGGATAGCTTTACCTGCTTGTAAATAAGCTGGAGGACAAGACGGTACAAAAGGCACACAACAAATGACCTCCAATAACTGTATACAGAACTAAAGTATTAACATCAAAATCCCATAAAAAGGATGACTTGCCAATAAAATATACACAAGTTAGAAAACACATCCCCCCCCAAAAAAATTCTATGATTTATATACATATAACCACACTACCTTGGCAGTTCAGTTCAGAGGCTGAGAAAATCTGCACAAAATGTAGCAGAAATCCACATATAGTACAAAGAAATAAGAAACCACACCAAACTCCTAAATCCAAATAGTGACAAAATTACACTAAACTGATTGAAACAAAACAATATTTCATTGTTAATAATTCAGAATACTGTTAATTATAGTGAATGCTGAGAAAAGGTGATTAAGGCCACAGAAAATATAGACAATCATTCAGGTAAGAGAATAACAGTGGTTGAAAAGACTGCATATTCTATGCATAAAGGTAAAAAAACCTTCTGTGTGCTATCCCCCTAATACTTACCTGAGCCTACTCTCAATCCAGTAATGTGCACAAGAGCCTTGGCTGTCTCAGTTCTCATTAGCTGAGACACAGCAGCAGAAGCCATTAGCTCCCACTGCTATCAGCCAATGAGGAGAGAGCGGCAGGCAGGGCCGAGCCATGGCACTATGTGTTTTATGCAAGCATAGAGTGGGGCTCGGGAGCAAGCAACCATCAGTGACCCCATAGCAAGAAGATTGAGGCTGTGCTGTGCAAAACTACTGCAGGTAAATGTGACATGTTAAGCAAAAAACAAAGCTTTAGGCCTCATTCACACTTCAGTCCTTTCAGGTCCGTCTGTCAGTTTTGACGGCGGACCTGAACGGGCGCTGCATGCATCTCTATGGAGCGTCGGATGTCAGCGGAGACATGTCCGCTGACATCCGACCTGATCCGCTAAAAACAAACATATGGGGTCCATGCGGATCGGGTAAGATCTGATGAAAACGAACATGCTGTCCGTTTTCATCAGATCGCTCCATAGGAGACAAGGTGCTGCACAAGCTCCTCCCTGCTCAGTGAGCGGAGAGGAGCTTGTCATCCGTCGGCTCAGTGGAGATCTGCGGACTGATCTCCCGCTAAACTGGCGGACACAGACGGACTGCGACGGAGTCCGCCAAGTGTGAATGAGCCTTAAATATTACTTTAATTGCCATATGGATGCATACACGAATATACAGTGAATATAAAGAGTCTGTTGAAATGTCAGGTTTCTGTGATGTGACAGAGATAACTTTTGTCAGAACTTTTCGCACCTTTTTAAGGTGACCTATAAACTACAACTCAGTTTAAAAGCAAACACAAATATTTTAGTGAGGGAAAAAAAAAAAATCTTGTTGTATAAGCGTGGACTCCCTCTTATAACTTGGGTTGTAGCAATGTTCAGAATTACGCAATCACATTCAAACTGTTAAATAGGAGTACTCGGTACACACCTGTCATCATTTAAAGTGCCTCTGATTAACCCCAAATAGGTCTTTCCTGACATTTTCGCATCCTACAGCAAAAGCCATAATCCGCAGAGAGCTTCCAAAGCATTGAAGGGATCTCATTGTTAAAAGGTATCAGTCAGGAGAAGGGTACAAAAGAATTCCCAAGGCATTAGATATACCATGGAACACTTGAAGACCATCATCTTGTGGAGAAAATATGGCACAACAGTGACATTACCAAGAACTGGACATCCTTCAAAATTGATGAAAAGACGTGAAGAAAACAGGTGAGGGAGACTGCCAAGAGGTCTACAGCAACAGGAATTGCAGGAATATCTTCAAATTTTGCAAAAACACATCTGAAATCTCCCAAAAGCATGTGGGAAAATGTGTTCTGGTCTGATGAAATCAAGGTTGAATATTTTGGCCATAATTCCAAACGTATGTTTGACGCAAAAATAACACTGCACATCACCAAAAGAACGCCATACCCACAGTGAAGCATGGTGGTGGCAGCATCATGCTTTGAGGCTGTTTTTATTCAGCTGGAACAGGGGCCTTAGTCATGGTAGAGGGGATTATTAACAGTTCCAAATTCCAGACAATATTGGCACAAAACCTTCAGGCTTCTGCTAGAAAGCTGAACATGAAGAGGAACTGCATCTTTCAGCATGACAACGACCCAAAGCATACATCCAAATCAAATGAATGGCTTCACCAGAAGAATATTACATTTTTTTATTTTTGGAATGGCCCAGACCTGAATCCCATTTAAAATCTGTGGGGTAATTTGAAGAGGGCTGTACACAGGAGATGCCCTCGCAATCTGACAGATTTGGAATGTTTTTACAAAGAGTGGGCAAATATTGTCATGTCAAGATGTTCCATGCTGATAGACTCAAACCCAAAAAGACTGAGTGCTGTAATAAAATTAAAAGGTGCTTCAACAAAGTATTAGTTTAAGGGTGTGCACACATATGCAACCATATTTTAGTTTTTTCATTTTTACTTCTAGCCACCAAAAAGATTTCAGTTTATAGGGTCACAAAGGTGGAAAAGGTTCTGAAATTCTTTTCTTTGTCTCCATAATAATTTTTTATTTTTTTTCTTTACATCACAGAAACCTGATATTTTTATATCCACTCTAAGTAAGCAAAGGTTCTGTTGGAAGAAGCGTAATGACTAAAGAGAAATACAAAGGAGATGACATACCTAACTTGGAACGGAGTAGGGGAAAAGATGGAAGTATGGGCGTGAAAGCCATATCCAACATGATTTGCCTGTTTGAAAAATGTAAAGAACCCATACCGATGCATATAGAGGGTGGCTTCTGAAAATACTAGTTAGAATGATCCTTTTTTTTTTAATCGCCATGAACCTGCTTTAATAGGGGGGTGTGTGGGTGTTTTTGTGTTCATGGCACAGTGGTTTACAAAATGCTGAATACACTAAATCAGCATGGCATCCAGGCAATCACACTTTATGTGAGCAATGGCAGACTACGTATTGCTTTCGTACAGGTTTCCTGGAAACAAGGCAATCTAAATTTGCTCCTAATTCATAAGCTAAGCCCAAATACATGTTCCATCCTGTCCTCCTATAGGACAGTCTGTTAAAACCTACAGTGGAACTAAACTCTCACTATTAAGACCCCTTTCACACTGAAGGTGCTTTTCAGGTGCACCTGAAAAGCGCCTCAAGCCTCCCCAGTGTGAAAGCCAGATCGCTTTCACACTGGGGCAGTGCGCTTGCAGGACAGACCGGTCCTGCAAGCAGCATCTTTGGGGCAGTGCGGGAGGGGTGTATACACTGCTCCTAAACCGCCCCTGTCATTGAAATCAATGGACAGCTTTGCCAAAGCGTTTCGACAGCGGCGTGTTTAACCCCTTTTTTGTATTTTAAAAGCACCCCGCTCCCGCCCACACAGCACCAGTATAGTGCCGCTAAAACTAGCAGTGCTTTACCACTATCGCTCGGGCGGTCTGATTGTGAAAGTAGCCTAACTGTAATAATCCAAATGATACATGCATTTATATATGGGAAAGTATATTATATTTACTGGTTTTAATTTTTTTTATTTATTTTTTTACATTTATTCCATTGCTTCCTGGTTTCTGGCATAGGAAAATGTCATGCATCCCAGGAGGCTTTATGCTTTACTTTTTTTCTTTTATCTGGAGGAGGGGAGCATGGGCTTTCTCAGCTAATCCCAACATCCTCTCGGCTTGAGCTAAGAGTAGATTGATTCCAGGAAGTAAATTCTACATGAATTTTAAATAGCGTTTTTAATTTGTGGTGCCCAGATAAAGATGCGTTCTGCTTTTGAAGTTTGTATATATATAAAAAAAAGAAAAGTTAAAACCTCTGCCGAGTGTGTTTTGTCCCCAAAAAACGAAATGTCCATGTATAATAGTCCATAGTGTTACAAACGGCGAATGCTGACCTTATTGGGCAGTTTCTTGTTCGCGAAGAGTCTTCCCTCTTTTAGACTGCAGACATCCTGGAGACCAGCCATCACCTGCAGGGGACCCTTCCTATCGCCCTCTGCTGCACACAAGATATCTGAAAGCATGCCATGCTCGCAATGCTGCAGACTCTTGACGAACAAGAAGCTGTTTTTGACACTATGGACTGATCTACATGGATATTTCATTTTTTGACAGCCTATTTGCCCCCCATTGGGCCCCTGTGTGTACTACTGCCACTGCTCCTTGCGCAAACGCTCTTTAGGACTTTCAGCCGTTTGTTTTGTTTGATTATATTTGGAGTTGATTTGCATGTATCTTGCATCTACTTCTGAAGAGTGGTCATGAACCATGAAAAGCATAGAGTTACTAGATGCAATGAGCTCTTGGATATAATCTGACATACTACCATGTAATATTTGTACTTCATCTGTTAGGACAATATTTTATGACTAGAAATGGAGGAAAATAAATAGAGATCGATCTCTATCTATTATGCTATTTTTTTTTTTTTTTTTATATATATATATTATAAATCGGTTCATTTTTACCTGGTGTTTTTTTTCCCCCACTGTGGTTATTTATGGATCTATGAATTTGCAATCATGTACAAATATTATTTTTTAGATGGAAAAGTGCCTCATTTAAAGTCCCAGGACCGTTTGCCATTTTCTTCATATGTATTTAGGGATGAAGGCACATCACTTATGCTGCTACAGATTATTTATTTTCATTGATACCTTTTTTCCAACTCGGTAATTCAGTTTTCTTTTATATATTTTTTTCTGACATGTTGGTGTTATCTTTCACTTTTGGATGTTATAAGATGTAAATACAGCTGGATAAAACAAAAACAGTGTCTGTCTTCATTTCAGGCTGCAAAAGCAATGTGATTAAAGTTGGGTGATTCTTATACCCTCTGTATACCCTTTTGCAGCATTGCTTGCTTGTTAACTATTTTTATTTTTTTTTACTTTTATGAATAAAATCTCTTGATTTGAT
This sequence comes from Rana kukunoris, assembly GCA_029574335.1. Lineage (NCBI taxonomy): Eukaryota > Metazoa > Chordata > Amphibia > Anura > Ranidae > Rana > Rana kukunoris. The sequence continues at coordinate 236,028,481 of CM056052.1, read as the reverse complement.
TTCGTATTAGCATTATTGTTTGAGTATTCTGTATGTGTCTACAAAGTACAAGGCTACCCAAGTTTGTCTATGATGTATGTTACTTTAGTTCAATGTAATATGTATGTATTTTATGATGTATGTTACTTTAGTTCAATGTAATATGTATGTATTTTATATTTATAATTTCTTTCAAATCAAATGTAATTTTCACTATTCAGCTTCCACATTTTCTATTTGCATTGTGTTTCTTTATCTTTTCCTGAGGCCGTGTACACACGACCGAGGTTCTCGCTGGAAACCAGCGAGAACCTCGCTGGAAGCTGCATTCCAGCGAGGACCTCGGCCGTGTGTACACTCTCGGCGAGCTTCACGTCAGGAAGCCCGTCGAGCAGAAATAGAGAGCACGATCTCTATTTGCTCGACGGCCCGCCTGGAAGAATGGCTGGTTGCCATTCCCGATGGGCGGGTCGCCGATTTCGACGGCCGGCAGGGAACCTCGACGGGCGGAACGATGTGTTCTGCCCGTCGAGGTTCTCTGCCGTGTGTACACGGCCTGAGACATTGCATTCACTCAATACACTACACTCCTTGTGGCTTGTTGCACTTAATTATATGGTGCCAACATATACAGTCAAGGACTTGCCATTCGCAGTAGTTTTCCAGTTCCAGCTCAAGCAGTGATAGGACTAGGAGGCAGATCCAGCACTGGTCAAACTTTGAAGAAAGCTGTCAACTCTAACAATTCCAGTTCTAGTCACTATGGCACCTCTTATAATATTTTGTTTTAATTTCCTCTGAGCTCCAAGACCAGTGGTGGCTGGTGCTCAACATTTTTGAGGGGGCACACAAAAGAAAAACAATTGTAGCCTCACTGGGCCCATCAAATGCAGCCACTGGGCCATCAATTGTCACAACGGTGCCATGCCATCAAATGCAGTCACTGTGCCATGCCATCAAACGCAGCCACTGTGCCAATTGTCGCCACTGTGCCCATTGATGCCGCTGTGCTGTGTATAATGCCCCCCCCCCCAACCAGCACTTACCTTTCTGGGGCCAGCCATCCTCCTTCCACGTCCCTCGATGTCTTCTCCCGCCCTCAATGGAGCTTCAGCCAATCAGGTTACTGGTAACCTGATTGGCTGAGATGCCTGTCAGTCTTATCTAAGGAACGCACCACCCATACGTCCCTTAGATAAGTTTCCTGGGAGCCAAGGGCTGTACTCAGAAAGCCTATCAGAGCCGCTGGCTCTGATAGATACTTTCGCACAGCCAACCAGCTGCCGTTATTCAGGTGGCTGGCGTTTACTGTCCGGCCATCTGAATAGTCGGCGGCTGCAGCCGGCAACAATAACAGATTCATGCAAAGCATGAATCTATGTTATTGTAATCAGTGGCGGTGTGTGAGCCAGAGAGGGCAGCGCTCCAGCGCCCTCTATAGACGCACCACCACTCTCTGAGACGCAGAATGTTTCACCATGCTATTCATTGGATAAACTTGTGTCAATAGCAATATACAATACTGTGCAAAAGTTTTAGGCAGGTGTGAAGAAATGCTGTAAAGTAGGAATGGTTTAAAAAATATTTTATTTGTTTTTATCAATTTACAAAATGTAAAGTGGGCAGAAGAAAAATCTAAATCAAATCCAATATTTGGAGTGACTATCAATTGGCTTCAATTTTTGCATCAATTCTTAGGTATGTTACACACAGGTTAAGCTTGTATAAGAGCAGTATGAACGGCAAGCTTTTACTAAGCATTTAAAAGCTTCAACATACCTCTGCAAAGTACCATTCAGCTCCAGTTTGATGCTAAAGGATTAGCGTTGGGTGTATAAAGATTAACCAATTATACCAAGCAGGTTCTAATGATCATCAGTTTCATATGTGGATTGCAACACAGTCATTAACTGTAAACTGAAAAAGAAATGGCTGTGTAAAAGGCTTCAAAATGGGTTAGGAACAGCCAAACTAAGGTGAGCTTGTGGAAAACCGTTTCTTGATGGTTTACATGATGGCAATACTGAGCACAGCAACAAGACACAATGTGGTTGTACTGCATCAACAAAGTGTTCAATCTCTTTTGCTGAAGCACAAAGAAACGGGCAACGTTAATGACCATAGATGCAGTACTTGGACAAGGAAACTTGATGCAGCAAATTTAAAGACGCCTCATAAATACATCCCTTTTGACACCAGAATATCAATATAAATAAGCTACTAGCATGAAACACCTATCTACTGTCTGGAGAAGTCTGGCCAGAACAGGTCTTCATGGATGGATTACAGCCAAAAAGCCATACCTCTGATGTGGAAACAAGACTAAGCACTTCAACTATGCATGAAAACTTTGGTGCAGAAAATATGGCAGCAGGTGCTCTGGACTGATAAATCCATATTTTTTTAATTGATAAAAATAAACAAACACTTCTATTTCTGAAAGCATTCTCAATTTACAGCATTTTTTTTCACACCTGCTCAAAACTTTTGCACAGTACTGTATGTCTATTAGGCCCCTTTCACACAGGCTTTACGATCAGGTCCGGCTGTCTGTTTTTGAGACATGCACCTCCCATGGAATGGTGGATGTCAGTGGTAACATGTCCGCTGATATCTGCCGCCATCCAAACCTGTCTGTGAAATCCAGATGGATGGAAACCGTATTTTTCATCTGTCTGGAGAATCTAATTGGATGAAAACGGCCAGGCGGTCCTTTTTCATCCAATCTCTATAGAGGACAGTGGGCCTTTGACAGGTCCATCTCTGCACAGTGAGTGGAGACGGACCTGGCATCCACCTATTAAAATATTAAGTCAGCGGCTACAAATAACGCAGCTGCTGACTTTTAATATATGGACACTTGCTTGTCCTGGGCGCCCGCGATGTCGGAACCCGAAGCCGATCTCTACCTCGCCTGTCGGGTGTTGTCCCGGCCATCTTCGGTAAGGGAATCAGGAAGCAGACACACAAACTGGTAATCAAAACTTTTGGACGAAGAAAAAAAAAACTGGCTACCTTTTTTACTGTTTAGTTTTTTTTAAGTTCATTAAAGTGTATTTTTTTCCCCAAATATTGCGTCTGAAAGACCGCTGCACAAATACCGTGTGACATAAAATATTGCAACAACCGCAATTTTATTCCCTAGGGTCTATGCTAAAAAAAAAAATATATATGTTTAGGGGTTCTAAGTGATTCTTCTAGCAGAAAATACAGGATTTTTAATTGTAAGCAACAAGTGTCAGAGGTTCCATTTAAAAAAAAAAAAAAATTAAAAGTCAGCAGCTACTAACACTGTAGCTGCTGACTTTTAATAAGGACACTTACCTGTCCTAGCCGCAGCGATGTCGGCCCCCACCGTGGCCGATCCTCGATCCTGGCAGCTCCAGGCGCCGCCATCCACAGTAAGGGAAACAGGCAGTTAAGCCGTGCGGCTTCAATGCCCCTTTTCTACTGCGCATGTGCGAGCGGCGCTTTGTGAATGTGCAGGCTGCTTTCTGGGACACACACAGTTCCCAGAATGCAGCGTGCCCCATTCACAACAAGACACCGAGTGTAGGAGGAGGAAGAGAATCCACCGCGGAGGATGAAGAGGCAGATTCGGCACTTCCGCATAGCAACAGCTGTTTAGGGTGAGTAAAATTTTTTTTTTTTCTTAGATTTTTAGTGGGATATTTTTTTTCAGGTGGGAACTCCACTTTAAATGGTTAAACTGAGAACTTCTACACACAGAGTTCAGTTCATTGATAAGTAGAAACATTGGGCCAGATTCACAGAGCCATTACGCCTGTCTAACTGGTGTTAGACTGGAGTAATTTCAAATTACGCGCGTTTTTTAGCTAGTCGAAAACCTCAAACCATGAATAGACGGCTGCGGGCTTCAATTCGACTGGATTACGTGTTTGTACGCGTTTGTACGCCTTCGGATCTACGCTGCAATAAAATTGCGGCCACTGGGTGGACTTCCCGTCGGGGTATGCTAATGAGCTTTTGCCGGCGATCCCAGAAATTACGATCTTCAATCGCAATCTCTTGCGGCACCTTTAGTCATCTTTTTTTTACGTAACACTATACCAGCTTTTTGCTGGTCTAATATTAGACAGCCCATGTTAAGTATGGCCGTTGTTCCCGTGTCGAATTTCTACGTTTTCCGGCATCTTTTATTATTTTTTACGTAAGTTGTTCGGGAATAGGAATGTTCGTAAACGACACTACTCAAACAACGAATAACGTAACGACGTGATTTCGTGCAATGCACGGCGGGAAATTTCTGAACGGAGCATGCGCAGTTCGATCGCTGCGGGGACGCGCTTAATTTAAATGCTTCACGCCCCCAATCGCGTATTTCGATTACGCGGCGAGAAATAGACTACGCCGTCGTAGCGTATGGGCAAAAATCTACCAGGATTCGGTGTAGAGCCTGGTGAAATACTGCATCGTAGAGTATTTCGATTACGCAGCGCAATATTAAGTGTATCTGAATCTGGCCCATTGTATCTTTTCTCACACTTTGCAGGCTGCCCAGAGACCAGTCCCACAGGAAACTTCAGGCAACTTGCAATGACTTCTATGATACAGAAGTGATTTGCAAGTCGTGTTGAAGTAAATCGGCTTTTTTTTTTTTTAAAACAACCGATCAATCGACCTCTACCTCCTATACTTTACAGCAAAAGAAGCTGCTTCCTCTGTTTGGTCTGCAACTGCCATGGTGCTGCACATGTGATGAGTTATGACACCAGCCATTTGATGGTTTTGACAGTTTGGTTGAGGATTCAAGCAAATGTGACAGCAATCCTGGCATTCCAGGAATGTAACGTGTGTTTGTTTGTTTTTAACCGGAAAATCAATGGGATTAGTTCCGCTTTATGATTTACTGCTGTTCAGGGCAGTGTTGCTAACCACCTGTATTTTTATGGACCGTTCACAAAAACTGGCACCTTTTTCCCTCGTTCGTAAATGTCCGTGATTGCGGGAATGTGCCAGTAAAAATAGGCGAGATCGGTTTGGCTTGGAACTGCTCATGGAGATTGGAGGCAGGGGGTGATGGTGGCTGAGATGGCACTGTAGAGGGGGATGGAGGCAGGGGAATGGTGGCACCGCAGAGGGTAGGGGATGGAGACAGGGGTTGTTGGTGGAACCGCAGAGGGGGATGGAGGCAGGGGGCCTGGGGGAGATTGGAGGCAGAGGGAGATTGTGGCACCGCAGAGGGGGGTGAAGGCAGGGGGTGTTGGTGGCAGAGGGGGGTGAAGGAAGGGGGTGTTGGTGACAGAGGGGGATGGAGGCAGGGGGTGATGTGACAAAATAATTTGCCCTTATTATATTGGGGGGAAAAAAATTGTTTAAAACCTTATGATCCTCTTTAAATCACATTGCTATTTGCCTAGCGTTATTGTTTGTAGCCTAAATACTGAAATTTGCACCTAAAAATAAAATTTTGTAACTTTTGTGAAATGCCAGTAAAAATGTGTCTGTGCCAGTAAATTTCGGGTGTCGTGCCAGTAAATTTCAATCTGGTAGGTTGGCAACACTGGTTCAGGGGCTCTGGGCTTCAGCAAAATGGCAGCCTTTCAGCAGAAAGAAACAGGAGCAATGCTCGAGGCACACACTCTTTTTGGTAACATAATTATTAATGTGGAATGTTAAGTTCCTTGCTAAAGAACTTTTATTTATGAAGTTGTAACTGGTGAAGTTCTGCTTTATTAATGTACAAAAAAATACACATGTGATCAATAAAGATTCATAGGAGGCTGTAAAACATATTTTTTTTTTTTATATTTTAAAATATAATTTGAGTTGCTGTTCTGAAACACTTATCTTTTGTCATGTGGCTGGCACAGCACCAATCAGGGCTGGCCAGACAGACGACTACAGAGAACATACATCAGCATGGCAATAGAAGCCCCTCCCAAACATCTTCCCCTGCAGATGCCAAAGAACAGGTAAAGATCACATGACCACACAACAGTGCTGCAGGACTAAGGTACTTTTTAGAGATTTTAAAGAAATACAGTGGGATGATATATATGAATTATGACAATTAGCACTTCTTCTCTGTTTTGTATCACTTTAAAGTGAAGTTTAAAATAGAAATGAAAGGGCAAACATTTGTGTATAGATATATAAAAAATACCCTTAGTCCTTTTATATATATATATATATAAAATATATATCACCTTCCCTCTGTTCTCAACTGCATAAAAGCAAAAGAAAGCTCTATTTGTGTGGAGAAAAATGATATAAATTTTGATTGGGTGCAGTGTTGCATGAGGGCGCAATTACCAGTTAAAATGGCACAGTGCTAAATGGCAAAAAACAGGCCTGGTCATGAAGGGAGTAAGCTCTGAAGCTTTTGTGTCCAAGGACTTCACACTGCAAAGACTCCTCTAAACTAGTGACACATATCCGCAATGCATGAATTTATAGGTAGTAAGCTTTTGCCAGTCTGCTGGGAGAATAGACATAAGTTGAACATCATTCTTTGCTGAAGCCTTCACTGGCTGAGTATAAATCACAATAAAGACTTATTTCCACAAGCCACTCAGTACTATTGTTTTATAGATGTTGTCAAGATATCATTTTCTAGGTAGTAAATAATCCTTCTTCTTCTTTTTTTTTTTTTTTTTTGAAACATGATTTTCAGGCATGGCACACAACCTACAGTATCTCACAAAAGTGAGTACACTCCTCACATTTCTGTAAATATTTTATTATATCTTTTCAAATGACAACACTGAAGAAATGACACTTTGTATCTACAATGTAAAGTAGTGAGTGTACAGCCGCCCGCTCGCCCCTGAGTCCCGTGTGCGTGCCCGGCGGGCGCGATCGCCACCGGGCACCCCTGATTGCTCGGTACAGAGCGAGGACTGGGAGCTGTGTGTCCTGTCAGGGAGAGAAATGCTAAAACTCTGTTCATACAATGTATGAACAGAAGATCTGTAATTTCCCCTAGTCAGTCCACCCCCATACAGTTAGAACACACCCAGGAACATACTTGACCCCTTCCTCGCCCCCTAGTGTTAACCCCTTCACTGCCAGTGGCATTTTTATAGTAATCAATGCATTTTTATAGCACTGATCGCTATAAAAATGCCAATGGTCCCAAAAATGTGTCAAAAGTGTCTGCCATAATGTCGCAGTACCAAAAAAAAAAACGCTGATCGCCACCATTACTAGTAAAAAAAAATATTAATAAAAATGCCATAAAACTACCCCCTATTTTGTAAACGTTATAATTTTTGCGCAAACCAACCAGCAGCAAAAAGTTAAAAATATTGAATTTTTAAAAAAATAGTCGCTCTATTTTTGTTAATAGCACAAAAACTAAAAACCGCAGAGGTGATCAAATAGTTAAAGCGACGCAGTGCCGAATCGCAAAAAGTGCTCTGGTCATTGGGCAGCAGTATGGTCCTGGTTAAGTGGTTAATGTCTAAACTTCTGGCAAAAAAACGTGAACAAAAATAGGGATTGTGGGACTTTGAACAAGGCTATAGAATTGTGGAGGTAAAATGATTGTAAACATAATTTATGTGTGGCATTGGTAAGAAACCATTAGAAAAGTAATTTCATGTATATACATACACACATGCACATTGCATGAACATGATGGATAAATGGATACATACATAAGCAGATAAACATAACAAATAAATATGTTAAATCTAGAGTTACATATATGTACATTTCATGAGAGCGGCATTCGGCAATATGATGAAAGGTATAAATGTCTATAAACATGATTAATTGTCAATATAGCACATAGTATCTTCCTATTGATAGACATTTAGATGCATCCTGAATTACTGGCGTGTTTTGTGTAAAAAAAAAAAAACACTTCCTCAGGGGCGGGTGCTACAAGTTGTCTGAAAAGAACAAAGTATTATTAATCTAGTGTTATATACGAAAAAGTAAATTCCCAATCCTGAGTATTTACATGAGATGGAATACCATGATGTATGGTGGATAGGGGGGCAGGGCCAAAGGGTTGTCTCTCCCAGGAGCTAAGATGGTCTTGAGCCACTTGATACCAGGGCACACACACACACCATCCACAGGTTGCCAATCTTCATAATGTATCAAGGTTATAAACATGAGTGGTGACCACAAAAGGGTCTGTAGAAATAAATGTATATGATATCAGATGGGGTTATCATGCTATTCCATTACATTGTCTGCATAGTCAGTCACTCCTTCACACATTGTCTCTTGGTGATCTGCAATTGTCTGTTTCTTTACATTTTTTTTTCTTTTGCTTATATCTTTATTTGTGTCCACTTGGCTTGTGGTAGATTTATCCTAATTCTATCTATATTGGTATACACTTTTTCACATGTCTATCTCTTCACTTGGGCACACATCCTTAACCACTTCAATACACTTACACCCCCTTCCTGCCCAAGCCAAATTTTCACCTTTCAGCGCTGTCTCTGTTTAAATGACAATTGTGCGGTTTAAATGACAATCTAGTATCACACTAGATTAATTTTATACTTTTTGTTCTTTTCAGACAACTTGTAGCATCCGCCCCTAAGGAAATATTTTTACACGAAACACATCCGTCATTCAGGATGTATGTACATGTCTATTAATAGGAAGATACTCTGTACTATATTTACAATTTATTCATGTTCATAGATTTTTATACCTTTTTATCATATTGCCGAATGCCACTCTTATGACATGTGAACATATATGTTTTTCTATATTTATCATATTTATTCGTATATGATCATGTGCTGTCAAGCCCTGTATGTATGTATCCATTTATCCATCATGTGCATGTGTATATGTATATACACAAAATTACTTTTCTACTTGTACCGATGTCATAAATTTATGTTTACAATCATTTTACCTCCACAATTCAATAGCCTTGTTCAAAGTTCCACAATCCCCCTACTTAAACTAGGGATGGAGGCACTTAATTGTGCTTAATTTTAAAGTCCCAAAATCCCCCTCCCCCTTATTTTAGCAACACAAGTGAGCACACCCTTAATGAAAATGTCCAAATTGGGTCCAAAGTATCAATATTTTGTATGGCCACCATTATTTTCCAGCACTGCCATAACCCACTTGGGCATGGAGTTCACCAGAGCTTCACAGATTGCTCCATGATGACATGACGGAGCTGGTGGATGATAGACCTTGTGTTCCTCCTTCCATTCGAGGGTGCCCCACAGATGCTCAATAGGGTTTGAGTCCATCACCTTTTACCCTCAGCTCCTTTAGCAAGGCAGTGGTCATCTTGGAGGTGTGTTTGGGGGTCATTATCATGTTGGAATACTGCCCTGTGGCCCAGTCTCTGAAGGGAGGGGATCATGCTCTGCTTCAGTATGTCACAGTACATGTTGGCATTCATAGTTACCTAAATAAACTGTAGCTCCCCAGTGTCAGCGACACTCATGCAGCCCCAGACCATGACACTCCCGCCACACACATGCTTGACACCATCTGAACCAAATAAGTTTATTATGGTCTCGTCAGACCACAGGACATGGTTCCTAGGATCCATGTCCTTAGTCTGCTTGTCTTCAGCAAACTGTTTGTGGGCTTTCTTGTGCATTATATTTTAGAAGAGGCTTCCTTCTGCGACGAGAGCCATGCAGACCAATTTGATGCCGTGTGTGGCATATAGTCTGAGCACTGACAGGCTGACCCCCCACCCCTTCAACCTCTGCAGCAATGCTGGCAGCACTCATACGTCTATTTCCCAAAGACATCCACTGGATATGACGCTGAGTATGTGCACTCAACTTTTTTGGTCGACCATTGCGAGGCCTGTCCTGAGTGAAACCTGTCCCGCTGTATGGTCTTGGCTACCGTGTTGCAACTCAGTTTCAGAGTCTTGGCTCAGATCCTCAGTTCTTTGCCATGAGATGTCAATGTGAACTTCCAGTGACCAGTATTGGAGAGTGAGAGTGATGACACCAAATTTAATACACCTGTTCTACATTCACACCTAAGACCTTGTAACGCTAACAAGTCACATGACACTAGGGAGGGAAAATGGCTAATTGGGCTCAATTTAGACATTTTTACTTAGGTGTGTACTCACTTTTGGTTCCAGCGGTGTAGACAATGACTGTGTGTTCAGTTATTTTGAGGGGGTAGCAAATTTACACTGTTATACAAGCTGTCATGTTACATGATATTGTTTTTATTATTATGTACTGTCTCTTTAATGCCTGTCTAGTTTGTCCCTAGTGGGATTCCTTAGTTACCATGCTGCTGACTTTTCTCCTCCCCTTCTGTATCAGTCATTTTATGCTGTACATTCATGTGACCTGTATGTTCCTCTTATACCTGCATGGAAGAATCGTTCTTTTATCTGTTGTAACTTGCATCCTACGGATCATACGACGAATAAACATGCCAGATCTTCTTCCATGTGAGTTGTGACTGAGTAAACTATCTGGAAAGGTGATTTGGTATAAACTATCTCTTCAGAGCATTCAACCATGTGCTACTGAAAACCACATTCATAGCCTTTGCAGCCGATTCAGAATACAAGCTGTACACTCACTACTTTACATTGTAGCAAAGTGTTATTTCTTTAGTGTTGTCAAATGGAAAGATATAATATATTTACAAAAGTGTGAGGGTTGTACTCACTTTTGTGAGATACTGTACCTAGTTTATTTTAAGGAACTCTACAGTCAGAATTGAAATTAAGCCTTAACATGTATACAAAGGGCATGGACTACTTGCGCAGTGGATATAGGTTTTCATCCAGACCTAGCTGTAGTTTTTGTCCTGCTCAGAGGTGTGCGCAGCCTATTACATTAGGGTGTGCACCCTAAAGCTCAAATATATTTGCATGTGTAAAAACAGTATACTGATGGTGTCAGCAGAGCGTTGGGCAGTAGACAGTGTCAGTAGTTTTTCTTTTTGATACATTTATTTTTTTATTTTAGGAGCCCCATTAGGGAGCTTTGGTGAAATATCAGGGGTTTATTTCTGTGCATTACTGCATGTTTAACGCCGTATATTCCAGTGTGTTACTGCACATTTAACGCAACATATTTCTGTGCATTAGTGCACTAAACGTGCACTAATGCACAGAAATATGTTGCGTTAAATATTTCAGTGCATTACTGCATGTTTAATGCAGCATATTTCTGTGCTTTAGTGCATGTTTAACGTAGTATATTTGTGTGCATTAGTGCATGTTTAACGTTGTATATTTCAGTGTGTTATGTGCCATTTAATGCTGTATTTTTCTGTGTGTTAGTGCACATTTAACGCAGTATATTTTTGGTGCAATCTGCACCATACAGAGTGATTAGGGTGTGCCTATGGTCCTGCTTATTCTCTTTTGTTGTTGTTTTGGAATTGTTTGTTCCTATGAAGCTTCACTCATCTCACACAAGAGGAGCTTGGTGAAAGCTGTCTTCGGGAATCTAGTGAGATTTCTGACCTAAGTGCAGGTGCTGTGTTTTTTAGATGGCATTAGCAGTTCGCAGATTAGCTTATTTTCTTTTGTCTAGCAACAGGGGTGGTGTGTGTCGGGATTCTACAAGCCATTGGGGGAAGTCACAGCGATTAGGTCGCACAGTGCCACATGCGCCAATTCCATGATCAAACAAGTGACTAAAAAGTGGCACGCTTGTGTAATAGTTGTCTACGTTCAAGTGGTTACCCTTTCCGAATAAGGGTGACACCAAATCCCAAACAATCTTGCCAGCGCCTCCTATGTAGTCTGGGCAGTTCTCGGGCTCCATGTTCGCTTGTAAACCATAAAACTATATCTATAGCCTGTTGCCCTGTCCCAGAGCTTATACAACTTGACCCCCTATCTGGCACGATGCAAACTGTTGGTTGAAGTGGTTTACAAGGGGCCGAATTTTGTGGAGCCAATCAAATTCGGGGTCACCCCGAGGATGACATTAAAATGCATAAACCGCAAAATCTGCTCGTATCTAGCCCTGGTCATGGAAGCAGAGAACCGGGGATATGGTGGATTGGGTCAGTGGAACAATATGACCGCAACTTTCTTTCATATTTTTTATTTTTAGTTATGTCCATGAGGAGGGATAGGCCCAGAAAGGTCTTAAATTTGGAAACCGTAATAGGTTTCCAGTCTCTGAGAGGGTAAACTGGGGATTAGCGGCGATGAATTGACCAGCATACAAATTGCTTTGATTTCCATATTCTGCAGGAATAGCCCTTTGACCTTGATGGCCTGTGTTTGTCTTGGTGGGACACCTCAACGACAGCAGAAGAACGGGGTCGGGTAAGCCTGACCTTAGCAGGGACCACTACTCCTTTGTCCGTCATCTGTCAGGATGCCGCTGCCGTCTCCCGTATAGTTCGTATACTGAGCCTGAATCTGACAGAATCGCCATCACTCTCTTCTGTCAGGCTTAGCAACGTGTAGGCCTCTTCACTAGAGTACTTCTCTCTTTTGACATCTAAATTTACAGGTACAACTAGTGCGACTCACAGGCAAAAAGATCCCGCTAACGCTGCGTTTTTTGGGAACCCTAAACTACTGGGGAAGCTAGTATAGATCTGATCAGATCAAAGATATTAATCTGTTCAGATACTATACTAATAAGTGAGGTGAATGGTGCGTGCATGGGTGTTGGCGCTACTGCCACTAATATGACGTTGCCCCTAACTGACACTAAAACTGGGTGATCAGGGGGGTTAAACCTTTATTGGGTAATAAACGGCGGGTATCCTAACGCTATAAAAAAACATAACTAACCAGCGTCACTCTTGACACTAATCACTGGTGACGGGTGAAAGAGGTTAACTAGGGGGCAATCAGGTGGTTAAAACCTTTTATGTAATATATTGGGTACCCTGATGCTATAAAAACCTGACAGTGAAACTAACCAACTAACTGGCTAACTAGTGTCACCCGTGTCACTAATACGGCGATCAGAAACTAGATCTACTAGTGACACTGGTGACGGGATGAAAAAGTTAACTGGGGGTGGTGATCAAGGGGTTAAAACTTTTAGGGGGTTAATGGGTGGAGGGTACCCTAAATCTACCTGGGCCTACTACTAGCTGCCCTAACGCTGTATCAAGGGCCATTTGAAGGTATTTGGGGACCCCAAGCAAAATGGACAACAAAATTTGTTTTCTCAAGTTGAGAAGGGGGGGGGGGGGGGTTCGGTCGCTACCAAAAATAGTTCTTCCTTGTCCCTCACCCTCCTTCCTTCTCCTCCCATGCAGCGTGCAAGTTGCACAGGGGAGGGCCAGCTTGGAGCCCCAGACCAGCTTGGGGCCACAAGCAAATGCTTGCTTTGCCTGTCTTGTGGCAACGGCCCTGGCTGTATCGATTCACAAGTGACACCAGTACAGTGAAAAATCTGAAAACTGCACTTCGTGACACAGTGACAGGGTGTGAAGGGGTCAACTGGGGGGTGAGCAGGGGGTGAAATGTGTGCCTAGGTGTACTGTGTCAGTGCAACGCACTTTTAGATGTCCTCTGGAACAGAAAATACTTCCAGGACGGGAGGTGACATCAGTTCCTCTGCCTTTGTTTACATTGCGGCACTGATCGGCACAGGTGCAAGCGCCCCCTGCCAGTGGGCAAGTGCGACTTACGGGTATGTCGTTCTGCGCACCCATGATATTCTGCTGACGTATATCAGTGTGAGCTGGTCGGCAAGTGGTAAATAAGTATGGACTGTATATCAAATGCATTTACCGTTTAGACTAAGATTTATTAAAAGGTGGGGGGGGGGGGGTATTCTGCATTTTTAGAGTCAATTTTTTTATTTGAGAATATAAGGGTTGCCATTGCAAGCCACCTTCTGCAACAAATGTTGGAGCCACATTACCTGATTACATTCAGGTTCCAGGTCAGTGACTAAGATAGTACTGTGATCAAAAGATCCACATGACGGCCAGGCAACTATTTATTGTTCCTGGCATAACCATTTCCTTCACGATAGGCATTCATAAATAAAGATAATGGTGCATTTTTTTTTTTTTTTATAACAAACCTGTTATTCTTACCTGCTCTATGCAGTGGTTTTGCACAGAGCAGTCCAGATCCTCCTCTTCTCAGGTCCTCTGCTGAGTGCTTCAAGAACCAAGGCTCTCATGCACATTGCTGGATCGTGAGGAGTCAGGTAAGTATTGGGTGGGGGGGCTGTTGCACACGACATTTAATGCATAGATAAAAAAAAAATAACACTTGCTTTTAGAACCACTTTACCTTCCTGGTAGACACTTGAATAATGGAGGAGAAGCAGCATTACTGTGCTCTATCCTACGGTCAGCAAGCTTACTGTATACACACATGCATAGAATTCAAACTGCTTAGAGTGTTGCTGCACAGTGGTTTACAGGAGGCTAATAAATGCAACTATGTACTAAAAAAATGTTTTCTATAATGAATACATAACTTTGTAAAACTAACAAATATGATTAATTGGTGTGTTTTCATATCTGCCTGCAGTTTAGTTTAATAATCTGGTTCTGTAAATATGTCACAACGGGGATTGTAATGGTAGCGGGTCTTCCAAGATTTGTCTTTTGCGTAGACACACTGGGTGTCCATGGAAATTTATTTTAAGGTCTTGGCATCTAGGCGAAACGCATTATATCAAAAGTGAAGGGATGTGGCATCGTTTTCATCTCTTCCACATTTTCTGCTTTGTTTTCCTTCTATTGCCATTTCTTTTATCCAAAACATACCCTTCCTCTTGTGTTCTTTTATGAAGGAGAACTACAGGCAAAATTTCCTAACCTGTAGTAGAAAGCAAAGCCTTTATCAGGCAACATGCTGCTTCCATGGATCCTGAAAAACACAACAGCCATTAAAGGATAACTGAACTTATACTTCACACTGAGGCAATGAATCAAATAACTAAATCTTGCACAAGGGTAAAGATGAGACCACTCAGCAGAAATAAGTTTGCAACCAAGCGGAAGCTGCCTTTTCCTTGGCCTTCCTGCTGCTCTAGTGTGCAATGGGAATCTAAGTAGCTGGAGGGGGGTTGTGACTTACTCTACAATCCTGACTATGGTCCGGAATATCGCAGACCTAGTCTCCTTATATGTAGGGTTGTACTCGCTGATACCGTTTATTTTTTATTTTTATATATGTGTGTGTGTATATATATAATATATTATATTTTTTTATGTTCTGTGACAGTTGGCATTATGGGCATTGGGCACTGATGGGTGGGCACTGTCATGCCATGTGAAAAGGCTGCCTGCAACGCCCATCTTGGTACTCCTTGCACTCGGCTGCATTAAAGGCAGCAGCAGCCATCTTGTTACACCCAGCCTGAACTATATGGGTGTAATAAGATGTCTGCTGCCGGCTTACTGCAGGGTGTACCAAGATGGGCATCGGGATGTCCAATCGCTGACATGGACACGGAACGGGACTTCCAGTTTTGCCGGGTCGCCTTATTCATTGGAGCATTTGTGCGAGTACTGATGCTCTGTATCGGTACCGATACTAGTATCGGGACAACCCTACTTGTATATAAACCACAGGCATGTGACTTGCATACAAGGGGTAAAGGTGCTGAAGGGGTCACAGACTGACCAATTTTAAACTTTTTTCTGCTGCAAGTAAGTGTTCTTGATGAATAATTAGACTAGCCTTTTTCAACCAGGGTTAAGTTGATTTATAGGGTTCCTCTGAAGACTACCAGGGGTCCCTTGACCAGTGATGGAATAATCTCCCTTATGATGAAGCCCATGTAATTCTGGCACCAGCACCACTCGGAAGAACCTCCTAAATGGGACCACTGGAGCTTCTTGTATTTCTCAGGCAACGAACACCAATGATCATGTTCACCATCTGTAAGAGGAAAATTCTTCTCACTGACTACCAATGTAAGGAGCATTCTTCCCACTGTGCCCCAATGTGTGGGTACCCTAAACTGACCAATGTTTTTCTCACAGCCTACCACTGTAATGGTAATTTTTCTCACAGACCACCAATGTAACTGGGTATTTTTTTTACTGACCACTAGTGCAAGGATACCCTTCTCCTATTGACTACCAATGTGTTGCTAATGTAAGATGAGCTGTAGATATACCATAATTGTTTTTAGCAAGGGTTCCTTGAGACCTAAATATTATTTCAAGGGTTCCTTCATGGTAAAAAGTTGAGAGGCTAATTTAGACTATTTATAGGGCAGAACTGCAGTGATCCTTTCAGTTCAGAGCAGATCACAGAATCTACCATAATTTACCTCCCATTTATTTAAAATGTTGCATTAATATACTTTGGTCACAAAAAAAAGAGCAGCTATGCACTTGTAAGTGCAAGTGTACATGCTTCACAAATAGGGATACGGACTCGCACCTGCCATGCCCCCATATACTGTATACGGCTGAAGAATTATTATGCACTAAATCAGGGGTCTCCAAACTCTCTAAGCAAAGGCTAGTTTACTGTCCTTCTGGCTTTTGGGGGGGCAGACTGTGGTCAGTGGGAGTAGAAAATGACCCGACATGAGTGCCCCATCATTTGCTTTATTGGAAAGAATGATGCCCCATTGTTGCTCTCAATGAAAAGAATACTGACCCATTGATGTTGTAAATAGGGGGAATAGTACCTCATCATTGGTTTCAGTTGGTGGACTGGTGCCCCAAGGGTCAGATAAAAGCAAGCTAAGGACTACATGTGGCCCCCGGGCCGCAGTTTGGAAACCACTGCACTAAATGATTGCTCTTCACACCTGATATAAACCTCTAATTGCTGTACTACTATATCACAGTTGCGTGCACTGCACGGCAATCATGGGTTTAAATCAGGTGTCAAACGCACTTGGGCCTGTTGAATTCGGCAGCACCACCCTTGAGGCTCATTTACCCGTAAGGTTGGGGCGTCGTAAAACGCTGCGGTTGAGTCGCACACGCTGAGGCAGCAGGCAAAGGTGTAAACATGCCTCAGCAGGAATTAAGCCCCATGTTGCTTTTGGTGGGTTAAAGCGACAACGCTGCCTGCTTTAACCCCTTTTTGGTTGCAGAGCACTTGTAGAGTGGCTCCTTTCACTTGGTATCATTCTTGACAGGTGCTACACCCACTAATCGTGCCAGGGTGTATAACTCCTACTGCAGCTGCGACATGTGTACACCCCTGGCCACTGCAGCGAAAGCCCGTGCTCCTGCGGCGGGGTTGATAAAGTTGTGTCCATAAGTATAGGGTTTTACCACCCCCAAACTGCAAATATAAATGAACCCTTACTGTTCTGAGCCCCATATAAGGCCACATTCGCACTGATGTGCTGCGGTTTACCGGCACCCTGGGTTCAGCGCTGTGCATCTGCAACTTTCCTGGGTTACCTGCGCTTTTCCATAGACTATTCTATTCTGCAGGTGTGGTGTGCCATCTAAAAAAGGAATAAAACCTGCAGGATAAAATGGGTGGTTATGGCTAAATGCAGAAAACCCGCAGGAAAGCTGCAGGTGCACTGCACCTGCGATGGGGGTAAACCAGAGCACATCAGTGTGAAAGCAGTACTTCTTTTTTTTTTTTTTTTTTTATGCCCAGTGTATTGATTCACATAGACCTGAAGATCTATTCTTTCCCTCTGCTGGCACCACTGTGGAGATCTCTAGCCGGGATAAGAGGTGGAGTGCAGTTGGTATCGCTCCGCATGGGACAGGAGCTGGCACCACAGAGGCAGCATCGGCTTATGTGGCTCTTGCTCCCTACTACAGCTCCAACTTTACAAGTAGTCTCTCTGTAAGGAGCCCAGCATTTAGGTTGAGTCATTTGGAGGCTGCTATGAAGACCAGGTGTGAAACTGGGACATACTAAAACATTTAATGTGAAAATGGCTTAATGTAGCTTAACGAGCAAAAAAGTTCCTAAACCTCAATCAATTGCCCTGAAACTTTGCATACCCCAAGAGATCGGCGTTCCAAACATATCCAAGAAGTTTCAAACGATTTGGTGTTCCACAAGGCAAACTAGGTACATTAAGCTTGTTTTTTGGGGAGCTTAATGTGGCTTAACGTACGAAAAAGACCTTGAATGTTAACCAATTTCCCCCAAACTTCACACAATAGAAGACTCTGTCCATGGCAACATATTCTGAAAATGTCAGCTCATTTGGTTAATCACACCAAAAGTTATTCACATTAAGCTATATTTTACAATACTAAAACATTTAATGTTAAATTGGCTTAATGTAGCTTAACGAGCAATAAAGTGCCTAAACCTCAATCAATTGCCCTGAAACTTTTCACAGCCTAAGATCTCAACTACCCAAACATATCCTATAAGTTATGTGCTGTTTGGTATCCCGCAAGGCAAACTAGGGACATTAAGCTTGTTTTTTTGGGAGCTTAATGTAGCTTAACGTACGAAAAAGACTTTAAATGTTAACCAATTTCCCCCAAACTTCACACAGTAGAAGGCTCTATAGATGCCAACATATTCTGAAAATTTTAGCTCATTTGGGTTATCACACCAAAATTTATTCACATTAAGCTATATTTTACAATGCAAAAACAGAGCTTAACGTACCATAATGTACCTAAAACTTAATCAATTGTCTTAAAACTTTGCACAGCCTAAGATCTTAACTACCCAAACCTATCTAAGAAGTTTTGTGTGATTCGGGGTCCCACAAGGCAAACTAGGTACATTAAGCTTGTTTTTTGGGGAGCTTAATGTGGCTTAACGTACGAAAAAGACCTTAAATGTTAACCAATTTCCACCAAACTTCACACAGTAGAAGACTCTATCTACGCCAACATATTCTGAAAATTTCAGCTTATTTGGTTAATCACACCAAAAGTTATTTGCATTAAGCTATATTTTACAATACTAAAACATTTAATGTGAAATTAGCTTAATGAAGCTTAACGAGCAATAAAGTGCCTAAACCTCAATCAATTGCCCTGAAACTTTGCACACCCCAAGATCTCGACATTCCAAACATATCTAAGAAATCTGAAGCGATTTGGTGTTCCACAAGGCAAACTAGGAACATTAAGCTTGTTTTTTTGGGAGCTTTACGTACAAAAAAGACCTTAAATGTTAACGAATTTATCCTGAATTTCACACAATAGAAGACCCTATCCATGCCAACATATTCTGAAAATGTCAGCTCATTCGGTTAATCACACCAAAAGTTATTCACATTAAGGTATATTTTACAATACTGAAATTGGCTTAATGTAGCTTAATGTAGCTTAACGAGCAAAAAAGTGCCTGAACCTCAATCAATTACCCTGAAACTCTGCACACCCCAAGATCTCGACCTTTCAAACATATCCAAGAAGTTTCAAGCGATTTGGTGTCCCAGAAAGCAAACTAGGTACATTAAGCTTGTTTTTTGAGGAGCTTAACGTGGCTTAACGTACGAAAAAGACCTTAAATGTTAACCAATCTCCCCCAAACTTCACACAATAGAAGACTCTTGTCCATGCCAACATATTCAGAAATGTTTAGCTCATTTGGTTTATCACACCAAAATGTATTCACATTAAGCTATATTTTACAATACTGAAATTGGCTTAATGTAGCTTAACGAGCAAAAAAGTGCCTGAACCTCAATCAATTGCCCTGAAACTTTGCACACCCCAAGTTCTTGACCTTCCAAACATATCTACACAATCAAGTGATTTGGTTGTCAACAAGGCAAACAAGGAACATTAAGCTTGTTTTTTTGGGAGCTTAACGTACAAAAAAGACCTTAAATGTTAACCAATTTCCCCCAAATTTCACACAATAGAAGACCACATCCATGCCAAAATATTCAGAAATGTTCAGCTCATTTGGTTATTCTCATTAAGCTATTTATTACAATACTGAAATTGGCTTAATGTAGCTTAATGTAGCTTAACAAGCAAAAATGTGCCTGAACCTCAATCAATTGCCCTAAAAACTTTGCACACCCCAAGATCTCGACCTTACAAACATATCCAAGAAGTTTAAAGCGATTTGGTGTCCCAGAAGGCAAACTAGGTACATTAAGCTTGTTTTTTGGGGAGCTTAATGTGGCTTAACGTACGAAAAAGACCTTAAATGTTAACCTATTTCCCCCAAACTTCACGCAGTAGAAGGCTCTATCGATGCCAACATATTCTGAACATTTCAGCTCATTTGGGTTATCACACCAAAATGTATTCACATTAAGCTATATTTTACAATGCAAAAACAGAGCTTAACGTACCATAATGTACCTAAACCTCAATCAATTGTCTTAAAACTTTGCACAGCCTAAGATCTTAACTACCCAAACCTATCCAAGAAGTTTTGTGTGATTCGGGGTCCCACAAGGCAAACTAGGGACATTAAGCTTGTTTTTTGGGGAGCTTAATGTGGCTTAATGTACAAAAAAGACTTAAAATGTTAACTAATTTCCACCAAACTTCACACAGTAGAAGACTCTATCCATGCCAACATATTCTGAAAATGTCAGCTTATTTGGTTAATCACACCAAAAGTTATTCGCATTAAGCTATATTTTACAATTCTAAAACATTATGGGCCAGATTCAGGTAGATCGGAGCATCTTTGCTCTGGAGTAACGCTTCTCATTTACGTTACTCTGAAGACCCTTTCAGCGCAAGTACTGTTATTCACATAGCAGTTGCGCGTAAACTTGCGCCAGAGTAATGTTAATGCGCTGGCGTAACCCGACGCAAGTGGAAGTGGGTGTGATCATATGTAAATGATGGGCGGAGCCCAGCGCAGAGGCTTACGTTCAGCGCATCATCCACGGAGCATGCGCAGTGAGTGCGGCTCCACTCGCCCCCCTTGTGCGCATGCTCACAACTTCCGTCGGCACCACTTCACGGGAAACGTCAGCGCAATGCGTTCCGCTGGTCGCTTAAAAGCACTGGCGGAAACGCCATTCCGGCGCAAAAGTATTTCCGTTTCCCCCCACCCCAGGGAAGATACTTTTGCTCGGTGATGGCTGCTCCCGCTACCCCCAGAGAGAGGAGGAACCTCAATTTCAACGCCCAGGAGGTGTTGGTCATCATTTCTGCAATGGAGACTGAGAATGCTTTGCTCCATGGCCAAAAAAGCCAGAAGACCAGCCGGGAGAGGAAGCAGGGCATCCTGGAGTCCATTGCTGCCAGGGTGAATGTCTTGAGGTACTCCACCCGGAGTGCTTCTGACATTCAGAAGAAAATTAATGACCTGCGGCGCAAGGTGAGGGGCAAGGTGGCCACCATCAGGAGGCATGAGAGGGGCACAGGTGGTGGTCCCCCATGTCCTGTCACCCTGACCGCAGAGGAGGAGGTGGTCGCACGCTGCCTGGAGAGGGAGCAGGTGGAGGGGGTCCCAGGCTATGACTCCATGGAGGAAGGCTCCAGGACAGGTAAGTGTTTGTTATCCCCTATTTGGTGTGTTGCATGTGGGGGGGGGAGGGTACATGTGCCAAGTGTGTGGGACCACCAACATGTGTCTGCTTTGTGTCATCCACAGATGACGGAGCTGGGACATCATCGGTCGGCGGCCAGTCCACCCCATCCCCCCCACGCCATCGTGTGCCCGAGCCACTGGGTGGTGAAGAGGTTGTGGAGGAGAGTGGCCACACCACACCTGCCGAGGTGGTTGTGGAGGATCCTGCTGTGGCAGAGCAGGACTTTTCATTAGTTTTGTCGGTCTCCTCCCCTTCTCCTGGGCCGTCTGTTATCCCCTCCCCCATCCTTGGAAGCCCCTCAAGGGCGACTCCCTCCCCCCGGGGACAACCATCTTCTGGCCCCAGGAAGGCCACCCAGAAGACCAGGGGGGTGTCGGATGATGTCCAGGACCAGTTGGCGAGGGATCACGCCAGGCAGACTGAACAAATGGGGGCCATAGTAGGCCATTTGGAGAAAGTGGCTGACAGCCTGGGCTCCGTTGCCAACATCAGCAACGCAGTGCAGGATGTCAGCTGCAACTGCGCTGCAGTGGTCACCAGTTTGGGGGAGGTGCAGGGGGATATTACACAACTCACTGCAGCCGTCCAGGCCAACACTGCTGCCATCCAGGGTAACAGTGCTGCCATCCGGGACCAGGGGAGGCTGAGTCGGCGGGCCCAGCATTACCAGGTCATCCGTCAGCTCCGGATGCAGGCACAGACAAACTCTTACCTCGGCTGGATAGCCAGGGCCTTGGAGGGCATGCAGGCCACACCTGCCAGGAGTGGCCCACCTGGGGATCAGCCACCTCCAGATGCCCCCCCACCCCCACCCACTCCATCCAGACAGCTGAGGAGCCAGAGAGGTGCGGCAAGAAAAAGCCCCCGGCATCCCCGATGAGGCTTTTATTTTTTTGGGTTTATCTGATTTTTTTGGACATACTCAGGTCATGAGTTTTTGTTTATTTTGTATTATTATTTTTATACTCAGGTCATGAGTTTTTGTTTATTTTGTATTATTATTTTTATACTCAGGTCATGAGTTTTTGTTTATTTATTTTCTCAGGTTATGAGATTTTGTATTTCTTTTTTTACTGCACACGGTCAGGAGTGCAGGGGACAGTGTGAATGGTGTGTGAATGTGAGGGGGTGGCACTCCTGACAGTAAGGGGTGTCACCCTCGGCCGTGGTGGTGAAGTTAACCCCACGGCTGAATGAATGACGTGTGAAAGGTGTATGAATGGACAGTGACATCATTGGGGCCTTGACGCTGGCGTTACTGCTCCCAACTCCTACATGCTGGACTTGGGCTAATCCAATGCGATGTGCATGTGGTGTGTGTGATCTAGGGACATCAGTGGTGTACACGCGTGCACTGTGTGTTATTAATGTTTTGGTTTAGTGTCCAAAGATGCCTACGGCGAGGACCCTCCTGACTGCTCTTCCATCAGCAGACTGGGTGTCCTCTGGCAGGTGGGGACTGTGTGGGTCGGGGGTCAGGTCATCACGTATGTCAATCTGCAGGCCTTTTCTCATAGCAAAGTTGTGCAGAATGCAACATGCACCGATGATCTGACACACGAAGGTAGGGGAATACAATAGGGTCCCCCCGGACTTATCCAGGCATCGGAAACGGGACTTCAGGAGCCCAAATGTTTGCTCCACCACTCCACGTGTTTTGATGTGTGCTTCATTGTATTTTCTCTCTCCTCTGGTTTGGGGGTTCCGGAAAGGAGTCATTAGATGGGGTCCCAGTGCATATGCAGAGTCACCTGTAAGGTAAAAGACAGGAGAATGTTAGTCATGCATGTGCGACTTCTGTTGTGCATCACGGGAGGGGATAGTCATGCCTGACTCCCATGTTACTCACCAACCAGCCAGCTGTCCCCATACATGTTCTGCTCGAATTCTGCTGGGATGGGGCTCTGATTGTATATGAAACTGTCATGGCTGGACCCGGGGTGTTTGGCACGGACGTGCCATATGAGGCGTTGGGCATCAGCTATCACCTGTACGTTGATGGAGTGCCAATGCTTCCGATTGCGGTATATGTGCTCTGTGGCACTGGGGGGCTGTAGGGCCACATGTGTGCAATTAATGGCCCCCACAGTGCGTGGGAATCTGGCAATGTTGTAGAAATCTGTCATTGCCTTCTGCCGTAGCTCCTCAGTGGTGGGTCTGATGAAGTGGTGGGACATGCGTCTGAGGATTGCAGGGACAACCTGGTGCACACATCTGCTCACGGAGGATTGTGACATCCCAGCCACCACTCCACTTGTACGCTGGAATGATCCACTTGCAAGGAAATGGAGTGTTGCCAGTACCTTCACCAGTGGCTGCACTGCTTGTGAGCGGTGTGTCTTGCTGGTGATGTCATCCTGCAGGGTTGTGGTTAGTTCAAGTATTGCATCTGGGCTGAATCTGAAGAGGCGATACACCTCCTCATCCCCCATGCCAAAGAGGCTCATACGTGTGCGGTATATCCTCTCACGTGCCCGCCTCCTTCATTCCGGGGGACCCATCAGTAGTTCTAGGACCACAATTGCCCCTGGCATGTTGGCACACAGAGGTGTTGTCCTTGCAAGTGTGGTTGTTCAGCTAGCTCCTATCGTCGGTAACGCTGCTGTAGCTGCTCTCCTGCTGACCTGTGGCCATCTGGAGTAAAGATAAAGCAGCCTTTTGTAGAAATAACTTTGCGCCGGACGGACGAGATACGCGCGGCGCATGTAGCCAGCGTATGGTGCTAATCCGTTCGTGAATTGGGAAAAATCCCTCATTGGCATATTTGCAGGGGAAATCAATAGGCGCGACTGATGCGCCCAGCGAAATTAAGCGCTGACGATACTCTGGCGTCGGAACGTTCCGCCGGTCGCAAATGACCCGTTATTGGGCGCATCTAGTTTGGTGGGTACGGGCACATAGAAACGACGGCGCATCATCACAGTTACGCGGCGCATATCGAAATACTCCAGCGCAAGTGTTCCTGAATCTGGCCCTTAATGTGAAATTAGCTTAATGTAGCTTAACGAGCAATAAAGTGCCTAAACCTCAATCAATTCCCCTGAAACTTTGCACATCCCAAGATCTCGATCTTACAAACATATCTAAGACATTTCAAGCGATTTCGTGTTCCACAAGGCAAACTAGGGACATTAAGCTTGTTTTTTTGGAAGCTTAACGTACAAAAAAGACATTAAATGTTAACCAATTTCCCCCAAACTTCACACAATAGAAGACCCTATCCATGCGAACGTATTCTGAAAATGTCAGCTCATTCGGTTAATCACACCAAAAGTTATTCACATTAAGCTATATTTTACAATACTGAAATTGGCTTAATGTAGCTTAACGAGCAAAAATGTGCCTGAACCTCAATTAATTGCCCTGAAACTTTAAAAACCCCAAGATCTCGACCTTTCAAACGTATCCAATAAGTTTCAAGCGATTTGGTGTCCCAGAAGGCAAACTAGGTACATTAAGCTTGTTTTTTGGGGAGCTTAATGTGGCTTAACGTACGAAAAAGACCTTAAATTTTAACCAATCTCCCCCAAGAT
Source organism: Rana kukunoris (assembly GCA_029574335.1). Lineage (NCBI taxonomy): Eukaryota > Metazoa > Chordata > Amphibia > Anura > Ranidae > Rana > Rana kukunoris. Next base: position 236,003,658 of record CM056052.1, on the reverse strand, counting down.
TCACACAATAGAAGACTCTGTCCATGCCAACATATTCAGAAAAGTTCAGCTCATTTGGTTAATCGCACCAAAAGTTATTCACATTAAGCTATTTATTACAATACTGAAATTGGCTTAATGTAGCTTAATGTAGCTTAACAAGCAAAAAAGTGCCTGAACCTCAATCAATTGCCCTGAAACTTTGCACACCCCAAGATCTCGGCCTTTTAAACATATCCAAGAAGTTTCAAGCGATTTGGTGTCCCAGAAAGCAAACTAGGGACATTAAGCTTGTTATATTGGGAGCTTAATGTGGCTTAACGTACGAAAAAGACCTTAAATGTTAACCAATCTCCCCCAAGATTCACACAATAGAAGACTCTGACCATGCCAAAATATTCTGAAATTTTCAGCTCATTTGGTTAATCACACCAAAAGTTATGCACATTAAGCTATATTTTACAATACGGAAATTGGCTTAATGTAGCTTAACAAGCAAAAAAGTGCCTGAACCTCAATCAATTGCCCTGAAACTTTGCACACCCCACGATCTCGACCTTCCAAACATATCCAATATTCAAGCGATTTGGTGTCCCACAAGGCAAACTAGGGACATTAAGCTTGTTTTTTGGGAGCTTAACGTACAAAAAATACCTTAAATGTTAACCAATTTCCCCCAAACTTCACACAATAGAAGACTCTATCCATGTCAACATATTCTGAAAATGTCAGGTCATTTGGTTTATCACACAAAAAGTTATTCACATTAATTTATATTTTACTCTTCCCTTTCTCAGTACACAGCAATTCAGCAGCAGCTGACAAAATAAATAAAACAAAGAAGCAGGCTGGCAAAGTTTATCAACAAACACTTCACAGAAAGTTACATTGAAACATTGTATCACTTGTAATGTTCTGTGTTTTGTTTCTATATAGGGATGAACTTTGATTTGCAGGTGAAGAGACTTAAAGCGGATGGTTCACCTCAAAAAGATATTAAAAGCCAGCAGCAACAAATACTGCAGCTGCTGACTTTTAATATTAGGACACTTACCTGTCCTGGAGTCCAGCGGCGTCCGTAGCAGAGGACGAGCGATCGCTCGTCACCCTGCTGCTCCCCCCTCCATCCACGGTGAGGGAACCAGGAAGTGAAGCGCTGCGGCTTCACTGCCCGGTTCCCTACGGCGCATGCGTGAGTCGCGCTGCGCCCGGCGATTGGCTCCCGCTGTGTGCTGGGAGCCGAGAGTTCCCAGCACACAACGGGAAAAGCCCGTCTTTTGCCCGAGACTGCGGGCCGGAAGTGGGTGCAGATACCTGTCTTTAGACAGGTATCTGCACCCCCCTCCCCCCTGAAAGGTGTCAAATGTGACGCCGGAGGGGGGGAGGGTTCCGATCAGCGGATCTTCACTTTAGGGTGGAGATCCGCTTTAAAGCAACCATGACAAGGCAAAACATTTTTATTTCTAATTACATGTTCCTCTGTTGAACCCCTTATTAACCCTTTAGTTTTCTCTAATCAGCACTGATTAACTCTATATTCCCCTTCTCTATTCAAATATATTTTTCCTGGTGATTTTTTTTCTTTTCTATTTTATTTATCTAATAAAAAAAAATTAGTTTGCTTCGCTTATTAATATTTTTTAGAACTTTTTACATATATTTTCTGCTGAAAAAAATGCCTTTTGTTTAGTTTTATTACATTTAATTGTCTAAGGATTGCAAAAAAAAATAAAAAATATTGTTGCAGGACAATATTCACAGAAAGAAAAACTTGTTTGAACTTACAATTTTTTTTTATATATTACGTCATTATCTTAAAGCGGACTTACACATAAAAATGGAACTTCCACTTTTCGGTATTCTCCCCGACTCCGCGTCATGTCATATTTCACCCCTTTCAGGGGGAGGGGAAAGCAGATACCTGTCTAATACAGGTGTTTTGCTCCCACTCCCGGGCATAGATAGCCGCAGTACCCGCCGATATCTACACTATGCTCTGTGTCTAAATGGACACACAAAGCTGCGGCTCTGCTCGAGTGCCCCATAGCAAGCTAGTTGCTGTGGGGGCATTTGGCAGCAGGGAGCAGTCAGGAGCGCCAGGGAGGAAACTGAGAAGAGAAGGATCCGAACTGCTCTTTTAAAAAACACTGTACAGAGGAGAATACGGTATCTCACAAAAGTAAGTACACCCTCACATTTTTGTAAATATTTTATCTTTTCATGTGTCAACACAAATGAATAAATGTCCTTTAAGAGCCATAGCAGGCGCGTGAACACTGCGCGGTGAGGGACCCAATGCGCATGGCGATCAGGTGCGTTCGCCACTGCAACCAGCAATAGCAGGCATGAGAGCCAGGATGGGGATTTGTGTGTGTAAACACACAAATCTCTGTTCTGACAGGGGAGGAGAGGCAGATTGTATATTCCTACTAAGTAGGAACAAAGACCTGGCTCCCCTTCTTGTCATTCCCATCCCCTCACAGTTAGAAACACACTAAGGACACATTTAACCCCTTGATCGCCCCCAAGTGTTAACTCCTTCCCTGCCAGTGACATTTGCACAGTAATTAATGTATTTTTATAGCACTGATTGCTTTATAAATGTCAGTGGTCCCAGAAAAGTGTCCGATCTGTCCGCCATAATGTTGCAGCCTCAGTAAAAATCGCAGCTCCCCGCCATTACTAGAAAAAATTAAATAAAAAATACAAATTCTATAAAAATTCCATAAATCTATTCCCTATTTTGTAAACGCTATAACTTTTGCCCAAACCAAACCATATACACTTATTGCTATTTTTTTTTTTTTACCAAAAATATGTATAAGAATACAAATTGGCCTCAACTGATTTTTTTGGGGATATTTATTAAAGCAAAAAGTAAAAAAAAGTAATATTTTTTCAAAATTGCCGCTCGTTTTTTGTTTATATCGCAAAAAATAAAAACTGCAGCGATGAGCAAATACCACCAAAACAAAGATCTATTTGTGGGGAAAAAGGACGTCAATTTTGTTTGGGTACAATGTTGCACGACCATGCAGTTGTCAGTTATATCAATGCAGTCTAGTATCGCAAAAAATAGCCTGGCCAATAGGGGGGCAAATCCTACCGGGGCTGAAGTGGTTAATCAATTGAAACTTTGCACAACCAAAGTTTTAATCTTCTCAGCCATATCCTGAAAGTTTTATGGATTTTGGTTTCCCACAAGGGAAATGATGGACATTTAGCTTAACCACTTCCATACCACGCCTATTCTGGCACTTCTCTCCTTCATGTAAAAATCATATTTTTTTTTGCTAGAAAATTACTCAGAACTAGGGATGAGCTCAAGTCAAACTCATGTTCGACTCGAACATTGCTTGTTCGCCTGTTTGGTAAACAACGAACAATTTTGGGTGTTCGCGGCAAATTCGAAAAGCAATTCAGAGAGAATTCATTCATAAAAAAATAAAAAAAAGCATGGGGGTCCCCCAAATTCAATTACCAGGCTTTCAGGTCTGGTTAGGATATTAAGGGGAAACCCTGCCGTCAATAATAATAAAAAAAAATGACGTGGGATTCCCCCCAAATATCCATTCCAGACCCTTCAGTTCTGGTGTGGATTTTTAGGGGAACTCCACCCCAAATTAAAAAAAAATGGAGTGGAGTCCCCCCAAAAATCCACACCAGACTCCTTATCCGAGCACATAACCTGGCCTGCCACAGAAAAGAGGGGGGAATGAGAGAGTGCCCCCCCCCCTCCTGAACCGTACCAGACTACATGCCCTCAACAAGGGTCTCATCCCCACAACCCTTGCCCGGTGGTTGGTGGTATGACAGCTCTTATATAGGTAAGACAGGGCCACCCATCACGTGACCCGTCCCCCTCTGACGCAAGGGAAAGCCTGGGCTTCCCCAGTGACATAGTCAGAGGGTGCGTCATGTGACGGGTGGCCCTGCCTCACCTATATAAGAGCTGTCATACAAAACAGACCTCCCGCTACAAATCAGCCCCCCCAACAATACAGACCCCCAAACATACAGACCCCCCTACAACAGTGCAGACACCCCCCCTTCAGACCCATAATGCACCTCGCACGGCTCAGATGATCAGCGTGCCGCGTGCTGCACACACAGCACTTGTAGACTACACAGAGGAGGAGGAGGCAGGGCGGCTTCACTCTGCTCGGCTATGTGACTGCGAGACAGTCGCAGCCAAGACTTATCAGAGCCACGGCGTGGCCATGAGAGAAGGGGATTGTTGGGGCTGGGACTCGGGTCTGCCGACGGGATGGGTATCACTCAGTGTGCGGCTCGCACCCCCCCGCAAAGCTAGGCAGCTTCAGCCTGCGATGTGTTACCTAGGCTGCGGCTTTTTCTCTGCCAAGTCTTCAGTCACGGAAGGGGTTTATCGGCCTGACACCCCCCTCAGTGTGTGGCACCTGCTGCAGCACACCCCCCCCCGACTTAGTACGCCACTTCATTCAACGGCGGATCCAGGGGGGGGGCAACGGGGCAATTGCCCCCCCCGAGGCAATCATGTCACATTGGCTTTAAAAAAAAAAAAAAAAAAAAAAATTTTTTTTTTTTTTTTTTTTTTTTTTTTTTTTTTTTAGGGGTCCGGAGGTCCCCAGGGGCCCGGAGGCCACCAGGGCCCCAGATGGCAAACCCCTCTTTTTTCATTTATTTTTTTATAAAAAAAAATATTTTTTTAACATATTTTTTTTATTAGAAGTCCGGAGGTCCCCATGGTCCCAGAGGCCGCCAGGGCCCGTATGGCAACCCCCCCTTTTTTTTTTAGGGGTCTGGAGGTCCCCAGGGGCCCAGAGATCCCCAGGGCCCCAGATGACCACCCCCCAATTATTATTATTATTATTATTGTTAGTATTATTATTAAAGGGCAAAGAGGTCCCCAGGGCCCCGGAGGACAACCCTCCTTTTTTTTATAAATTTTTTATATTTATTTATTTTTTTCTCCTCAGAGGTCCCCAGGGCCCCATGTGTCAAACCCCCTTTTTTTAATAAATGTTTTTTTTTATATTTTTTATATATTGTTTTATTTATGTTTTATAACTTTTTTTATCATTTTTTTAAACTGCTTTGCGGTGCCTGCAGCTGCAGCTGCTGCTGCCGAGTCTGTCACTCTCTCTCTCTTCTCACCTGGGCTGGAGGCTGCCTGTCCTGAGGCTGCTTTGAGCTGTTGCTGACTGCAGCACTCCCCTCTCTCCTGCTGACATCGGGCATCTCTGCTGTGTGTGTGAGCTGGATCTGTGTTCGGCTGTGCTGCCTGTGCTAGACCTGCTCGTGTGATAGTAGATGGAGATGGAACACTGATTGAATCAGTGTCAGGGATTCTAAATAGACCAGTACTGTGTGCCTACACAGAGGAGACCAACACTGTACAGTGAAATAAAAGGTGTTTATTTACAAGTGAACAAAACAGGTGGACAAACAGTGCACAAATAACAACAAAGCATATATAAGTGAAGGGGAAATGCCGTAATCATAAACCAAAAGCCAAGCGGTCATATACCAGGAGATCACAGAAGAAGCTGCAGACAGGGAATGGGCAGGAAGGGAATGTCAGGAGAGGGATCAGGTCAGGTCGATCAGATCAGAAGTCAAGAAAGGGGACAGCAATCAGGGTCAGATATCAGGCTCAGGATCAGGTTAGAGACAGTACCAGGGCGAGGAGTGATTACACAGCCGGGTATTATAGAGGCGTGCTGATTGCATTTAGGTCACACCTGAACGCAGGAAGGGCTGTGTGCTCCATACGCCAATAACTCCCCGCTGGTGGAGGCCAGTACTGCAGCCCAAATAACAGGCAAAATCACCAGCGGGGGGACCTTTCCTGACAATCAGTGTTTTGTCTATCACACAAGCCTGTCTGGGGCTGCTAGAGCACACTACCGAACACAGACCTTCAGTCCTGTTTGTTCCATGACACACGTCGGAGATGCCTGCTGTGTGTGATCAGGCAATGCCATGGTGAGTGCCGTGCACAAGTGTGGCTGCATTCATAGACAAAAGCGGGGGTGCATTGATAGACAAAAGTGGGATTGCATTGATATGCAAAAGTGGGGATGCATTGATATGCAAAAGTGGGGGTTGCATTGATATACAAAAGTGGGACTGCATTGATATACAAAGGTGGGGCTGCGTTCATATGCAGTGAGGCTGCAATGATGTGTCTTAGTCCTGACCATCCCTTGTACCACGCTGCAGTCTCTGGCCATCTCTTGCTTGCAGTCTCTGACCATCCCTTGTACCACGTCTGCAGTCTCTGACCATCTCTTGTACCACGTCTGCAGTCTCTGACCATCCCTTGTACCACGTCTGCAGTCTCTGACCATCCCTTGTACCACGTCTCGTCTCTGACCATCTCTGACCACCTGCAGTCCCTGACATCGTCTACAAACCATGGGTAGATTTATGGCATTCATATTTAAATATGTCTTACTAGTAATGGCGGGGATCATTGATTTTTTAGCAGTACTGCAACATTGCAGCGGACACATCGGACACCTAATTGAGTTCTGTAAGCAACACCTTATTTTCTGGCAGTGCCCCCCCCGAGACTAGACTCTGGATCCGCCCTTGACTTCATTAGAATAGACCCCATCCACTAGAATATGTTGGCATGGATGGGGTCATCTGTCATCTTCTAATTATGTTTGGAAGGTCAAGATCTTGTGGTGTGCAAAGTTTCAGGGCAATTGATTGAGGTTCCGGCACTTTTTTGCTCGTTAAGCTACATTAAGCTACATTAGGCCAATTTCAGTATTGTAAAAAATGTGAATAACTTTTGGTGTGATAAACCAAATGAGCTGAAATTGTCAGAATATGCTGGCATGGATGGGGTCTTCTAGTGTGTAAGATTTGGGGGAAATTGGTTAACATTTAAGGTCTTTTTTGTACGTTAAGCTCTCAAAACAACAAGCTTAATGTCCCTTGTTTGCCTTGTGGAACAGCAAATCGCTTTGTAGATATGTTTGGAAGGTCGAGATCTTGAGGTATGCAAAGTTTCAAGGCAATTGATTGAGGTTCAGGCACTTTTTTGCTCATTAAAGCTACATTAAGCCGATTTCAGTATTATAAAATATAGCTTAATGTGAATAACTTTTGGTGTGTTAAACCAAATGAGCTGAACATTTCTGAATATGTTGCCATGGACAGAGTCTTCTATTGTGTGAATCTTAAGGGAGATTGGTTAACATTTAAGGTCTTTTTCGTACGTTAAGCCACATTAAGCTCCCCAAAAAACAAGCTTAATGTACCTAGTTTGCCTTCTGGGACACCAAATCGCTTATAACTTCTTGGATAAGTTTGAAAGGTCAAGGTCTTGGGGTGTGCAGAGTTACAGGGCAATTGATTGAGGTTCAGGCACTTTTTGCTCATTAAGCTACATTAACCACTTAAGACCCGGACCAATACGCTGGCAAATGACCCAAGGGGTTTTTGCGATTCGGCACTGCGTCGCTTTAACAGACAATTGCGCGGTCGTGCGACGTGGCTCCCAAACAAAATTTGCGTCCTTTTTTTCCCACAAATAGAGCTTTCTTTTGGTGGTATTTGATCACCTCTGCGGTTTTTATTTTTTGCGCTATAAACAAAAATAGAGCGACAATTTAAAAAAAAATGCAATATTTTTTACTTTTTGCTATAATAAATATCCCCCAAAAATATATAAAAAAACATTTTTTTTCCTCAGTTTAGGCCGATACGTATTCTTCTACATATTTTTGGTAAAAAAAATCGCAATAAGCGTTTATCGGTTGGTTTTCGCAAAATTTATAGCGTTTACAAAATAAGGGATAGTTTTATTGCATTTTTATTAATTTTTTTTTTTTTTTACTACTAATAGCGGCGATCAGCGATTTTTTTCGTGACTGCGACAATATGGTGGACACTTCGGACAATTTTTACACATTTTTGGGACAATTGTCATTTTCACAGCAAAAAATGCATTTAAATTGCATTGTTTACTGTGGAAATGACAGTTGCAGTTTGGGAGTTAACCACAGGGGGCGCTGTAGGGAATGTGTACCTAATGTGTGTGTTTACTACTGTAGGGGGGTGTGGCTGTAGGTGTGACGTCATCGATCGCGTCCCCCTATTACAGGGATGACGCGATCGATGCTCCGGCCACAGAGAAGCACGGGGAAGCCGTGTGTACACACGGCTCTCCCCGTTCTTCCGCTCCAGGGACGGATCGCCGCACTGCAGCGGCGATCGGGTCCGCGAATCCCGCGGTCCCGGTCCTGGAGCTTCGGACCGGGTCGCGGGCGCGCGCCCGCGACCCACGGCTGGGTACTAAAACCAACGTATATATACGTTGATGTGCCCAGCCGTGCCATTCTGCCGACGTAAATCTGCAGGAGGCGGTCCTTAAGTGGTTAAGCTACATTAAGCCAATTTCAGTATTGTAAAATATAGCTTAATGTGAATAACTTTTGGTGTGATAAACAAAATGAGCTGAACATTTCTGAATATGTTGGCATGGACAGAGTCTTCTATTGTTTGAATCTTGGGGGAGATTGGTTAACATTTAAGGTCTTTTTCGTATGTTAAGCCACATTAAGCTCCCCAAGAAAACAAGCTTAATGTACCTAGTTTGCCTTCTGGGACACCAAATCGCTGGAAACCTCTTGGATATTGTTGGCAGGTCGAGATCTTGGGGTTTGCAAAGTTTCAGGGCAATTAATTGAGGTTCAGGCACTTTTTTGCTTGTTAACCACTTAAGACCCGGACCAATACGCTGGCAAATGACCCAAGGGGTTTTTGCGATTCGGCACTGCGTCGCTTTAACAGACAATTGCGCGGTCGTGCGACGTGGCTCCCAAACAAAATTTGCGTCCTTTTTTTCCCACAAATAGAGCTTTCTTTTGGTGGTATTTGATCACCTCTGCGGTTTTTATTTTTTGCGCTATAAACAAAAATAGAGTGTCAATTAAAAAAAAAATGCAATATTTTTTACTTTTTGCTATAATAAATATCCCCCAAAAATATATAAAAAAACATTTTTTTTCCTCAGTTTAGGCCGATACGTATTCTTCTACATATTTTTGGTAAAAAAAATCGCAATAAGCGTTTATCGGTTGGTTTTCGCTAAATTTATAGCGTTTACAAAATAAGGGATAGTTTTATTGCATTTTTATTAATTATTTTTTTTTTTACTACTAATAGCGGCGATCAGCGATTTTTTTCGTGACTGCGACAATATGGCACTTCGGACAATTTTGACACATTTTTGGGACAATTGTCATTTTCACAGCAAAAAATGCATTTAAATTGCATTGTTTACTGTGGAAATGACAGTTGCAGTTTGGGAGTTAACCACAGGTGGCGCTGTAGGGAATGTGTGCCCTAATGTGTGTGTTTACAACTGTAGGGGGGTGTGGCTGTAGGTGTGACGTCATCGATCGCGTCCCCCTATTACAGGGATGACGCGATCGATGCTCCGGCCACAGAGAAGCACGGGGAAGCCGTGTGTACACACGGCTCTCCCCGTTCTTCCGCTCCAGGGACGGATCGCCGCACTGCAGCGGCGATCGGGTCCGCGAATCCCGCGGTCCCGGTCCTGGAGCTTCGGACCGGGCCGCGGGCGCGCGCCCGCGGGCGCACGCCCGCGACCCACGGCTGGGTACTAAAACCAACGTATATATACGTTGATGTGCCCAGCCGTGCCATTCTGCCAACGTATATGTGCAGGAGGCGGTCCTTAAGTGGTTAAGCTACATTAAAGAGGATGTAAACCCCAAAAAAAATTTTTTTTTTTATATGTCACAATGTAGAGTATAATATTTCCTATCATTTGTGCCCAGTCTTGCCACACAGAGTTAATCCAGCGCTGAGTAATCCTCTTTTATGTTCAGTGAAAACGAACAGCCTTCCAGATAAAACCCTGCCTAAATCAAAAAGTCCAGAATCTCTCTTCTTGCTTTGAGTGAGAGGTTATTTACAAATATAGCTAGGACATGTTTATCATATCTTATGTTTTGTTTATCATAACATGAGGTGATATAACATCATAACACATCCTAGTAATATACAATGAACTTTTGATCACCTCTTGTTATGATAAACATGTCCACGCTATATTTGTAAATAACCTGTTACTGAAAGCAAAAACAGAGAAACGGACTTAACCTAATTTGGCAGGTTTTTATCTGAAGTCCGGTTAATTTTCACTGGACATTAAAAGAGGATTACTCAGCGCTGGATTAACTCTGTGTGGCAAGACTGGGCACAGATGATAGGAAATCTTATACTCTACATTGTGACATCAAAAATAAAAAATACATTTTGGGGGGTTTACATCCACTTTAAGCCAATTTCAGTATTGTAAAATATAGCTTAATGTGAATAACTTTTGGTGTGATAAACCAAATGAGATGAACATTTCTGAATATGTTGGCATGGACAGAGTCTTCTATTGTGTGAATCTTGGGGGAGATTGGTTAACATTTAAGGTCTTTTTTGTACGTTAAGCCACATTAAGCTCCCCAAAAAACAAGCTTAATGTACCTAGTTTGCCTTCTGGGACACCAAATCGGACACCTTGAAACTTCTTGGATATGTTTGAAAGGTCGAGATCTTGGGGTGTGCAAAGTTTCAGGGCAATTGATTGAGGTTCAGGCACATTTTTGCTTGTTAAGCTACATTATGCTACTTTAAGCCAATTTCAGTATTGTAATAAATAGCTTAATGTGAATAACCAAATGAGCTGAACATTTCTGAATATGTTGGCATGGATGTGGTCTTCTATTGTGTGAAATTTGGGGGAAATTGGTTAACATTTAAGGTCTTTTTTGTACGTTAAGCTCCCAAAAAAACAAGCTTAATGTTCCTTGTTTGCCTTGTGGACCACCAAATCACTTGAAATTCTGTAGATATGTTTGGAAGGTCAAGAACTTGGGGTGTGCAAAGTTTCAGGGCAATTGATTAAGGTTTAGGCACTTTATTGCTCGTTAAGCTACATTAAGCTAATTTCACATTAAATGTTTTAGTATTGTAAAATATAGCTTAATGTGAATAAATTTTGGTGTGATAACCCAAATGAGCTGAAATTTTCTGAATATGTTGGCATCGATAGAGCCTTCTACTGTGTGAAGTTTGGGGGAAATTGGTTAACATTTAAGGTATTTTTCGTACGTTAAGCCACATTAAGCTCCCAAAAAAAAACAAGCTTAATGTCCCTAGTTTGCCTTCTGGGACACCAAATCGCTTGAAGCTTCTTGAATATGTTTGGAAGGTCGAGATCTTGGGGTGTGAAAAGTTTAAGGGCAATCGATTGAGGTTCAGGCACTTTTTTGCTTGTTAAGCTACATTAAGCTACATTAAGCCGATTTCAGTATTGTAAAATATAGCTTAATGTGAATAACTTTTGGTGTAATTAACCAAATAAGCTGAAATTTTTTGTATATGTTGGCATGGATAGAGTCTTCTACTGTGTGAAAATTGGTGGAAATTGGTTGACATTTAATGTCTTTTTTGTACGTTAAGCTCCCAAAAAAACAAGCTTAATGTCCCTAGTTTTCCTTGTGGAACACCAAATCGCTTGAAATTTCTTAGATATGTTTGTAAGGTCGAGATCTTGGGGTGTGCAAAGTTTCAGGGCAATTGATAAAGGTTTAGGCACTTTATTGCTCGTTAAGCTGCATTAAGCTAATTTCACATTAAATGTTTTAGTATTGTAAAATACAGCTTAATGCAAATAACTTTTGGTGTGATTAACCAAATAAGCTGAAATTTTCAGAATATGTTGGCATGGATAGAGTCTTCTACTGTGTGAAGTTTGGTGGAAATTGGTTAACATTTTAGGTCTTTTTCGTAAGTTAAGCCACATTAAGCTCCCCAAAAAACAAGCTTAATGTCCCTAGTTTGTCTTGTGGGACTCCAAATCACACAAACCTTCTTGGATAGGTTTGGGTAGTTACGATCTTAGGCTGTGCAAAGTTTTAAGACAATTGATTGAGGTTTAGGTACAATATGGTACGTTAAGCTCTGTTTTTGCATTGTAAAATATAGCTTAATGTGAATAAATTTTGGTGTGATAACCCAAATGAGCTGAAATTTTCTGAATATGTTGGCATCGATAGAGCCTTCTACTGTGTGAAGTTTGGGGGAAATTGGTTAACATTTAAGGTCTTTTTCCTACGTTAAGCTACATTAAGCTCCCAAAAAAACAAGCTTAATGTCCCTAGTTTTCCTTGTGGAGCACCAAATAGCACAGAACGTATAGGATATGTTTGGGTAGTTAAGATCTTAGGCTGTGCAAAGTTTCAGGGCAATTGATTGAGGTTTAGGCACTTTATTGCTCGTTAAGCTACATTAAGCCAATTTCATTATTGTAAAATATAGCTTAATGTGAATAACTTTTGGTGTGATAAACCAAATGAGCTGAAAATTTCTGAAAATGTTGGCATGGACAGAGTCTTCTATTGTGTGAATCTTGGGGGAGATTGGTTAACATTTAAGGTCTTCTTTGTACGTTAAGCCACATTAAGCTCCCCAAAATACAAGCTTAATGTACCTAGTTTGCCTTCTGGGACACCAAATCGCTTGAAACTTCTTGAATATGTTTGGAAGGTCGAGATCTTGGGGTGTGCAAAGTTTAAGGGCAATCGATTGAGGTTCAGGCACTTTTTTGCTTGTTAAGCTACATTAAGCCGATTTCAGTATTGTAAAATATAGCTTAATGTGAATAACTTTTGGTGTAATTAACCAAATAAGCTGAAATTTTCAGTATATGTTGGCATGGATAGAGTCTTCTACTGTGTGAAGATTGGTGGAAATTGGTTAACATTTAATGTCTTTTTTGTACGTTAAGCTCCCAAAAAAACAAACTTAATGTCCCTAGTTTTCCTTGTGGAACACCAAATCGCTTGAAATTTCTTAGATATGTTTGTAAGGTCGAGATCTTGGGGTGTGCAAAGTTTCAGGGCAATTGATTAAGGTTTAGGTTAAGCTACATTAAGCTAATTTCACATTAAATGTTTTAGTATTGTAAAATATAGCTTAATGCAAATAACTTTTGGTGTGATTAACCAAATAAGCTGAAATTTTCAGAATATGTTGGCATGGATATAGTCTTCTACTGTGTGACGTTTGGTGGAAATTGGTTAACATTTTAGGTCTTTTTCGTACGTTAAGCCACATTAAGCTCCCCGAAAAACAAGCTTAATGTCCCTAGTTTGTCTTGTGGGACTTCAAATCACACAAAACTTCTTAGATATGTTTGGGTAGTTACGATCTTAGGCTGTGCAAAGTTTTAAGACAATTGATTGAGGTTTAGGTACAATATGGTACGTTAAGCTCTGTTTTTGCATTGTAAAATATAGCTTAATGTGAATAAATTTTGATGTGATAACCCAAATGAGCTGAAATTTTCTGAATATGTTGGCATCGATAGAGCCTTCTACTGTGTGAAGTTTGGGGGAAATTGGTTAACATTTAAGGTATTTTTCGTACGTTAAGCTACATTAAGCTCCCAAAAAAACAAGCTTAATGTCCCTAGTTTGCCTTGTGGAACACCAAATACCACAAAACGTATAGGATATGTTTGGGTAGTTAAGATCTTAGGTTGTGCAAAGTTTCAGGGCAATTGATTGAGGTTTAGGCACTTTATTGCTCGTTAAGCTACATTAAGCCATTTTCACATTAAATGTTTTAGTATGTCCCTGTGAAACTGTCAGCTCCTTGAGAGCAGAAAAACCAGCTACTCTTTCCTTACTAACCTGGATGTTAGGAAAACATTTATGCCTGGTTCACACTTATGTAGGTTTCAGTTTGCATATTCCAGGTGCATTTTGCCTTTTTCAATACATTTTTTTGATTCATTCAAGTCTGCCGAATCAAAAACCAGAAAAACGTCCCTGGCCCTTTGCATAAAATGCACAGATGTGAACTACATCCATGGGAAACCCTGTTAAATGGACTGTAATGTGTTTCTGCAGAACTGAAAACGCACTAAAAAATGCATAGGTGTGAACCAGGCCTTACTGGTGAATCTGTATTCTGACCAGAATTCCCCTTTTAATCACATACTCTTGGCATACAGTTCTGTATTGAAATTAGATATGTTCTTGGACAGGCAGCAGTTTACCAATACGATAAAGTGGTATGTTTTGCGAAGTATGTCAGTGACATGGATCGATGTTAACCATGCCAGAACAAAATATCTTAACGGTCTAGCTTGTAGCTGTAATATACTCAGTCGTCAGTACAAGCTATCCTATAACTGCATAAGCAAGGGTTAAAACATAATGGTAATTTTAACATAGGTGCTGCCATAGTAGGTATTTATAGTATGCAAAGAGCCTTCTGCTGCAGAGATTTGAATTACATTTGAAATATGGCAGCAAGAATTTAAGGTATTTTTATATTGTTTCATATGCAATATGTTGCACTAATTATGGGAAGGACTAGATTGCTTGCACATGGAGACCATTCAGTGCACCTCACCCTTTGAACGTATATATAAAATCCCCCCCCCCCCCCTTTAGAACTAAGATTTTCTTTCGCTAATGCCTCGTACACCATGTTTTTTTTTTTTCCAGCAGGAAAACAGCTGAAATGTGTCTTGCATACATACGGCCACACTGATCTTGTTTGAAATTCCAAACATCAAGAACGCGGTGATGTACAACACGTACGACGAGCCGAGATCAATGAAGTTCACTAGACAGTTTGGCTCTTCTTCTTGATTCTGAGCATGTGTGTTTTTTTGTTTTTTTTTGCGTCGTAATTGCAAACAGTCGACCGCGATTCCCGATGGGAATTTTTCCTGCCACGAAAATTTAGATCCTACTGTCAATCTTTTCTTGACCGGAATTGTCACAGAAAAAGTGTGATGGAGCATACACACGGCCGGAATTCCTGACAAAAAGCTCACATCACACTTTTCACTTTTCGGGAAAAGTGATCGTGTGTATGAGGCATAATGTGCATCTGTTTTTTTAATACAAAATTCCCTCTGGCTTACCAGTTTTGTCAAAAGTTGTATCTTGCCAAATTCTTTCTAAAATGGATGTGTAGTAAATCAGAATAATCCGTATAAACATCACAGAAGTCATTCTGTAAGCAGCGATAAATAACAAAGGATCCCAAAGGAAACAAAAGCTAACCGTCTCCAAAATGAAATAGCACTGTATAAAAATGAAGTGTTAGTGACATGATTGTATTGCAGGTTTTATACCAGAAACTATGTACGCTTTTAATCACAGGTATCTTTCTAGTTCTTCTGACTTTCAGACAATTTAAAGTAGTTTCTTCTTCCTTTTAAAAAAAAAAAAAAAGACCCTGATTTGTTGCTTGTCTCGCACTGAATTACACATATACACATATGCTATTACCAGATTCTCACTAGTGATAGTTTCATTGCCTTATTACTATTATCACTGTCCAGTACCATGAGCACCCATCCACATAGTGTGGATGTTGCTGACCAGTGTTCATAATTTCTGTAATATCTACTTGTTCCTGCGTGTTCCCCCAGTGGAAGCCCTGCGTGTGGAGTGGCATGAAGGGAGGTGCAGTGCTGCCTTTTATCACCAGAAAAGGCTGTTCCTTGTAAGAAGGTTTAACCTACAAGTCCCATCGGAGAGCCAGGAGTTCCTAGAGGTGACAAATGGTTTGCCTTGCTTTGATGCTTGGCCTCTGTTAACAATAATTAAGCACTGCAAGTTTAAGCCTTTTATCCCTGGCATTGTTGTGCATGGGCTAGCATGTTTAAGCTTTTGTTGGCTTTTAATTTAATAGTGACTGGGGAGTAGCTTTATATAAACTGGGGAGATAGGCCCTAAGTCATTAAGCCACAGTAACATTTAACGCATGCTAAATTGTGCTTAAGGCATGCTAAAATGACATACAATATTGTTGCCTGATAGACCACTTCAGGGTACTGCAAGTGTATTTGCAATGCTTAAAGTTAATTTCTACTTTTGCAGTCGAATTGGAAAAACACTTTGTATTTGTGGCATGTTCCCATTCACATAATCGTAATTTAAAAAATATATATATAGAAACATTGCGGCTTACCTTTTTTTTATTTAGATGCTATTTTTTGGAAACCCCAGCAGTAAAAAAAAAAAAATATCCTACTTGGTTCTTTGTTTGAGGGGGCTGAGTAGCTGTGTTTGCTATAATTAAGTCTGTGTGTACTGTGCTGGCATATCTCGTATAATGAATTGTAAAATAGATTTGAACACCATCCGACAACAATTGGTTAATGATTTAAAAGCTTGATTTCCCCATTGTAAGTTAACAAGAGGGAGTTCATCCTGTCCTAAGGATTTCCTTTGGGACAGCCTCACGCTGAACTTGCTGAAAAATGCTTGCAGTCAGCCATGACATAAAAGGTAAGAAATATATACTGTATATTTTTCTTAAGTTTTTATGTTCTGATGTGTGAATGGGAAATCTAAAAAACAATGGGATTTTCTCAAATTTGACTGCAAAAGAGGAATTGCACTTTAAGTTTTACTCAAAGCTTGATGAATCAAAGCTAAAGATGTGGTTTTTTTTTGGGGGGGGGGGGTGTTTCGTTAAGGAAGTCTGATTGAAGACTCCAGTTACTGACATTTCCTTCTGAAAATACAAGCTCTCCTGCTGTGATGCTGGTCCAGTGGCTTCAGTAATTTCTCAGTCACTGACCTAGATTTGTGCATCCACTCTGACTTTCCTAATCGGTAACCTTGTCCTAGATTAGTGAAGCCAGACAGGCAACAAGCTGTTCTGAGAGAAGTATACAAAAGTTTCCATTTCTGTGTCTGAACAGGTTTCCTAAAGTTTTAAATAACTGCACCCACAACGGGTTTCTTCTTCTAAAGGTCCAAAGTGCAAGGTTTTATCTCTTGCTTGGGTCTTTTCTGCTGTTTGGGGGTTTGCAATGGAAATCTCCCCAATCTCTGGACAAGACGTGAACCCTAATGATGCGGTTGCTGAGCCTAAGTGAACAATCTATGGGGCACAACATCAAAATTCTTCCACAATACATTTTTTCTGGTTTACCATATGGTCTTGAAACTGGATTAATCCAAAATGGTTCTTTTGAAAAACACACAGCGGAATAGTCAGTCAGGGTTTTTGAGCTTTTTCTTACTCCACCCACAATGGACATATTCATTATTGGAAATGGGTTCTTTACACCTGGTGTCCTGGTCTGGAAATATGTTATTTCCGTTAATGTAATCAAACAACTATATACATTGTAGTCAGAGTACAACATATCCTTCTTCAACATCTAAATAAGTGTCAAAGATGGAAAGAATTGTCCAGTTCCATGTAACTGGACCTGTTAGGATCATAGCTGCATTTCCTTCACATATCAGGCTTTGGTACACCTTATATGAATATGCATGTTCACTGTGCCCATTGTAGCCACACTGTGCCCATTGCATGTTGTGGAAGATGGTAAGTCAGATGATTGATCTGCTTAGCCTATTTTACAGAATTAGATGTGCTTTGTTGCCAGCAGAATCCCACATGGTTCACCCAGAAGCGCCTAAAAGAATCCATAAACCACAAAAAAACATTAAAATATAAACGTCCAGATAAAGTATGTGAGAGACCTCTACCAAGTTAAGACTTGAAATATTCACCCTTCTAAAAACCTACAGGAGCTGTTCAATGCTGTGGACAGTCATTGCCTGACAACACAGTAACCAAGCAATGGCAGCTTTCATACTTCTTTTATGACTTGGTCACTTATAAAATTCTAGGCCAGAGAGGGAGAGAGTTACCATTTTATTTAGCCAACTGAAATGGATGCACAATTTCAAATGTTTGAATATATTTTAAAAAGTAAATTTACATATAGGAATTGCACCTTTTTATTAGGTATACATGTTCTCAATCGAGTGCCCAAACAGTGTAGACCTCTACAACATTTCTAGGAAAGTGTCCTATAGTATCTGATCCAGTTGGGCTGTGAATAAGGGAGAGTTCATGATGCACTGGTCAGACTTTGTGTAGGAATTCACCATAGTTCAGTTTTCAATGGCAATTCCTCCACGCACCAATAATTCTCATTAGTTTAGTAAAGCAAATGCCCGCTCCTTACAAGGAAACCCAGTAAAGACCATTCAAGCAACGCTTGGGATATTTAAATCTAAACTGTTATTTTTTCATATATGACTTAGAAATACAAAGCTTTTGTCCTAGAAGTACTCTCGTCTAAACAAGAATTTTTCCAGAGTTTGTATTGACCGAGCTGTTAAATCTATAAATATAGCCTTCAAACAATTTGTCTCAGTTTCTGAAGCTGGAGGGGGTTCTAATATATCAATTAGATGATCTCCAAAACCAGGCAGGCAAAGCAATTTGTTTTCCATTCCTGACCTGCATTGTTAAAGGGCTTGTAAAGGTTTGTTTTTTAAGCTAGTGCATTGTTAATTCACTTACCTTTTTCCTTTGATTTCCCTTCTAAATGTTTTTTTTTATTTTGTCTGAATTTCTCACTTTCTATTCCTCCTCAGTAAGCTTGCCAATTCTGACTGGGGGTTAGTCAGTGTGCTCACCCCTCCCTTGGGACTACATCCCTGCTTCTTAAAGGGACTTTTCATGGAAATCCCACATCTTATATTAAATTGTGAATACATGATCTGCATTAAGATGGAGATATATGTGAATATGTTCTGTATTCAAACTGTTTTAGCATTTCATTATAAAAATACTGATGGGAACGATCGTCTGAAAACGAAACATTGTTTTTTTTTACTTTAGTCAGCACATGCTTGTCATGGTGTACATTCAGCTATTCTGTCCCCAGAGATATAAGGCAGACACCCTTAGGGCCATGCACATACCTTTTTTGTAATGTCTGTTTTTGGCCTTATGTAATATGCAAATTTTGATACTTTAGACCAGTGTCTTGTCTCTTGATACCTTCTGCACATTAATGTTGGGCCATGTTCATTATGGATCAATTACTGGCTAATAAAGTGTGGGAGGCTAGATGGGACAAAGCCAGCTGTCAACATTGCTAAGAACTTTTTATGAATGCACAGTGAAAAAAGGATTTTTAATAAACAGCTTACCTGTAAAATCCTTTTCTTGAAGTACATCACGGGACACAGAGCACATAGCCATTACACTTGGGTTATATGGGTACCTTCAGGTGTGGACACTGGTGTAATCAATTTCACAGGAAGTTTCCTCCCTATATAACCCTCTGGGAGTGCTTCAGTTTTGTAGCAAGCAATTCTCCCGAGGTTACACAATGTTCCCCAAAAGAGGGGTGGGAGCTCTGTGTCCCGTGATGTACTTCAAGAAAAGGATTTTACGGGTAAGCTGTTTATTAAAAATCCTTTTTTCTTTATCGTACATCACGGGACACAGAGCGCATAGCCATTACACTTGGGATGTCCTAAAGCAATGCTCTATGAAGGGAGGGAGACCGTAAGGCCAAGAATAGCCAAATAAAAACATTGTCAGGAGAAAACATGGCTCTACCAACAGAAAAACAAGGGGGCGTGAACCGGGCCAGAGGATTCTATACTGCTGCCCGTAGGACTGCCTGCCCAAAAGCTGCGTCCGTACCCTTTGCAACGTCCAACTTATAAAATTTAGTAAACGTATGTACGGAAGACCAGGTTGCCGCTTTGCAAACCTGTGCCATAGAGATCTGATGGTGTGCCGCCCAGGAGGCACTCATGGCCCTCGTAGAATGGGCTTTAACTGATAAGGGAGGTGGAACGCGCTTCAGACCATAGGCCTGAAAAATCAGCTGCTTAATCCACCTAGCCAAGGAAGACTTGGCAGCCGGCTGACCCTTCTTGGGGCCATCCAGAAGAACAAAAAGCACATCTGTTTTCCGAATCTTCTCTGTAGCCTTGAGATAGACCCTCATGGCTCGAACCACGTCCAAAGTATGAAGCCGTCTTTCCTCTCTGGACTGGGGAGTAGGAAAGAAGGATGGTAGGACTAGGTCCTGATTCAAGTGAAAACTGGATATGACCTTAGGAAGGAAAGAAGGTTGAGGCCGCAGAACCACTCTGTCCTTATGCAGAATAAGGTATGGCTCCCTGCATGACAAGGCTGCCAGCTCGGAAACCCTTCTGGCTGAAGCCATAGCCACCAAGAAAACCAACTTTCGGGTTAGTAGCACAAAAAGGAATTTCTGTCAGAGGTTCAAACGGCTGCCTTTGTAAAGCTGACAAGACCAGATTTAAATTCCAGGGGCAGAGGGGAGCTCTAATAGGGGGATTCACATGCAAGACCCCCTGCAAGAAGGTTTTCATAAGCGAATGGGTGGCCAAGGGTCTTTGAAACCATATTGATAAAGCCGACACCTGCCCCTTTAGAGTACTAAGAGCCAACCCTTTGTCAACGCCAACCTGGAGGAATCGCAAGATCCTGTCAATAAAAAACTTTCGAGGATGCCATTTTTGAGACTCGCACCACTCCACATATTTATTACAGAGTCTGGAGAACCTATTTCTGGAGACCGGTTTCCTAGCCTGAATCAACGTAGATATGACCTGATCTGAGAGGCCTCTGCCCTTAAGAATTAGGGATTCAGCCGCCAAGCCGTCAAATTTAGCTGCTGTGAAGCAGGATGGCAGATTGGGCCCTGAGACAGCAGATCTGGGCGCAGGGTGAGCGGCCACGGCGCCCCGACTGACATCTTCACGATGAGTGCGTACCAAGCCCTCCTGGGCCAGGCTGGGGCCACCAGGATCACAGGCCTGCACTCCACCCGGATCCTCCGTAGAAGGCGGGGAATCATCTGCAGTGGAGGGAACGCATACAGAAGAGAAAACTGGTGCCAAGGGCAAACCAACGCATCGGTCCCGTAGGCCGAGGGATCCCTGGCTCGGGATATGAATTTATCCAACTTTTTGTTGGATCTCGTTGCCATAATGTCCACATCTGGGACTCCGAATCTTTGGCAAATCTCTTGGAATACCTGGGGGTGAAGAGACCATTCCCCCGGGAGCAACTGTTGACGACTCAAAAAATCTGCTTGAGAATTGTCTATCCCTGGGATGAACACCGCCGAGATGCAGGGTACATGGGCTTCGGCCCATGAGAAAATCAGGTTTACTTCTCTTTGGGCTGCTGGGCTCTTCGTGCCCCCCTGGTGGTTTATGTATGCCACCGCAGTGGCGTTGTCGGACTGTATCCTTACTGGCAGACCCTGAAGGGGGAGAGTCCAGGCGATCAGGGCCAGCCGAGCAGCTCTGATCTCCAAGATATTGATGGGAAGCAGTTTTTCTGCCTCCGACCACTGCCCTTGCTGGGTCTGTTCTTCTAGAACTGCCCCCCAACCTGACAGGCTGGCATCCGTGGATACTATCTTCCACGTGATGGGGCAAAAGGATTTCCCTTTTGACAAATTTTGAAAGATCAGCCACCAAGACAGGCTGCGCCGGACCTTCGGGGAGAGCACTAACGGACGATCTAACGCCTGAATGGACTTGTTCCAAGCAGAGAGAATGGCTGCCTGAAGATATCTGGTATGGATCTGGGCGTAGGGCACAGCCTCGAAGGCGGCCACCATCTTCCCCAGCAGTCGCATACATAGGCGAATAGTCGGCCTCTTCTTGCCTAAGATCACTTGAACTGCTTGAGCTATTGATCTGATCTTTGCTTGAGGTAAAATTATCCTCTGGCAGTCTGTATCTAGCCGAAGGCCTAGATATTCCAACTGCTTTGTGGGTTTCAATACCGATTTTTCTAGGTTTACAATCCACCCGAATTCCTCTAGATGCTGAACTGTGCGACCTACTGCCTGATTGAGGTTGGAAGCTGAGCTGTCGATAACCAGAAGATCGTCCAAGTATGCCAAGACTAAAATGCCTTCTGTCCTTAGGACGGCTAGCACCAGGGCTAACACCTTTGTGAATACCCGCGGAGCTGTTGCCAACCCGAAAGGGAGGGCTACGAACTGGTAATGGCGGTGATCTATCATAAAACGAAGAAACCTGTGATGTGCCGGGTAGATCGGCACGTGCAGATACGCATCTTTTATGTCTATAGATGCTAGAAAGTTGTCTTGATGTAGGCTGGCTGCCACCGAACGTATGGACTCCACCGAACGTATGGACTCCATACGAAAGGTCTGAATGTTTAGAAAGCGATTTAGGCGTTTGAGGTCCAAGATAGGCCTGACGTCGCCATTGGGCTTTGGTATTATGAAAAGGTTGGAGTAGCATCCCAGACCCCATTCCTGGGTTGGTACTTCTACAATTACTCCTTGGAGCAAGAGACGATCCAATGCTTTTACAAGAGAGGCCCTCTTTAATGGGTCGCTTGGAAGACTTGACCCCTGAAAATGAGGAGGGGGGACTTCCCGAAACTCTAGCTTGTAGCCCGTGGTTACCACGGATCTTACCCAAGAGTCGGGAATTCTGGCCTTCCACACTTCGGAGAAAAACCGAAGCCTTCCCCCCACCCAAGAGAGTGGGGGTGCCCCTTCATGAATCTGACTTGAGGACTGGTTTAACCGGCTTGCGAGACCATTGCCTCTTGCCTGCCGTGGCTTGTCCTTGTGGGCGGCTATTAAATGCTGAACGCCCGGGAGGCCGTAGATACTGACGGGAAGTTGAAGGGGCCGAGCCTGCGAAGGCCTGTCGCTTAAATGCGGGCCCACGCGATCTTTTCTTGATAGGCAAGAAAGAACTTTTACCACTTGATATGGTCTGGATATATTTATCTAGGTCTTCACCGAATAGTCTCCCACCATGAAAGGGAAATCCTGCTAAAAGCTTTTTGCAGGGTGCCTCTGCTGACCAGTTTTTTAGCCACAAAAGGCGACGCATATGAACCAACAGCAGAGATAAACGGGACGCCTGTTGAACGGAGTCCTTAATAGCATCTACTGCAAAGCAGAGAGCTCTTGGGAGGTCAGCCAATTCACGAGCTTGCTGAGCCGGTATGTCCCTTAATATCGGTTTAGTCTGATCCTTTAAAGCCTGACAAACGCCAATGGCTGCCACTGCTGGCTGAACCACGGCACCTACTGTGGTAAAAGAAGCCTTCAGTAGGGTCTCCAATTTTTTGTCGACTGGATCTTTAAACACCTGGACATTTTCCACCGGACAGGTCAGGGATTTATTTATGCAGGAAATGGCTGCGTCCACGGTAGGGAGTGCCCATTTCTTTGCAAATTCTTCTTCCATAGGATAGAGAATGGTGAACCTTTTAGGAGGGATAAAAATCCTATCAGGTCGAGCCCAATCCTGAAAAATCACGCTCTCCAGAAGGGGGTGAACCGGGAAAGACGCACCACTCAACGGTGCTTTCAAGGAACCTAAAGAGGATACCGCGGGGGCTAATTGTTCTGACACTGGAAGTTTAAAAGCAGTGCGAACCATATCCGTCAGAGACTGGATCCACAGACTCTCTGCTTGAGAAGCCGAAAAAATGTCATCTATAGTGGAATCTTCAATGTCTGACCCGTCAGGACTCAGGTCCGCTTGATCCCCCCTGTGGGTCCAATTCCTCCGAAGAGAGGACCTCTGCATCCGAACACACCGTTCTAGGTGACGGGGATCTAGCCCGTTTGCCACCCGGCAAAGAGCGGGCAATTAAAGCAGTTAACCTTTTCTCTAGCCCACCCAGGGTGGATTCTAGCATTTCTTCCGTAACATAAACGGTAATGGGTTGATTGGGGGTCGCCTCTGCCCCTAGCACCCTTAATGGCTCCTGCACGATGCTGTTCGGTGGTCTATCTGGTGAGGGTGGGACCACTGGAGCCTGGCCCAAATCCTCTGACCCTGTTGGAGACCCCTTTACTTTTTTGGCACCTTTTGCAGCCTTAGCTGGTCCTGATCCCTTGGGAGCCATTGCACAACCTTGAGACACCCCTACAGCCAACACCCAACTGTTGTAGCTAGAAGTGAAACATTAATAAGGACAGGCTATGGTAAAAAAAAAAAAATTTTTTTTTAAATTTTCATACGCCTGAGAAGGCGGCAATACCGAGGAGAGTCCTGTGAGTATTGCCACACCAATGCCCGTTAGCTGGAGTCCAAGGTTGCACCGACTCAGATACTGTCAGATCTAAGGCTGAGTCCCTTTAAGAAAAAAAATCTTTTTTTTTTTCTGGTCAGTGTGGACTAAGTCCAGACCTGAAGATCCACAAACCACCACTGGGTGTCACTGTTAGCCAGAAATGGCTCAGCTGCGTGCTCTGTGTCCTCACTCTCCACTGCTCTCAGGAGGGAATGACCAGCCAGGAAATGCTTTTTTGCTTTATCTGAGACTGAAACCAACATGGAGGAAGCAGAGAGCAGAGGAGAAGCCTGGACCAGCGCTAGTAACACAGACACCCGGTAAGCCACTAATCTTTGTAGTGCACACATAGAGGAAGCTGTCCCCCTAGGCTTCCTAGGAAACAGGAGTTTTGTCAGCACTTCCTCTCTATACACGTGGGGCTGCAGTATCATGCTAACAGGCAAATCTGGGGGGAGTAGCAAAATACATATCTTTAAAAGCATATATATATCTACATGTTATCTGGGTAAACATTAGTACATCCCATCCTGCCTCAAAAGACATAGTGGAGATAGTGGCTGATGCACAAGCATACCATTAGCCAACCCAGAACCCCCAGGGGGATACCTACTGTCGAACCAAGTCCCGCAGGTTCCCTCTTACCTGCTCCACGCCGCAGGGTATTGCAAAATGCAAGAGGCCCAGCCTTCCCCCATCTCCGTGGGTATTGTCTTGGACCTTCAGGGACCGGGGTCCTGTGTTAAGGAACCCACACCCCTGGACCTATATAGGATCCTGGCATCAGTAGCGTTTAGTTCTTGGAAGAGACTAAGGCACTGGAGCCCAGAATCCAGCCCTCCAAGGAGAGGCATTATAGGCAAAACCTCACTCCAGCAGGGCCCGGGTACCGTACACCTTGGCTTTGAAGCACTTCGGACGGATCCGGCTAGCTATCCTGGGTCCCTAGACCTCCGAGGGACAGCTAGACGTGACCAACACCTAAGACACTGGCGAAAAAACTGAAGCACTCCCAGTGGGAGGGGGTTATATAGGGAGGAAACTTCCTGTGAAATTGATTACACCAGTGTCCACACCTGAAGGTACCCATATAACCCAAGTGTAATGGCTATGCGCTCTGTGTCCCGTGATGTACGATAAAGAAATGCATATTTTAGGACAATATCTATCTATAGTTGCACTCTCTATCTATCTATCTATATATATATATATATATATATATATATTTTGTGTGTGTGTGTGTATATATATTATGCAATATTCCAGCAGTAGTGTTAGGGCTGCAGCAATATTGCTCTGACATTGACTCAAAACATCCCGATTGGCCTTTTCATTAACGAGGAAGGAATGGGTATCTTTTAGCTACAGACGCATATAATGACACTGACTCTCTAACCACCAATATATTTTTTGATGTGATCATAAAGACCATATTAAGGGGAACCTGCATGGAGAGAAATATGAGGGCTGCCATTTCTGACCTCCTGCTTCTGATAATTTCAGCTTCCTGGTTGCCATTCTGATCTAATGGCTTCAGTGCTTTCTGAGTCATTGAATCAAGACAAATACACAGATCCGAGTTCTGACTTCAGTTGCTGTCGTCTTGTTTTATATCGGTGAATCACAAGTGTATTACTAATACTTTAATAATATTATTAACTGTCCTTTTTTTCAGCTACAGCTCACTAACAATCTGATCTGCCATTATTCGGTTTATCCCTCTCTCCTGATTAAGTGACTTATCAGTGTTTATGGGTTCAAAACACATGGAGCAATGTCAGAGACTATAGTTCCAGTAAAGGGGGTAAGGCTGGCCACAAAAGCTTGAGTGAAGATCCGACTACTATATGATAACTCTAGGAAGTTAATGAGTGCCATTACATTTGGAATTGTCCTTTTACTACACATGAGGACTTTCCAGATTGTTGCAGTATCTCTGAGATTTGTCTGATCCTTTTCTCCTCTAATTAAGATTCGGAAAGGAAGGTGCTGGCCCCACAGGCATTTCTTGCCTTCACTGTATGATAAGAGACTGGCCATTACTGCAGCTAGTTTAACTGCCCATATAAGTTGCAATCTAATTGCACAATATAACAAAACAAACATCTCCCAGCACACTTGGCAGCCAGCCAGCCAGCAAAACAAACAAACAAAAAAATGTATAGTGTGGTCCTAACACTAGTGTGTGAGATTATATATATATATATATATATATATATATATATATATATATATATATATATATATATATATAAAAAAATAAATATATATATTCGCAATGGATACATTGAGGACCGGTATGCCTGGAGGCAGTTGGCAGCTACCCCCTAAGTGCACAGGAAGACCAACACATTGGCAATTGAAGACATCCGGTGTGTCCCGTGACAATTCCAGCAAGCTAAATAAAGATCGCTACCACCCTGATTTATTGGGGCATTTTTGTTTAGCCTGCTGATTGTACAATTTCCTATGAATCTAGCAACAACTGTGTACTGCAAGGTACCACCTGGGTATAAACCGAATAGATTGTTTTGGCAGGCCCTCACATTACATACCTTTTTGGTGAATCTAAAGGTCAAAGGTTGTACAACCAGATTGTAACACATGAGAAGCTTAAAGCGAATGTTAAGGAAAATATATATATATGTGTGTGTGTGTGTGTGTGTGTGTGTATGTGTGTGTATATATATATATATATATATATATATATATGTGTGTGTGTGTGTGTGTGTGTGTGTGTATGTATACATACGTATATATAGTGGATATAAAAAGTCTACACATCCCTGGTAATATGCCAGGTTTCTGCAATTTCAGAACTTTTTCCTCCTTCAATGCAACCTATAAACTGTATAACTCAGTTGATAAACAAACTAAAATCTTTTAGGAAGGAGGAGAAGTAAAAATAAAATAATAATAATAATGTGGTTGCATAAGTGTGCACACCCTCTTATAACTGGGGATGTAGCTGTGTTCAGAATTTTAAGCAATCACATGTTAAATAGGAGTCAGTACACACCTGCCATCATTTTATAGTGCCTCTGATTAACCCCAAATAAAGTTCAGCTGTTCTAGAAGGTCTTTCCTGACATCTTAGTGGCATCCGACAAAAGAAGGGTACAAAAGAATTTCCAAGGCATTAAGATATACCATGGAACACTTGAAGACGGTCATCATGTGGAGAAAATATGGCACAACAGTGACATTACCAAGAACTGGACGTCCCTCCCAAAATTGAAAAGACCAGAAGAAAACTGGCCAGGGAGGCCTACAGAAACATTAAAGGAGCTGCATGAATATCTGGAAAGTAGTACTGGCTGTGTGGTACAAGTGACAACAATATCCTGTATTCTTCATATGTCTGGCCTATGGGGTAGAGTGGCAAGACTGAAGCCTCTTATGAAGAAAAATATCCAAGCCTGGCTAAATTTTGCAAAAACACATCTGAAGTCTCACAAAAGCATGTGGTATAATTTGTTTATGGCCTGATGAAACCAAGGTTGAACTTTTTGCCCAATTCCAAAAGATTTGTTTGGCGCAAAAATACTGCACATCACCAAAAGAACACTGTACCCACAGTGAAGCATGGTGGTGGCAGCATCATGCTTTAGGGCCATTTTTCTTCAGTTGGAACAGGGGCCTTTAGTCAAAGTAGAGGGAATTATGAACAGTTTAAAATACCAGTCAATATTGACACAAAACCTTCAGGCTTCTCCTAGAAAGCTGAACAATAGGAACTTAAAGCGGAGGTTCACCCTAAATATAAGATCTCCCATGCGATCCAGCATACTGGCGTCAGCGCCAGTATGCTGGGTTTTTTTTTTTTTAATAGCACACTTACTGTATTATTGTGGAATTCCTTTTTTGTCCCCCGCGGTGGACGGCTGTAGTATAGCGCGTCACATCTTCCTAAAATACCCGATATGGACTCGGGTAATCTCGGCGAAAATGCGGCGCCTGCGCACAGACCTAGGAGCTGACTGCGCAGGCGCCGTATTTCTCCGAGTCCTATTTCGGAGGGCGTGACGCGCCATAGCCGTAGGACTCGGAGAAATACGGCGCCTGCGCAGTCAGCTCCTAGGTCTGTGCGCAGGCGCCGCATTTTCGCCGAGATTACCCGAGTCCATATCGGGTATTTTAGGAAGATGTGACGCGCTATACTGGCGCCGTCCACCACGGGGGACAGAAAAGGAATTCCACTATAATACAGTAAGTGTGCGATAAAAAAAAAAAACCCAGCATACTGGCGCTGACGCCAGTATGCTGGATCGCATGGGAGATATTATGTTTAGGGTGAAATACCGCTTTAATCTTTTCAGCATGACAACAATCCAAATCATACATCCAAATCAACAAAGGAATGGTTTCACCAGAAGGAGATTAAAGTTTTGGAATGAATGACCCAGACCTGAAGCTGATTGAAAATCTTTGGGGTGATCTGAAGAGGGCTGTGCACAGGAGATGCCCTCGCAATCTGAAATATTTGAAGTGTTTTTACAAAGAAGAGTGGGAAAATATTGCCAAGTCAAGATGTGTCATGCTGATAGACTCAAACCCAAAAAGACTGAGTGCTGTAATAAAATCAAAAGGTGCTTCAACAAAGTATTAGTTTAAGGGTGTGCATACTTATGTAACCATATTCCTTTATTTATTTTTTACTTCCCTCCGCCTGAAAGATTTCAGTTTGTTGTTCAAGTGAGTTCTACAATTTAAATGTCACATTAAAGGTGGTAAAAGTTCTGAAATGATTTTATCGATCTTATTTATTTATTTATTTTACATCACAGAAACCTTATATTGCCCCACCCTGCTCCCACCTCACTGGCTGTGATTAACAGCAGTGGGAGCTAATGGCTCCTGCTGCTGCAAATCAGCCAATCAGGAGGGAAAGCCTCGGGTCTTGTGCACCTCGCTAGATCGAAATCAGGCTTAGGTAAGTTGTGGGGGGGGGGGGGCTGAGGAGGGAGAACACTAAAGTTTTTTTTTTTTTTTTTACCATCAGGCATAGAATGCCTGATGGTAAAAAGCCTTCAGCCTTTACAACCACTTTTATGGCATGTTACTCCTTGACTTACCTCAAATTTGGACTTTCTATCCCATGTACCGTGTCCCAAGATTGTGCTCTTTTTTTGTGTTTTTGTTTTTAACCTGTACATTTTCTAAAAAAAATATAACGGTGAAGGCACCACTTAGCTAGGTTGTCGAAGTGCTAAATAATTATAATCTTTAGATTATTCAACCAATCGAACTGTTTACTGTGGGCTTAATCTCAGATTAATAAACAGTTTGCTTTTTTGTACCGTTCTTGTGCATGAGCATTCTAGCATGCATTAGCATGTCTTGCAGTAAAGCGATAATTTGTAAACAAAGCCGGTTACAATGAAGGTTAAACTTTGGTGACCTTGCCTTGTGGTACTAAGGGTCTATTCGTCACCTTTCCAGTACATTTGCGGTAATGACTTCAGACAAGAAGACATTTTTCTGCTCTTTCAGCCTTTCCTCTCTTTGCTTAATCTCCCCCTTATTTATTTTTCCTCTCTCTCTCTCTCCCCCCACCTGATGTGTTCTCTTTGTATCCTGGGAGATTCTCTCCATGCTGAGGTTTCCATAGAAATTCACCTTGTTGATGTTGGATCTCAGTGAGTAGGTGGAAGGAGGGGGAGACGAGTGAGCACCACCTGTTATAAACTGGATGTGATGGAAAACTGCAGAGCATGTCGTTTGCCCCCCTTATATTTTTATGCAGAGCATGAAAAGCCTTACTCGCTTCCTTGCACTTATCGCAGAGCACTATATGCATTCCTCTCTCTCTCTCTGACAGAGCAACACGTATGTGTTGAGTTTGGAAGATCTGCTGGAGGACGGAAGAACCAAAAGTTTGGGCAGTTCTGGGGTTGTGGTATGTCAAATGGGATCCATTCTCATTGTTATGATGATCCACATCTCCGCTTTCTCTTCTCTTCTACCCTTTTCTCCAGGGCACAGCCTCATTTCTTTAGTATCTGTTTGTTCATTACTTTTTACTAGAAACTTGCTAGAGTGTGCTATTGATGTCCGTAATAAAATTCAGTCTTGATCATTGTGGTGACATAAGTAATAAACTGTATGTAGTACTATTGTGACCCATCTGTTGTGCTAACAAGGACAAATGCCATCTAGACATCTGATCAGCATACACAACTAATGAAATGTATTCATGCGGCATAAAATGTTTGTATGTGACATATTTCACCTTTTTCAAAACCGTCTGTAGGATAAAACCATGAAATTTCCCATATACGTCGCTTTAAATTACTCATATGTAGAATTTTATTTTTATTTTTTTTTAAATGCAAAGCTGCCATTATAACATGCGCTTATTTAAAGACCGCTTTAAAAGGAATTATTTGTTCACATTAATCATGCATTGATTGGTCTGAAATGGAGGCATATGAATGCGTTGTGGTACAACGGAATGCAATTTCACATGCTCATTCACTATGACCATTTGTTTTTCAGGTTTTCTGTTTTAATAAGGGTCATTGGGGTTGGAGTCATTGTAGATCCCTCTATTCAAGAAACATTTGGTGTTATGTACAGAATTATCAGATAACAAGACTTTTTCCTGAGTAGCCAATCAGATTATGCCTTTCATTCTGCCATACTGCACTTGGATACAAAACTTTGCTATATGCAACTGAAACGGTTCTTTTTTTTCAGACCTTTACAATACAGTACAATTTCCTTTTATGTAATTTGTAAATCAATAATGTTCATGTTGAGTGCCATTAAGTTACTTAATAGTTGGGTAAGGTAGTTATGACATAGGGACGTCATGTTGCCTCTGGGAGTCTGAAATCGTTTTTCTAACATTGCTACAGTTTTCTAGTCAGCCTTACTCAGGAAGAAATATTTGAACTAAAGCAAATCTTTTAACTTGCCGTGACCTAAAAACACAGTAAAGTTATAGAAGAATGTTTGTTGCAAAAACGCAGAGGTACCTTTAGCAGACTTGTTTAACCGCCCAATGTCACCTGACATTCAACCCGTGTGTACTAGGCTTTAGATCGCACAATGCAAGGAGGCTCTACTAAGCAAATAGGAACTTCAGCTAGAAAATTAGCATTTTGCAGCTCCCTTATTCAGCACCACTTGTCTTATACAGATGAATAGGTTAGCCCAACACAAAGCAAGCGGATTTATAGTTGGTGGGTCAAAAATATTTGTCTCTTGGTGTCTCTAGTAATAATGTGCTGACATTTTTTGCATTACTTTAGTTTATTACAAATTCACTGCTAAACCTCTCACACAACTAGGATTTTCTAACTGAGCACATTTAATGGAAAGTGTTTTTTAACCACTTCAGCCCCGGAAGGATTTACCCCAATAATGTCCAGAGCACGTTTTACAATTTGGCACTGTGCTGCTTTAACTGCTAATTGTGGGGGTCATGCAAAGCGGTAGCCAAACTAAATTTACATCCTTTTTCCCCACAAAATAGAGCTTTCTTTTGCTGGTATTTGATCACCTCTGGGATTTTTTTTTTGTGTGATATAAAAATTCAAATCAACTCAATTTGTCATATGTTTTAGGCCAACATTTATTCAGCCACGTCTTGGTTAAAAAAATTCAATAAGCGTATATTTATTGGTTTGTGCAAAAGGTATAGCTCCAAACTATGGTACATTTACTGAAATTTGTGCAGCTTTTACTTTGACTGCCTATCATTTCTTGAGGTGCTAAAATGGCAGGGGAGTATAACCCCCCCCCCTCAAATAACCCCATTTTGGAAAGTAGACACCCCAAGGAAGTTTTTGAGAGGCATGTTAAGCACATTGAATATTACATTTTTTGTCACAAGTGATTAAAAAAAATATTTTGCTTTTCAAACAGAGTTGTTACTGAAATCATATATTGCTCACACATGACATGGATTTATGTGGAATTACACCCCAAAATACATTCTGCTTCTTTTCCTGAGTACAGGGGTACCACATGTGAGACTTTTTGGGAGCCTACCCGTGTACAGGACCCCAAAAACCAAGCACCGCCTTCAGGATTTCTAAGGGCATACATTTTTGATTTTACTCCATGTGCGTCCCCTGGTTAACTATTTGGAAGCCGATTAGAGCCAACAGGCTGTAATCAGAAAGCCTATCAGAGCCGCTGGCACTGATACACTTCCAAAGCCAACCAACTACTGTTTATTCAGATGGCCGGCATTTACCAGGGGGGCGACCATCTGAATAGTGAGCGGCAGCCGCGACAATACAGAGATTCACGCAATGCATGAATCTATGTATTATTGCCTTCAGTGGCGGTGCAGGATAGAGAGGGGGCGGCCCTCTATGGACGCACTGCCACTGCTCCTCACTACCTATAAGGCCCCATACACACGATCGGACATATCCGATGAAAACGGTCCGCGGACCATTTCCATCGGATATGTCCGATCGGGAGTTTGATCCGATGGCGTGTACACACCATCGGATCAAATTCCCCGCCGCCGGACGGCGCGGTGACGTGGCGGTGACGTTGACGCCGCCACGTCACCGCACCAGGAAGTTAAACACTTCCGCGCATGCGCCGAATCCATTCGGCAGCGGCGCGGCGGCGGTGGGGGCCGACATGTCTGCTGGTAAGTGTACTAACCAGCAGACATGTCGGGCGGACAGATTCCACCGGATAGATTTCAAAGCTTGCTTTGAAATCTGTCGGGTGGAGAAATCTGTCCGCTAGCCCATACACACGAGCGGAGATGTCTGCTGAAACGGTCCATCGGACCGTTTTCAGTGGACATATCCCCTCGTGTGTACGCGGCCTTACAGTTTCGGAGGCCATGAAATTCCCAGATAGCACAAACCCCTCCCCCCCCCAAATGACCTCATTTTGGAAAGCAGACACACCTTGGCATTTCATTGCATCCTAAACTGTGAAAAGCAGTGATGAGTGAAATCACCATTTTGCGCCCCTTAGAAAGCCTGAAGGCGGTGCTTGGTTTTTGGTGCTACTGGCAATCAAAGGGTTAAAATCTGGCGCTGTCTGGGATTTACGCCAACTAGCTAACCCATGACACTAAATACATTTATCAGAAAAGAAAAGATTTGTACACCTATATACTAATGCCACAGTGACAGGGAGTGAAAGGGTTAACTGGGGGTGATCAAGGGGTTAAACCTTTATTAGGGACTATATGGAGGGTACCCTAAACCTATCTGGGACTACCACTATCTGCCCTAATGCTGATTAGTGTCACAAGTGACACCAGTATAGTGATCAGTGAAAAATCTGAAAACTGCACTTGGTGACACTGACAGGGAGTGACTAGGTTGACTGGGAGGGGGGAGCGATCAGGGGGTTAAAAGTGTGCCTATGTGTCCTGGTGTTAGTGAAGTGCTTGGTGTACTCACTATGGATGTCTTCTCCTCTCGTGCTGGAACAGGAAAGGACCCTACAAGAGGACATTACCTCATTTACTCTGCCTGTGTTTACATTACACAGGCAGAGGAGGCTTTTCATTTGCCAGAACCAATCAGCAAGTTCAGGCCAGAAATCATTGGCCTAGGCCTGTTGATCGATCGGTTCTGTAATGAATCTGATCACCGCGGGGACGGCCGGGGCATGCGCGACGTACAGCCATGACGTTTTGTGCAGCCGAATTAACCTGCCACAGTATAACTGTGACGGCTGGTTGGCAATTGGTTAAGTGCTCAGATATAGTCAGCTTGAGCTTTCTTGTAAATGTCATTGCTGCCCTCTCCTTCGTCTGGACCCTTTATATCTACCTCTTATTGTGATAGCGACCACAAAATAAGAGTTGGGGGGGGGGGGGGGCAAAACCAACTAGGAAAAACTGAGATTGTCATTGCCTATGTCTCTTAATTCTTTTGATGGCTTTGACATGCAGTTTTCAATTCTTAGACAGGTTTACATAAAGGACATAGTAAAAGGGTAATATACTCTCTTTCCAGCATCATATTCAGATTTTTTTGGTCCCACACCGTTCTGTTCAGATGCTGCAAGCAAAATAGTTCAGCACTACTGGGTATGGTTGAGTATGTGACGGGTAGGTGCCTCTTGAATTGCATAGCACTGTACCATGAGAAGTCCTTGGTCCAATGTACACTTTGGCGAGTTGGTTTGAAACTTACACACCTTTTTTGGTCCCAGAAGCTAAATGAAGCAGTGCATAATTGAAGGAAGGCAAGTACAGTAAAACCTTGGATTCCGAGTAACGCAGATTACGAGCCTTTCGCAATACGAGCTAATTGTTTCTTTAAAATCCCGACTCAATTGGCAGTTTCAAGCCTCAGGGGTGTGCAGTACCGCATGTGGCCAGAGGTTCAGGGGCGCCAGTGACGCTCCGGCACCCCCTCCCCCCCCCCCCGCCACCTCTAGCCACATGCAGTGCTGCATACACTAGCAGTGACACTGGAATGTATTATCTGAGTTTTTATTGGTTCCTATGGGGAAACTCGCTTTGATATACAAGTGCTTTGGATAAAAAGCATGCTTCTGGAATGAATTATGCTCCTAATCCAAGATACAACTGTATTTGCTTCTGGGGAAAGGGGAAAGGGGGGGAAAGTGACCCCTTTAGCTTCCCCTGCATGAGAAAAAAAAGTGGTCACTGTAAATGGTGCAGAGGGCAACCATTAGTATATAGAATCTGTCTAAAAGAAGCTGGACGCCTGTAAGTATTTAACATGGAATGAACATTTTATTACACTGACTTTAAGGCCGTGTACACACGGCAGAGAACCTCGACGGGCAGAACACATCGTTCCGCCCGTCGAGGTTCCCTGCCGGCCGTCGAAATCGGCGACCCGCCCGTCGGGAATGGCAACCAGCCATTCTTCCAGGCGGGCCGTCGAGCAAATAGAGAGCGTGCTCTCTATTTCTGCTCGACGGGCTTCCCGACGGGAAGCTCGCCGAGAGCGTACACACGTCCGAGGTCCTCGCTGGAATGCAGCTTCCAGCGAGGTTCTCGCTGGTTTCCAGCGAGAACCTCGGTCGTGTGTACACGGCCTAATCCGCACACAGGCAGAGTAAAAACGTGTTGCTTTGTCGAAGTAGAAAATTATCTTAAATCATATTGATTTTTTAGATGAAAGTTTCTGTTCAATTCTCATCTTTTTAGCACAGATCCGATCCATATGCTTTCTCTGCATTTTTGTTACTTGTGTTTTTTTGCTTTGAATTATTTTGTAGATTTTTTTGATTTATTTAATAATTTTATAAATATAAGAACTGGAGTCAAGCAATGAATTGCCTTTTTATTCCCTGAGCTAAATTGTAACTGAAGCTGAGTTATTGCTATGGGCAATACCCCAGCTTATCCTCCCCCCCAGGTATTTGCACCCCCTTCCGGCCACACAGTCTGCGGGTAGACTGCGGGCAGGACGTCAGAACCCATCCCCCCTGTTGTGTTCTGGGAAACACACAGCTCCCATAACACAGCAGGAACCAGTCAGCACGGCGCAGCGCAACTCGCTCATGCGCCATAGGGAACCGCGCAGTGAAGCCGGAGTGCTTCGCTTCCTAGTTCCCTCACCGATGATGGCGGTGGGGGGCAGCAGAGTGACGAGCGATCGCTCATGCTTTGCTGCCGACGGCGCTGGAATCCAGGACTGGTAAGTGTGCTAATAAAAGTCAGCAGCTGCAGTATTTGTAGCTGCTGGCTTTTAATATTTTTTTTTTTTCGACGGACATCCTCTTTAACTTAACTTGAGAAATTGTGCTCTAAAGCTCCCTCCAGTGCTAGTCTCATGGTCACGTTCTCTGCTGGGGTGGAGTATTATCCAATCTGTGTTTCTAGCATTTAGCAGAAATCTTATTATTTTATGTATATAGAAAGATATTATGTATGTATGTATGTATGTATGTATGTATGTATATATAATCTATATTTCCTAGCAAGGCTTTATGCAATCTATGGGGACCATTTCTTGTACTGATCAGTCTAGTGATTGAAAAAGAAAAATTAAACGGAACTATACTGCATCTAAGCACCACAAACCAAAACAGCCATTTATTTCATTTTTAATATTCAGGGCAAACTTGCTGATCACTTGGTAATGGCAGTATGAATGAAGAAAGTAAAGGAGATTTTTTATTGTTTTGCAGTGCCTTGGTCTACTCTACAGCCTTGACCCGCTTCTGGTCCGTCCGTCCATTTACTGCTGCAGCACCTGTATGTTGTTGCCTCTTCCAGGTTTGGTACATGCGGTGACCCTATTCTGCTGTGATTGGAATACGGCGAGAGCCAATCAGTGGGTCCTGCGGTCTGCTTATGTAAACAAGGCAGATCGCCATCCTGTCAGAGAGGGAGATTTAATTAGGAACACAGATTTCTCTCTTCCTCCAGTTAAGCCATCCCCCACACAGCTAGAAATCGCTTCCTAGGAGTACACTTAAAGGTTTTTTTTTTCATAATAAGCATCCTTTACCTGCAGACATTTCTATTTTCACTTTCTCATTGTTTGTTTTTGCTCAGAAGTTGCTCTATTTCTTCTCTGTTCTGTTCACTTCCTGCTTGTCTGATTGTTACTCACCAACGTGAAGGGAGGCTTTACTGTGGTGGTCAGTGACGTGCTCGCCCCCTCCTGGGAACTACATCTGTGCGGCAGGACGCTCTCTACGTGTTAGACTTCAAGCAGGTGTGAATTACTGGGCGTGCCGCAATGCACACTGGGAAATGTAGTTCTTACATGAATGAGCGCCGGAAACCAGGAAGTGAATGAGAGAACAGAAACTAGAACACCGGAGGTGATATAGATGAAGGAATTTAATAGGTATTTACTTGTTTTAACAGAATCTTTACACTATTCTGTCTACCTTGCAAACATTTTTTTTTTCCTTTACAACTTCTTTAACCCTTTAATTACCCCTGATAACCCCTTCCCTACCAGTATCATTAGTAGTCCACAAAAAGTGTCACTCAGTGTCCAATTTGTCCGCCGCAATGTCGCAGTCCATTTTTTTTTTTATTGGATATCTTTTTTTAGCACAAAGTAAAACTTTTTTTTTTTTCAAAATTCTCATTCATTTTTTGTTTATAGCGCAAAAAAATACTGCCAAAAGAAAACTCTATTTGAGGGGGGGCATTCATTTTGTTGGCGTACAGCGCACGACCGCGCAATTGTCAGTTAAAGCCCTTCATGACTAGGCCATTTATTGTGATGCGGCACTGTGTCACAAAAAATGGCCTAGTCAAGAAGGGGGTGAAACCTTCCGGAGCTGAAGTGGTTAAAGGGTAACTTCACTTTCGTGGGGGAATAACAAAAAAAGAAAAAATAATATAGCGTATACAATTGTGACACAAGTCATATTGTAATTGAATGTTATGAACCACTTAAGCCCCGGACTAAAATGCAGCTACAGGACCAGGTCCCTTTTTGCGATTCGGCACTGCGTCGCTTTAACTGACTGAGCTTTCTTTTGGTGGTATTTGATCACCTCTGCGGTTTTTATTTTTTGCGCTATAAACAAAAATAGAGCGACAATTTTGAAAAAAAAATCAATATTTTTTACTATAATAAATATCCCTTAAAAAAAATATATATATATAGATATATATATCTATATATATATATCCTCAGTTTAGGCCGATACGTATTCTTCTACCTATTTTTGGAAAAAGAAATCGCAATAAGCGTTTATCGGTTGGTTTGCGCAAAATTTATAGCGTTTACAAAATAGGGGATAGTTTTATTGCATTTTTGTTAAAAAAAAAATTCACTACTAATGGTGGCGATCAGCGTTTTTTTTTTTTTCGTGACTGACATTATGGCGGACACTTCGGACAATTTTAGACCATTGTAATTTTCACAGCAAAAAATGCAGTTAAATTGCATTGTTTACTGTGGAAATGACAGTTGCAGTTTGGGAGCTAACCACAGGGGGCGCTGTAGGGGTTACGTGTGACCTAATACATGTTTACAACTGTAGGGGGGTGTGGCTGTAAGTCTGACGTCATGGATATACGTTGGTTTGCCCAGCCATGCCATTCTGCTGACGTAAATCGGCATTGGGTGGTCCTTAAGTGGTTAAAAATTTGCTTTCCCTTTCAATCTGCAGCCGCTGTAATTTCCTGAAAATGCAATAGGTCTACCCGGAGGTGTTCTGTGTACAGAACGTCCCTCAGAAACATAATTTCCGGCTTGTGTGATTGGCTCATTAATTTTCCCAGAAGCCTGCACTCAGATTTGAGGCGTCCCCTGCAGCAAAATTTCATTTTTGGTGAGATACTTCCAATAGGAACACATCTAAAGGGATGCAGACTCAGCAGCTTTCTTCATTGGTGCTCTTCAGCTTTCAAAGCTGATTGATCATTATAAAACCACTCCCATTAGACTCTCTTTCCCACATGGATGCAGACAAACACACAGGGATTTCTTCAGAATAAGAAAAGGTAGGACTCTGAAACTAAGTTAGTTAAAATCCTTGCCATGTACATAGATCATCCAGAGGGGAATGTTTTTTTTTCTCAGACAAAATTACGTAGTTATTAAAGCGTAAATCCACTTTTGTTAACACGACAGATTTTCTTTAATACATTTTTCAAAATTCTACAAAGACCAAAAGTGAAAAGCATTGGTTACAATATTTTGTAATTTGGTTTTAATATTTATTTTTATTAACTTGTTATTAGAGTTAATGTATTCTGCTTGTCCTATGTTTTCATTGCATATGTAGCAGTATTGAAATAGATATTCGCTCCCCCTCAACATCTGAGCATCTAACATATCACAGTCTCTTCTTTTTTCATAAATATGGATTATTTCTGATGGTATGAGTGAGTTTAGAAATATAGCACTTATTTGTAGGTCTTTCTGGGTCAGGGCACTTCATTTGGTTTAACCCTCTACTGGTGTACAAGTGGAAAATATCTAGCTGGGGTAAGGGTTTCTCAGGAGAAGGTGATCCTAGTTGAGGCGAGCATACACAAGGTACAATGGAACCTGAGTAACAGACGCAGAACATTTACTTGCATCTTAATGAACAAGATGTTTTGTGTGGGCATGTTTATTTACGCCATAAGGTAAGCCCATTTGCTCCAAAGAGCAAATGATAAAGAATAACTGAGCTTGTACTGAAAAGGTTACTTTAAAAAGTATATACAATATGGTTAGCCAATGTTCTAGCAAAAAGGCAGGACGTGGGGATTGCCAACTGGGCCTCAAATATGACAATAAAAACTGCAAATCTGCAGTTTCTTAAATATCTACTGGGGCCCCTTGACTGCATAGACTATTTACTGAAAAGTTGAATTTAGCCTTTAAAGCTATTGACATTAACAATTGTTGCATCGGCCACTAAAGCACCCCTGGTAGTGGTCCTATTTGTCTCGATCACTGTCACTGTCTTTAAGTCAAATGAGTAAAAGAAGACTGTTGTATGCAGCCCTAGCATGTTGTTTCAAACCTGTGACTGTCATTTTTTCTGGACAGTGGGTTCTGCTTATACATATGTATAAAAGTAAAAAGAGAAGCCTAGTATTACTGAATCTGGTCATTAAAGTGGTTTTAACCCTAAAAAATGAAATAAAAAGGGAGATCCTGTTTCCTTTATAGCAGGTTAAACAGCACAGTGCTTGTGCTGTCAAATCTGTCCCTCTGTAAGCTGGAAAAAAAACGGTCTGATCCTGCCTATTCCTGTGTTTTCCCTTGAGCTGCTGACCACAGTAATCATGGCTGCTGAGCCCTGATTACTATGGTCAGTTTACGTGCATCCATCCTCCACTGACCTCGCTCCTTCCCTCCCTCCCTCCTGTCCTCTCCTGTATGTGAGCCGGCTCCGCCCCCCAATCCTGACACTATTCGTAGCAAAGTAAACTTATTAAGGCTGGATTCACACTTGTGCGGTGCGAATTCCAGCTCTGTTATCTCTGCAAAAAGATAACCGAGCTGTTCAGCGTTTCATGTGTGGTGTAGCTACGGACTTAATGACCTGGAGGGGGGGGGGGGGGGAGACGTGTAGCCAGCATGGAGAGAAATCCTGTTGAGAACTGAACACATCTGTGAATCAGATGCGTACCCATAGAAGATAATGGGCCTGAATTCGCACCTGAGCCGCATCGCAATGCCTAGAAAACGCACACGTTTTTTGGGCAATGCGCAGTGCGACTACATCGCACATATGTGAACCAGCCTCATTAACAATGTATTTTATGTTATGCAAATTGGATGCGGTGTAAGCCGCACCCAATTTTCATAGGTGCGAACAGGGCCCTAAACATTTCTCTGCCAGCCCTTCTTTTATTCAGCCCTAACACACTGTGTACATGCTGGTTGAAAACTGCCTCTAAATTTTTTTTTTCAGATCTCTTCTGGCTGGTCACGTGACTCCCGGCCGTTCTCCTACTCCATCTACTGGTTACAGCGTGAGGGGCCAAGATCTTCTTGTGACGTTCAGCCCTTCTCCGTTGTAGCCCTTAGATGGGGACAAGAGCAGCTGGGAGTCATGTGACTGGCCTGAGGAGATCTGAAAAAAGGTATTTAGAGGCATCGTTTTTAACAAGCATGTACACAGTGTGTTATGGCTGGATTAAAGGATTAAAGAGAGGGGCTAACAGTGACTTTTTTTAAGGTTACAACCACTTTTTAAGTTTCTTAAATCATCACCCTAAAAAAAAAAGTTCTATGTAGGTTTTGGGTGACAGCAGGAGACTAAAAGGAGGAAAGGTTGTCTGTGACAGAAAGACAGATAAAATAATAACTAACCATTTAACTAGAAAAAGTATTTTGTTGCATTCTGTATCCCTATTGGAGAGATTTTCTACCAATAGGGACACAGACCACACACAAACCTGATAAGGGTTCCATCCCCTTCCCATCTAAACTGAGAAAAAAAAGCAGAATAATTTATTCTGGCCGTTGAAATAAATTATCCTTTTGATTCTAAGTGCTAAACATGCCTAGCGTAGCAAAACTGCTGCTCCTGGACAAGATAGCAGCGTTATTTAAAAGCCCCTGCCACTAAATGCTGCTAAAGTCTGTCTGTCTGTGTGTGTGTGTGTGTGTGTGTGTGTGTGTGTGTGTGTGTATGGATACGTAGGATAACAAGTAGGGGAGTTCAGAGGCAGGAAAAAGAACTGTGTGAGGTTAAAGCCCCCTACTTTAAATGCTTTTTTTTTCTGGCCTAGAAAACGCACACGTTTTTTGGGCAATGCGCAGTGTGACTACATCGCACATATGTGAACCAGAAAATTATTCTGGCCAGAGAAATTAATTAATGCCCAAGCGCTTGACGCCTGTAAAAGCAGCTAAACTCTTGTAAAAGCTTTAACCACTTCAGACCCGCGCTATTGACAAAATACGTCAACAGAGCGGACCTGAGGCGCCAACTAGACGTCTTTGGACGTGATTTTTAGTGCATTACTCGTGCGCGCCACTGGGTGGCGTGCGGCGGGTAAACACTGTCCCGCCGCATCGCTGGGGATCCGATGCATGTACCTGGTGGCCGCGATGTCCGTCTGGTACATGCGATCGGCGGGAAAACGAGGAGATGACAGCAGGGACGTGGATCTCTGTGTGTAAACACAGAGCTCCACGTGCTGTCAGAGGAGAGGAGACCGATCTGTGTCTCTTGTACATAGGGACACAGCATCGGTCACCTCCCCCAGTCACCCCCCTCCCCCCACACAGTTAGAACACACCCAGGATACACATTTAACCCCTTCCTCACCCCCTAGTGTTAACCCCTTCCCTGCCAGTCACATTTATACAGTAATTAGTGCATTTTTATAGCACTGATCGCTGTATAAATGTGAATGGTCCCAAATTTGTGTCAAAAGTGTCCGATATGTCCGCCGCAATATCGCAGTCGCAATAAAAATCGCAGATCGCTGCCATTACTAGTAAAAAAAATAAAAAAATAAAAAAAATCATAATTCTGTTCCCCATTTTGTAGGCGCTATAACTTTTGCGCAAACCATCGCTTATTGCGATTTTTTTTTTTACAGAAATACGTCAAAAAATACGTATTGGCCTTAACTGTGAAAAAAAAAAGTATTTTTTAAAAAAAAAATTGGATATTTATTATAGCAACAAGTAAAAAATATATATATATTTTTTAAATTGTCGCTCTTTTTTTGTTTATAGCGCAAAAAAAAAAAACGCAGAGGTGATCAAATACCACCAAAATAAAGCTCTCTTTGTGGGGGAAAAAGGACGTAAATTTTGTTTGGGAGCCACGTCGCACAACCGCGCAAATGTCAGTTAAAGCGACGCAGTGCCAGAAGCTGAAATTTCGCCTGGGAACGAAGGGGGTTTGTGTGCCCAGTAAGCAAGTGGTTAAACACTTTTGGCAGAAAAAACGCCAGATGCTTGTAAAATGCTGCTGCCAGGATTGAAGGCTTTTAGGGCAGTTCGCACAATGTCTTATGTGCATGAGACCTTTAATGGCCCCTTTTAGCTTGTACCTGGTGAAAGTGCCAAGTTGAATTACTGCCCATTGCAACCTGTTGGCTTCCAACTGTCATGTTTAGTGTCCAGGTGGAAAAATAAATCATGGAAGTTGATTGGTTACTCTATAAAACAAGAAATGTTACTTTTTTAGCATGGCTTTCATGCCTAAGGCCAGTGTGACACCCACATGTGTTTTTTCAACACCACATTTAGAAGGTGTTGGATTAGATTACATAGAAGGCCATTTCAATAAAGATATTTTTAAATACAGC
Organism: Rana kukunoris; assembly: GCA_029574335.1. Lineage (NCBI taxonomy): Eukaryota > Metazoa > Chordata > Amphibia > Anura > Ranidae > Rana > Rana kukunoris. The sequence continues at coordinate 235,961,078 of CM056052.1, read as the reverse complement.
AATGTTTAAAGGGGTGTTCCAGCCCATTTTTATGTTTATTAAAAGTCAGCAGCTACAAAAAGTGTAGCTGCTGGCTTTTAATAAACATACACTTACCTGCTCCAGGGTTCCAGCGACGCGCCGGCCGGTGCTCCGCTCCTCTCCCCCCCCTCCCTGGCCGGCGTCTTCATGGCAAGTGTGGGCACCCGGCCGTGACAGCTTTCGGCTTCACGGCCGGGCAACCACTGCGCATTCGCGAGCGGCGCCGTTCCGATTGGACAGGCGATCACCTCGGACCTGTGACGTGTCCTAGGCGATCGCCTACAGGGAGGGGCTGAATATAGGTGATTAAGCTAATCGCCTAACCAGCCCCTCGGCAGAAGGAGGAAGTGGACAGGAAGTCCCACTCCTGAAGCCCCCACTCCCCCCCCCCCAAAAAAAAATGACATGCCAAATGTGGCATGTAAGGGGGTGAGGAGTGGGTTAAGCGGAAGTTCAATTTTTGAGTGGAACTCCGCTTTGATATTTTGTGTTATAATTGAATTCTGCAAGGGGTTGTCTAACAGTTAGCTCTTGTATCTGGCAGCTGACTATCTTAATGAGACCCTTGTGCTACATCATAGAAAGCAACTAAAGGTCCCCCTAAAGCTTTCAGATCAGGGATATTTATGTAGTGTAATCAAAGCTAGCCAGAGCTGTCCATTGTTACACACAATGATGTACATTTTATTTCTCTGTCGCATCTACTTCCTACCCAAACAATACAGTTTGATGTACTTGCTCATAGTGTAGTGAAGTCAAATCCCCAGTCCACCCTGATCTTCTAGTCTGAAGTTGAAATATTAGGTGGCATCACTACTGCATTTACATAAATGACTACAGCAAGACCATTACTTTTCGACATCTGCACATAACCTCTCTTACTGTTTAACAGTAAATCAGGTGCAATCATTATTTGAGTGTCCTTTTGGGCTGTCCAGCAGGATGATGCATAGCTTTGTTGACCATGCCAGTGTTCTATTATGTAATACTGACCATTTTATTGGTTAGTCTTGTGTAATAATTCCTGGCTCTCACTGAAGCCATCTGACCATTTTTGGTGTGCCATACTACATGGAATGATAATTCCTACAAACCACTGATGCCTTCTGTTCACGTAAAATGCTACCCTACAAGACTATTCTTTGATCCAATGTATGTGTGTAATTTATTTACAGATTCCTTTTGAGGATAGATAAATTTTTTATATATATATATATATATATACAAACACGCACGCACGCACGCACGCACGCACGCACGCACGCACGCACACATATACATATACATACATAATAAATACATTTATTTAGTTCGTTTTAAAGGCATTTAATTTAGAAGTTTGATGGCTTCTTGGAAATGATTAAAACCCGGTGTTATTACTTAATAAAGTATTCTGAATTTATTCGCAGTGATGGCTTTGTCAGGCATATTATTGACTGGGAACAAAAAGGGTTACCTTGCAGGCCACTCTATTGTCTAAGAAGTTTCCAATATTTTGCAGTACTATGAAATTGGACATTTATTTAGACAAAAAATGCCTCTCGGTTGTGTTCAAGACTGATATGACTACGGGATTAACTTATTTTGTGGCCACAATTTGTTTCCATCACTACTACCAGTGGAGGCTCATCTTTGGTGGCCCTTCCCTCCCTAACCCTCACTCAAGGAATTTTGTGGTGGATCATGATAATGGTAAGAAATATACAGCTAAATCTAAAAATATATATTTTTTTTTTTTACTATTCTGAGCCAGTTTCCACTTTGAAAATAAAACAAAATCAAACAAATTCCATTACCATTTATCACTTTTGTCCTGAAAAACAATGGTTTCATTTACCTGGATACACTAAATTGTTGTGATATCCACTGTTTTACTAACATGTGGTTAAGTTGCAAAACTAAATACCTTGTAAAGGTATTAACTGACTGTTGGACAAACTGTGCATTCTTCTGCACACTATGGCCCAGATTCATCAAAGAAGTACGCCGGCGTATCTCCAGATACGCCGCCGTTATTTCAAATGTGCGCCGTCGCATCTTTGCACCAATTCACAAGGCGAGATACGGCGAAAAACACGGCTTCAGCCGTCCGACGTAACTTGCCTACACCGGCATATCGTGGGCGCATAGTTACGCTGTACGCATTCGGCGTTCCAATTATAAATGTGCAAATAAGCAAGATACGCCGATTCACGAACGTATATGCGCCCGGCCGCTTCATATACGCATGCCCAGTTCGGCCGGCCATTCATTAGCATGGGGTCACAATTAATTTAAATAGATGGCGCCCACCTCTTTCCTACTTTAAATTAGGCGGGCTTACGCCGGCCACTTTACGCTATGCCGCCGCAACTTACGGAGCAAGTGCTTTGTGAATACAGCACTTGCCTCTCTAAGTTGCGGCGGCATATATTTGATACGCTACGCCCCACAAAGATATGTTACGCTACCTGAATCTGGCCCTATATGTAATTGTGTGGTGCAACATACTGACCTCAAACATGCTAACAATCTGTCCCCTCCTTACCCAAGACTGCCAGACCCAAGTTTGTGAATTTCAGCATTTGAATATTTCAGTTATCGGAACATTCATTCTAATTCCCCCCACACACGATCACTTTATGTGATGAAAAAAAACGACGTTTTCTGTGAAGTAAAAAACAACGTTTTTGAAACTTCACTTTTCAAAGACGATGTTGCCTACACACCATCGTTTTTTCACAAAAAGCGAGATTACGTTCACCACTCTTTTCCATTGAAGCTCGCTTCATAACTAGCTTCTGGGCATGCGCGGGTTGAAAAACGTCGTTTTAAACGACGTTTTTTGCTACACACGGTGACTTTTTGTGAAACAAAAAAACAACGTTTTGAAAAACGAAACATAAAATTGAAGCATGCTGCAATTTTTTTGTGTCGTTTATTACAAGACATAAAACAAAGTTTTCCCCTACACACGGTCAATGAAATTGACGTTTTTAAAAACGTCATTTTTTTTCAGCACATAAAGTGATCGTGTGTACGCGGCATTGGGCAAGCCAAAATCATTCAAAGATGAACATAAATGACGGTTTAACTAAAAATTGCATTAAAAAAGCCTGGTAATAGCATAAAATAGATTTGGCAAGCTTTTATAGGTGTTGTCATTTCTGTTAGCTATTAGGTGACTACGTTCAAGCTGTGCCGCTACATGTCCACCTACCATTGGTTTTTAAATGGGGCCACTTCTTATTGCATAACCTGGTCATTCCAGCAGCAATGATTCTTGCTACAGGAATCCAGCAGCTGCAGCTACTGTACCTGGCTGTGTGAAGGAGTCCTTATTCTATATCTGTGGTCCACGATAGATAAGGAAATGTAATAAGGAAAGATTAGATTAGATTAGATAAAAACCATGTGGTACTTCACTTCTTTGTCACGCAACTCATAACTGAGGCAGGAAGGAATGACCTACAGCCTTGGAAACCGGATTGCTGCAAAGACCTGGTACCCTAGATTTATTGATCTCTAATTTATGTGAAGTTATATAGATCAGTTAATATATACAGTAGATCAGTAAAATATGCAGTTTTATAATAATTATAATAATTATTGTCCCGTAGAAAAACTAAAGGTATATTAAAAAAATAAAATAAAAAATAGAGGTTCTGATCAGTGATTAAAAAAAAGTTCCTAAATGTTTTATCCTTCAGATCCCTGGTATTTTGCGCTACCCACATACATTTTTGTGTCAGACATCACATTGCTTACTATCACACGTCTGTCATCATGCATTTTATTATATTGTAGTGCTGCGATTTCTGCTGTCTGACCCCTATTGTTTTTCTTCTGCATTAGTTACATGTTGAAGACACTGGTGAAATGTTACCCAAGTCTCGACGTGCACTCACTATTCATGAAATTACGGCTCTTGCTCGCTCCTCTCTACATGGTGAGTTTAAGAAATAATGTCACAACTTCCAAAATATGTTATTTTTCGTAGACTGTAGAGAGTGGACAGTTTTTAATAGATGTTCCTTCATGAAATGTACAAATTATAGTATTACTTTCACGTTTATTCACTTTTTTATATCACACTAACACATGCAAAAAAAACGTATATTGTGCAAAGTTCAGTAAACCATAGCAACAAATTCGATTTTATCTTTTGATGATTCCTTTGCATATGGGTAGAATCTGATTAGTAGTGGTTTATATTAAAGTGTTTCTAAACCCACAACAGTATAATCAGTCTGCATATGCAGTAAAGCATGCTTGTTATACTCACTGTGGAACTTAAAGGAGTTGTAAAGGATTATTTATTTATTTTTTGCTGAAATTACTGTTTACAGGGTATAGAGACATAATAGTTAACTGATTCAGTTTAAAAAAACAATTAAAAATAGAAAAAATTCAATCATATAATGTACCTGCAGTTTCCTTTTTGCATGCTGCTTCCTGGTTCTCTGATGTACAGAGCCACAGAGCCAATAGAGGGCAGTGATGGTTTGGAAAACAAAAGTGATTGGTGCTGAGGGATTTTAGACATACAGTTATCACAACACCTTGATTAGTGACCACAGAGAGAAAGCTCCCAGGACTGTGGTTATCAGGAAACGGACAACCAGGAAGTGTGGAGATCAGAAAAGAATTACAGCAACTTGAGAGCAAAAACGAACAATGAGGACATGGAAACAGCACTGCATTAAGGTAAAGGAAGCTATTGAGATAAAAAAAATCCTTTACAAACCCTTTAAGGGGCTAATCTTGAGTATTGTGTAAAAAGTCTGTTTGATCCTGTCTTCTATGATCCTCCCCTTCTTCCACAGTCCCCAATCATCTTCTGATGGAGATGCCTTAAGGGCACTCTGCACATGCTCAGTTTGGTGTGTATTGCTAGATAGATAGATTTTCTCTTGAGAGGGTGCATGTGATCAGCACAGGGCCAATCAGCACTGTCGAGACAGAGGGTCAGGGGTCCTGCAAGCTTTAACCAGACACTGGTAGAAGTCACAAGACTGTTATATACTGCTGATGACAAAATGTATTTAACAGTTTATAATTATTTAAATAACTGCATTTCCATGTTCTGTGTACTGTGACAGACTAGGTATAGTGATTGCAGGGTCCTGGATTTAGTAACACTTTAATACATATTGAACATAACTCTTTCCCTTATCCAAGAGTAACAGTCAGAGTCCCTTGAACTTGCCTTCTTTTTGACAGCTGATACCAACAGTTAAAAAGGCATTGCAAAGTAAAAGAATGCTTTTAACTACTTAAGACCCGGACCATTATGCAGGTAAAGGACCTGGCCAGTTTTTGCAATTTCTGCACTGCGTCGCTTTAATTGACAATTGTGCGGTCGTGCGATGTGGCTCCCAAACAAAATTGGCGTCCTTTTTTTTTTTCCCCACAAAAAAATATATAATTTTTTTTTTCTCAGTTTAGGCCGATACATATTCTTCTACATATTTTTTGGTAAAAAAATCGCAATAAGCGTTTAATGATTGGTTTGCACAAAATGTATAGCGTTTACAAAATAGGGGATAGTTTTATGGCATTTTTATTAATATATATTTTTTTAATACTAAAAAATACAAAAGATTCTATAAAAATTAATTGTTTACTGTAGGGTTTGCGTGTGACTTCATATGTGTTTCTAACTGTAGGGGGGGTGGGGCTGGACGTGTGACATCACTGATCGCCTTTCCCTATATTTACACACACCTCTCCCCGTTCTCCAGCTCCTGTGACCGATCGCGGGACACCGGCGGCGATTGGGTACCGCGGCCATGGAGCTTCAGACCGGGTCGCGGGCGCTCAACTGCGACCCATGGCTGAGCACTTAAAAGGTGATGTACAGGTACGTGCCTGTGCCCAGCCATGCCATTCTGCCTACGTAAATGTGCAGGAGGCGGTCCTTAAGTGGTTAAAGACCACACATACCAGGTGCAGTTTTTTGACCAATTGCAACTGCTAATAGCATAATAGAGAGCTAGTTACAGAAACTATAAAGATGCTGTAACGGTTACCACCGTTTACGACCTTCCATCCACCCACGACAAGCTTATCCGACACTCCACAATCCAGCAGACACGATCCATTCCATTTCCCATAATCAAGACGAGACACAAGCTCCGTTCTCTCTGGTTTCAAAATGAATGAACACTTTAATGATATCTTAGCTTGCTTATATATCCAGTACAGCATATTAAAGTTAATCACAGGACAATGCAATCTCCACCCCCCTAATCATACACTGGGGCTAATTCTCTAGCAGACATTGCGGCACCGATACTGACGAGACCTATCACATTCCTTTATCAATAGAATTCAAACAGAATACAATCACACAATGAATTTCCCTTCAATCCACATCTAGAGACAGACGGACCGTCTCCGGCAGAAGGGTCTTAACACCTGGGCATCAATAGGCTATCACACAGTGTTATCACACAATGAAGAGGTCTTGGAGCAGACCTGAATTAACACCTTTCAAAAGAATGTGTCCACACATTGAAGAGCCAACAACTTGTGATATCTCAAGACATCCTGCAAACATGAATTATTATTAATGTCCCATCTCATGTAATACATGAATTATGATGATTTTATTAGCCACCCTACGCCCAAAGGGCACAGGGTGGACTTAGACCCAGGAGTTATTAGTGCAGCTGGCACAGGAGTATCTCTCATCCTTCCAAAGTCTCTGGTTGTCATGGGTTAATTCCGTTACAGATGCATACATTAAAATATTAATCTCGTTCAACCCAGTGGACTGAAAAAAGATGCTCATAGACTCCTCCATCCACACTAAACAATGCTGATGGACAAATCTCCCACTGCCTGTTACTGTATTCTGACACCAAACACTTGCAAGTGGTATCAGAATACCTGAAACAAACTGCATCTCATTGTCTGCAGTCACCGTTTGCCCACCTTTGTTCCACCCAGGTATCGAACTGGGTGGTGACAACAGGGCCACCCACTGCTCCAATTTTGGCGGATACACAGGATTCGTCCAATATTTAAGCTATGTATGGCCAGCTCAAAGTGACATTAAATTAAGTATTTTAGAATGATTGATGTAAAAAATAAAAAAATATATAAAATAAGTATACCACAGCTCTGTTAATATGCAGTCCTATGTTGGGGGCAAGCAGGAAAAGGGGCTATGTTCACATATACAAGGGGTTATGGAGAATGAATATAGCCACCCTAGAACAGGAAGTCTGAGGGAAAAAAAGCTTGCATTTGAGAAATGAAAGAGAGGCCTATGATTTAGGGCCCGTCAGACAGCACTGAACAGGCAGGATTCTGTGATAAAGATCACTGCATGGGCTCAGGAATACTTCCAAAAATCACTGTTTGTGAACAAACTTCACTGTGCCATCCAAAAATGCAAGTTGATGCTCCAACATTAACATAATCCAGAAACGCTGGTCTATTGCAAAGTGAAAAACTGACATTATTTTTGGCAACCATGGGAAATGTGCCCTTCGGGCTAAAGAGGAGAGGGGCCATCTGGCTTTTTATCAGAGCTCAGTTCAAAAGCCTGCATGTCTGATGGTATGGAGGTGAATTAGTGCATATGGAATGGACAGCTTGCACATCTGGAAAAGTACCATCAATGCTGAAAGATATATTCAGGTTTTAGAGCAGCATCTGCTCCCATCCAGAAGACCTCTTTTTCAGGAAAGGTCTTGCATATTTCAACTGTCATAGATGCTAAACTGCATCTTTGACAACAGCATAGCTTTGTAGTAAAAGCTAGAGTCCAGGTGCCTAATTGGACTTCTTTGCAGTCCAGACCCTTTACCAATTGAAAATACTTGGTACATCTTGAAATGAAAAATATGACAATATCTACGACTGTTGAGCACTTAGAATGCTATATCGGGCAGCAATTATTATTATTATTTTACAGGATTTATATAGCGCCAACAGCTTGTGTAGCACTTAACATCAGGGAACACAGTACAGTCACAATACAATTCAATACAGGAGGAATCTGAGGGCCCTGCTCATTAGAGCTTAAAATCTAGAAGGAAAAGTCAAGTGGAACAAAGGGTAGTTAGCTGTGGGGGATGATCAGATGGACTCAAATGAAAATACAGTTGTTAGGTGTGGGAAGGATAGGCTTCTCTGAAGAGAAGGGTTTTCAGGGATCCTCTAAAAGCTAATAGAGAAGGAGATAGACGGACAGGTTGGGGTAAGGAGTTCCATAGGCTTGCAGAGGCTCTGGAAAGTCCTGGAGACGAGTATGGGAGCAGGTGATGAGAGCTAGAGAGTAGGAGGTATTGAGAACAACAAAGAGAACCATTGGGTTGGTATTTAGAGACTCGGTCATTGATGTAGCTGGGGGAATGAATGAATGACTTGTATAGCGCTGCACATGCAAACTGAATCACCTCTAGGTGCTTTCTGCAGCCAGTGTCTTCCCAGCTGGTGCAGTCATTTACCTTGTAGGATCTTGACACGCTTGGGACACACAGTCGTACACACACATATATATACTGGGCCAATTTGGCCGGGGTCCAATTAACCTACCAGCATGTCTTTTGAGTGTAAGAGGAAATTGGAGTACCCAGAGGAAATCCACTAGGGCAGAGTTGTGGATGGCTTTGTAGGTAATTGTTAGTAGTTTAAATCTAATTTGTTGGGTGAGCAGAAGCCAGTGGAGGGATTGACAGAGAGGAGTAGCAGAGACAGAGCCGTTGGTAAGGTGGATGAGTCTGGCAGCAGCATTCATGATGGACTGAAGGGGGGTTAGAGTATGAAGCCAATGAGGAGGGAGTTGCAGTAAATCGAGGCGAGAGATGACCAGGGAATGAATTAAGAGTTTTTTGGTGTCATTGGTTAGAAAGGGGCGTATTTTGGAGATGTTGCGGAGGTTGAGGCAGCAAGATTTAGACAGTGATTGAACGTGAGGCTTAAAGGACAGTTCAGCGTCCAGGACTACTCCTAGGACCTTGGCATGTGGGGATGAGCTGATAGTTGTGCCATCAATTTTGACAGAGAGATCAGCGGAAGAGGCACGTGGGGAGGAAAAAATTATAAGTTCCGTTTTGGATAAATTGAGTTTGAGGAAGTGGTGTGACATCCACACTGATATATCTGATAGTAAAATAGTGATACGTGAGGAGAATGAAGAAGTGAGTTGAGGGGTAGAGAAATCGATTTGATTGTCATCAGCGTAAAGGTGGTATTGGAAGCCGTGGGAGGCTATCAGGTGACCCAGGGAGGAGGTGTAGATTGAAAATAGGAGAGGTTCAAGAACAGAACCTTGGGGGACCCCAACAGAGAATGGAAGAGGAGAGGAGGAAGTAGAGTTGTAAGAAACGCTGAAGGTGCGGTTGGATAAGTAGGTAGAGAACCAGCGAAGAGTACATTCATGGAGACCAAAGGTGGGGAGTTTTTTGAGGAGGAAGGGGTGGTCAACCGTATCGAAGGCAGCAGAGGGGTCCAGGAGTAGGAGTTCAGAATAGTGTCCCTTCCTTTTGGCCGTTAGTATATCGTTTGTTAGTTTTAGGAGAGCAGTTTCTGTGGAATGTTGAGGATGAAATCCAGACTGAAGGGGATCAAGAAGGTTATTGTTAAGGAATGGGACAACATTACTCTCCCAAAACACCAACAACTGGTCTTCTCAGTTCCCAGATGTTTACAGAGTGTTATAAGAGGAATAGATGCTATACCGTGGTAAACATGTCCCTGTCCCAATTTTGAGACGTGTTGTCTCAATTTAAACATTTGTTTCCTATTTTTGATTGTAAATTTAAGGGTTTACTAGATTTGCAAATCATTGCATTCTGTTTTTATGTAGATTTTACACAGCGTCCCAACTTTTTTGGAATTGGGGCTGTAGTTATCTTAAGGCATTCTGCGTTTTATCATATATAAGAATTTTGAATTCGGTTTCATTTTAGTGGAGCGGATTTGAATGTGTTTTTTTTTTTTTTTTTTGGAAATTACTCGTATACAAAGGTAAAAAGTAAAGAAACTAATACTTTTTATTTTTTGCAATTTCCTTTTACCTGACAAAAGTTATATTGATATTAAAGCCAACTTAAAACCTATGATTAGTAATTTCCCACTCCCTCTTGCACCTTTCTGTAAAGTAACACTTAAATACCTGTTAGCAGGTTTATAGCTCCCTCTTAGTAAAATAAGGCTGATGCTTACTAGTTATAGCTATGGGGAGGATCTACAGTGGATATAAAAAGGCAGCACACCCCTGTGAAATGTCAGGTTTCTGTGAAAAAAAATGATATCAAGATAAATCATTTTGATTGGGAGGACATCTCCTGTGCACAGCCCTCTTCAGATCACCCCCACAGATTTTCAATCTGATTCAAGTCTGGGCCATTCCAAAACTTTAATCACCTACTGGTGAAGCCATTCCTTTTTTTGATTTGGATGTATGCTTTGGGTCATTGTCATGCTGAAAGATGAATATCCTCTTCATGTTCAGCATTCTAGCAATAGCCTGAAGGTTTTGTGTTAATATTGACTGGTGTTTGGAACTGTTTATAATTTCTTTCTACCTTGACTAAGGCCCCTGTTTCAACTGAAAATCGATGCAGTGCCGCAAAATTGGTATTTTACCGATTGGAACAGTGCCTTTGCCTCCAACAGGCTGCGACTTTGATCTCTCAAATCACATGAAAAATCGCTCCAATGTGAACCTAGGCTAAGCCTAGGTTCACACTGGGCTGGGGGAATTGAGGTGTGCGAGTTCAGCTGAACTCACACAATTTCACTCCCGCTTGTCAGTCCTGATTTCGACCGCGATTAAAGAGACATCGGTGCAGGTTTCTGCACCAATGTCAAAGTAAATCGCAGGTCGAAATCGCAAAAAGTAGTACAGAAACTACTTTTTGAAATCTGTGCAGTTGCAGCGTCGCAACTATTTAGGACGGTGCCATTTCTGGCAATTGCTGGCAAATGCCGCTGATTCGAATCGCACCAGTTTGAACCAGGGCTAGAGGTGGAAAAAGTTCCGATTTATTTTTATCTTTGGCTCATTTTTTTTACGTCACAGAAACCTGACATTTTAACAGAGGTGTGTAGACTTTTTATATCCACTATGTGGTGTAGAAGCGGAAACAATTAGCGTTTTTTCATATTTTCTGATTCTGACCAGGAAATATTGACTTTTTCTGACAGCTTCAGACTCCCCTTTAGATAAAGTATCTGAGAGCAGTCAGTAATACTTTGAGCAACCAGGGACGGGGCATTTCTGAATGTAATTATAGCATTTGTAGTCCAACATCTATTAAACTAAAACCAACAAGAAGTGTATGTAGGCTGACCTTGCTGAAAATAATAGTTGCTTGGCTTTCAAGACAATTCTGTGACTAGAACAACTTCTGGAACCCAGACTTGGAACAAGTCAGGTTTTATTGTCAATGCTTAATGTTCAATTAATTTAGAAGCTGATTGGCTATCATGCACAGCTGCACCAGATTTTGCACTCTTTAATTTTAATAAATCAACCCCTATGTGTTGCATACATTTTTCCAGGATCTGTCCTGAATGTACTAAAGCTATACAGTATAATCGGCCAGGCAAGCAACATTTTTTGAAGAGGAGCAGCAATGACAGCCTGCATGATACATTTTATCTAAGTGGAAAAATATGTATATTCAAAATTGTTAATGAATGCGACATGCAAGTTAAAAAGGCACACAATTGCTTGGCCTTGAAAACACACACAAGTAAATGGTTGTAAACAGTTGTACACAAACACAATTATATTGCAGTATATAATTAGATATACAGACACCTGTGTCCCTGTCTTCTCTCTATGTGACAGGAATCTCACAGGTGGTAAAGGATCATGTGACCAAGCCTACAGCCATGGCTCAGGGACGCGTGGCTCATCTGATTGAGTGGAAGGGCTGGAGCAAGCCCAGCGACTCACCGGCTGCACTGGAGACTCATTTCAATTCATACTCACACTTAAGTGAGGGAGAACAGGAAGCCAGGTTTGCTGCAGGTGAGAAAACACCAAAACAAATTTATAGAGAATTATCAATATGGACCTTTTACTCACTCTTTCTCCCACTGCTTCTCCTGTCTGCTCTTTCATGTCTTCTCCTTTTTTTTTTTTTTTTCCCCCGTCTTGTATGCTCTAATAATCCAATGTTCTTGCTGCGCCTTTCATTGGAGCATTCTCTTCCTGCCTTGAATTTCTCTTTTATGTTTTGCTGATTGTTTTTGGGATTAAATCTATGGCATACGTGTGTGATGATTCTTCCCACAATCCTTTGCAACCACTATATCTCCATTTTTGGCTGTATTGTACTGTGTATTTTAATTTTTTTTTGTTTTTGTTTTTTTTTTCACAATGAAATGCTACTTTTGTGGGATTTTTAATTTTTTCATATTTTGGTCTTGATATCTTCATGCTTTCCACTAAATGCAATACGTGTGCACCCTTTCACTGTTTTCTGGGTTCTTGCTTTTCTTAATCATGCACTATGGCTGTCTTGCTGCTGTTTCTGTTCCTCTTTTCTGTCCACTGTGTGTACATTACCAGGCGTAGCTGAGCAGTTTGCTATAGCGGAAGCAAAACTTCGTGCCTGGTCATCAATTGATGGAGAAGATTCCACAGATGATTCATATGATGAGGATCTGCAGCCCTCTATGGACCATTCTCAACCTGCAGGTGGGTAATGGCACAAACACACTCATGTGACAGTGAACCATTAGTCTTCCCATACAAGAAGACATGTTCTTCAAGATGTGATCTACATCTGAGTTTTTTAGTGGAATTTCCCTAGTTGTATGAATTATAATAATCACTGTGAAGCCTAAGGGGTTATTCCTCTGTATTGTGTAAAAAGGCTGTTTGATCCTATATGCACAGATCCCCCCTTCTTGCATTGTCTCCAAAACAGCTCTAAATCAGACAGTGGAGTCAGTCTGCACATGCTCAGTTTGGTGTGAATTGCTAGAGAGTTTTTTATTTTTTCATGGGAGGGTGCATGTGCTAAGCACAGGGCCAATCCACACTGTCCAGAGGATCAGGATTCCTGCGTCTTTATAGGACATTCATGAGAGAATAAAAACTCCAGACATTGATAGAAGTCACAAGACTGTTATATACTGCTGATGAGAAAAGGTATTTAGCAGTTTAGATTTACTAACATAATTGCATTTCCATGTTCTGTGTACTGTGGGAGACCAGATATTGTGAATGCAGGGTGCTGGGTTTAGTAACACTTTAAGTGTTGTTGGTCAGTGTTTGTATGTGTGCGTGCTCCCTTTTTTAGTGGGCCTGTCATTTTTGAAAAAAATAAGGCGAACCTGTTAAAGAAAAAGGTAAATACTTATCTGCTGTCAATCTCAGAAGAGTCTTTAGCCATATTTGGGAGTGAGATAATTGCCCGTACACATGCCCTCATAGCCGGTTTTCTTTTACAGGCTGGACTTTAATTATTGGTTGGGGGTGAGAGAGACTACTCACTTATATGAGAAACTGTACCAGCCACTGCTTTGTGCCCCACTGCCTTTGTTCACTTCCTGCTAGCTGAATGCTAAAGGAGCTGAGTGCGGTATAGGGGTTGGGGCTACCCAAAGAGTTAATGATTGCTTGACAATGGGAGGTCTCAGGTAATGGCAGGTGAAAGGTGAAGCAGAGCTGTGGGAGACATAAACCACACCTCTGTACCAATTTAGGGAATGTGAGCTATACTGGGTGTCTCAGACCCGGGGCAGGTGCCTGATACTTGTGCTGATTCAATGCTGGAGGTGCACTGGAAACTGCAACACTTAAATGAGAAATAGGGTTGTCACCACTTTACTATATAATAAAGGACACAAGTAGCTAAATTGAATTATAAAACTGTTGTTAGAGAAAGAAATTAACATTTGTTTATAATAGTTTGCATTCAAGTGGAACTACAGACAAAGTAATTGGCCCCACATTATGCTTTATTAACTAGTGTTACACATTGCAAATATTGACTTTGTTGTGTCAGATTTTGCATAAAAGATCTTTCTTTTATCTGTAGTTATATCAGTAGAAACAGTAAAAGTCTGAGGTGTAGATGTGATTACAAACTGCGCTTAGCTCAGCATATTATCAAGCTATCATCAAGTTTCAGAATTCTATTCATGACAGTTAGCTTTGCCATTATCATATAATTAGAGTAGATTAAGGATATATTTATAAAGCCGTGAATTTGAGCTGACTTTCACCAAACATTCTCTGGTGGAGGTCCATGTGTAACATTGGTTCTCCACCAGATATTCTTATGAGAAATTCAATATTTACTGCTGTATAATGTATGTATTGTCTGTCTCGCATGAGAGAGCAACCAGATGTCTCTTCTGTTATGCAAGAAGAGGACAGAGTACATCAACCTGGTGTAGCACTGTGTGATTTCTTAATGGTTAGATCTTTTTGGGTACCATAGATTTTATCTGTAGAACTCCTGATTTTCGCTGCCACAATCTTCTTGGGTTTACCCAGAGCTGGTCTTTCCAATGTGGCTTTCTTGTTACTTTGCTCACTGCGCTCTAAAATTATTTTTGTTGCTAAGCAACGCATTTTCCATAGGATGTCATTCAAGTTGAGTCTCACCAGAAGAGACTCCAGCGATATATATTATGTGCCCTGTGAGTGGGTAAGTGAAGGTGATCTACAACCAGTTTACAATACACTGCAGCCAGGGGACAATTTTACTAAGCAATGATCTTTTCAATGCAAAAATTATTTCAACAAGTTTAAAAAAATATGTCACACAGATCTACACCAGGTAGCTTGACCCTGTCCTCCTCCGGATGTTTTCAACTGAAGGCTGCTAGACTTGGTCTTAAAGCCCACTTATCGACCAGCCCATGGACAACCAAATTAACCTGTCTTAACAGTATGTGTTAAAAACAGGTTTAGTCTGCACACATTTTTAAATACATGCGTAAGCTACAGGCCACGCCAAGGCACAATGGTATCTGTAGTCCTATCACTAGCTTATGAGTGACTCCACAATGGAAGCTGCACATGCATTCTGATGGATAGATGAAGGGCAGATGCACATAGGCAAAGGTAGGTTGCCTGACAAAAAACAGGGATTTGGTATCGCTGTTATATTGAACGTATACTGTTGGGTTAGTTTGGTTGTCCGCTTGCTGATCGGTAATTGAGCTTGGAGTTTTCCTTGGATTTGTCTGTTTTTTTTTCTAACATATGTTGCCTTTCAATGCTGCTTTCTGCAATGGGCAATTATAGGTTGGGCAGTGGCTTTCTTTTTTGCTAGACTTGTTCTTGTATTATCCATCTACTATAGATTTGAACTTCTGAGCAACACCTTAGCTATCTCTGCTATCCATGATTAAAAATAATTTTTTATCTTGTTTTCCATTGAAAGTTTTTATATCAAATTTTTTAAAGTATATACACTTATTTTCACTTATTAACTCAGAGGTCATAGAGCTAGGATTCATTCATAGTTTCTAATGTGTTTTTTTTCTAATTTGTGACTATTTCTCATTCCTCTAGATTTTCTAAGTCCTGTGCAGAAGGATCTGGTGTCATCCCGTATATGCTGCTGTGACAGTGACTCCTCACGTACCTTGTCTCCTGAAACTCTGTGCTCCAGCCTGTGCAGCCTAGATGAAGAACGGCTGCTCTTGGGGTCTCCAACACAGCTGATTGAAGAGTCATTGCTCATCAAACCTCACTCAGTTCTAGGTCCCTATGATCGCCTTCGAGATCTAGAATGTGAGGACTCTTCATATTCCATGTCCTTCTCTGAGTCTTGTTTAAGCCCCAGTGAGGACGAGCTAATTTCCTTTCCTCCAATAAGTCGAGGGTCCGGTGTGCTCACTTTGCAAAGAAAGGGCTCGGATGTGGTATCCTCTGGGGTGGTATCTCTAGACGAAGATGAAGAAGACCAACCCTGACCTGAAGTCACACTGCCACTCTTTCAACTGCTGCCGGTTTTGTCCCTCTTTCTTTTTTCTGAGTATGATACTTGTTTTAAAAAAAATCATGGACTAAGCAGAGGGCATTAACTCACCTAATCATTTTTTTTTTAATTCATTTGATTTGTATGTTTATTTAAAAGTAGCATTCGGTTTTCCCTTTTATAGTGACTTTTTTCTTCAGTTTCCTTATTATTTTCACAAGCTTGTGTCTCTGATTTATTTTATTACCTTTCTCTTATTTTCTTTCAGAACAAATGAATTGCCTGTTTGACCTGTCTTAAGCATTTGGTCTGTTTTGCATGACCCTTGCCCTGTGGTACCACTCTTGATCAGTGGAGGGTGTTTAAGCTGTTGTCTGCATGTCTTACACCCCACTCAATGCCACCTTCAGCCCAGCTGTTGGTGGTGGAGTTCCCAATTGGGGACAGTGGCAACATGGCTTGTCACTGTCATCTTTTTGGATTTGTTTCCAGCTCTGTGGTTCCCTATGCTCCACAGATTCCAAACAGCAGATGAGATGAACATTGGGTATATTATGGAATCTGTGATATTGGTACAGCCTCAGGACTGTAAAAGGACTTGTGGAGCTCCGGTGACACTGTGGGGGACCCTCCTCCATGTGGGCTCTGCAGGCGCATGCTTTGTGCAGGGGAGACCCTTCTTTTCTAGCGTTTTGTACATGTCTGTATGCTGCTCTTGAAAGGTCTTGTGCGGTAACATCGAAAGTTTGTAACTCATTTTCCTGCATCTATGAAAATACTTGACCAGCTGTGTATATAAAGATATATAAAAAGCAAAATTTGTACATTATTACACTGAACTAGGATAACTCTTTGATAATGACAGTGGAAGTCTGTTTTGAAGACCACGGTTTAGGGTTTGTCTAAAAGGTACATATACTGGCACATTCTTCACTTTCCAAACACTGAGTTCTAGGGTACATTATCATGGCCTATTGGATGACATTGAAAAATTTGTGATAAGAGGAAATTCCTCAGTTTGCATGGAATTGCCTAAATGGTGAAACGTAGAATTTTATTTATTTCAAATGATTTTGAATATAGGTATCATCAAGTTTTGCTTATTTAGCTTAATAATGTCTGCCTTCCCCTATAACGTCTTTAACTACAATGTTATAGTAATGCTGCGTACAGACGATTGGACATTCCGACAACAAAACCGTGGATTTTTTTTTTTCGACGGATGTTGGAATACACACGGTTTTACAAATGTTGTCGGAAATTCCGAACGTCAAGAACGCGGTGAAGTACAAGACGTACGATGAGCCGAGAAAGATGAAGTTCAATAGGCAGTGCGGCTCTTCTGCTTGATTCTGAGCATGCGTGGAATTTTGTGCATTGGAATTTCCGACAACAAAACTTTTTGTTGCTAAATTCCGACAGCAAATGTCTGATGGAGCCTACACAAGCTCCCATCAAACATTTGTTGTTGGAAATTCTGATCGTGTGTACGAGACATTACTTTTTACAAATACACAGCACAGCTTTTGTGCATTAGACATGTAGGTGGGCTGTTATAAAAATTTGTTGAATTGCATAAATGTGCATTTTTTTTCTTGAGATCCCCAGATATCTTAAATTTACCACTTTACTAGCTATTTAAAAAGCAGCCAATGTGTAAATTGAAAAAATAGTGAATTTTAAATATAAGGGAAAAAAATTGAAGCATTTTTGGAAAGTTTGTAAAAGAAAAAAAAATAGAGGATTGTTTAAAATCTTCAAACTTGGAGGAAGAAAGAAAAGCTTGTATTAGTTTTAGCCCACAACTGTCATTGCAGTAAACTAACCATGCAGACGTTTTTGCTGAAATCAATGTAACCAATATCAATGCAAGATTAAAAAAATTGTAAAAAAAAGCATAACTCGAAATAGAGTTGATACATCTTCTCTGCTGAACAAACCCCAAGAACAATACATTTAAGTAGGGTTAAGGGACAGTTCACACCAGAATGCACTTGGGATCTGTAACAGGTGCTAACCACATTCCAAACTCAGGTCACAAACGCAGCACATTTGCCTGCACCGGATCAGATGTACTATGCGATCCAGTTACATTTCATTTTGTAAAGTAGTGCATGCACTACTTTTGGTCCGGCATGATTTTAGTCCATTCAAATGAAATGCACAACGTGTTTGTGTGCGATTCCTGGTGTGACCCAAATGTGAAAATTGCCATAAACAGACAAGAATACTCATTACTTATTTTATAAATGCTCCTTCATCACTTAACTGCAGCTGTTCATCTATGAATAATGTCCTTGTCAACATTCCCAAAATATGTTCAGTCTATAATGCACACAATGTTGCACATAATTTCACGTGTCTATACTAGTTACAGATGAATCTTACATATGACTTTGCTGTAACACTTCTGAACATTTATCATAGAGATGTTGCTTAATTTTTTGCTTGCAATTTATGTTGGTGACTCAAAATACTATACATCTTCACAATATGTTTTAGTAGCTATTATCCAAAACAAGAGGGCCCTGCTTGTAAGAGCTTACAATCCAAAAACGATGGGTAGCTTTGAGGGCATGAGTATTAGGTAGGGCTGGGGAAAAAATTGATTTGAAATCTGAATCCAGTTGCAAGGTCAAATTGATTCAGGTTTTCCCCCCCAAATTTTTTTTAGATTTTCCTTTTTCCACCAGGACCGGCGCTGACACCGAGCTATGAGTAAGCACTGAGCATCAGTGCGAAACGTCAGCTGTGTATCCCACTTCTTATTTTTGCTGTGGATTGTAGTGTATTTCCATGTTACTACTAAAGGACAATTCGGGAATTCCCAGGAGTGCGGCTGTCCAAATATTTTTCTTTTGTTCTCGACAACGCGCCGGTCCTGAGGAGCTGCGGACAGGAGTTTTTAGGCGAGGCCGTGGCTTCGGCCTAGTCCGCGAGGCCGGACTTTGCAGACTAGGCCGAAGCCATGGCCTCGCCTACAAACAGCTCCTCAGGACCGGCGCGGTGTCCATCAAGAAAAAAACAAATTGATTTGAATCGTAAATCCAAGTTTTTTTAATGAAAATATCGCTGATTTTTTTTGGGGGTAGGTAGAGGGAAGAGAGGCTTCCATGAACAGATAATTTTTCAGGGATCGCCTAAAGGCAGAAGATTACTGATGTTATCAGAAATCATATTTGTATATGTAACTTGTTTAGAATTGCAAATGTTTCAAGTGTCCTTTTTCACCACTAACTTGCCTGTACAGTGGAATCTCAGATTGCGAGAAACACGGTTAACGAGGATTTCGCAATGCGAGCCCTGTATTCTTAAAAATCCTAACTCAGTTTGTGAGTGTCGTCTCGCAAAACAAGCAGAATTCAAGCCACAACAGTGTGCAGTACCGCGTTTGGCCTGAGGTGGGGGGGGGGGGGCAAACTGCGCTGTTCGGAAATATGCAGTTTCTGAGCCTTTCCAAGGTTTGCCAAGATCAGCTGAGTTGTCCTTGGCCTTTGTGTGTTTCTGAGGCTCTCTGGCACCCCCCACCTCTGGCCACATGTGGTATTACATGCCATTGAAGTCAATGTGGAACTAATTATTTTTGTTTCCATTGACTTCAATGGGCAAACTTGCTTTGATATGCGAGTACTTCGGATTACGAGCATAATCCGTTCCAGGAGAATGCTTGTAATCCAAAGTTCCACTGTAATTGATAAGTTCAATGCATGTTTTAAATTATATAATCAAACCGTTGTATTAAAGCAAACCCCCCATGCAAAAACACACTACAAGCGCTTTTGGAAGAAAAAAACTAATAGGTGATTCAATGAGCCAAAAATCCAAACTAGCCACTCTAAATGACTGCAGCTGCTACCATTATAACTTGGTTCACGGACCAGTTTAACACATCAATAGCTGGGTAAAAAATGAATAAAACCTGAATATGTCAGAATTATATCACAATCAACCAGGCAGCGCTGGACATATGCAACATTTAAACTTTAAACAAATAAATATACAAATATTGAATATTGTCCTTGGAATAGAAAAGTTCTTAAATGAAGAATGGCAGTCTTTAATGCAAATATTGGACTGAACAATCCTTATTCAGACAAAGTCCACTATAGCCCAAGATGATAGGTTTGGAAAGACACCGCTTCACGTCTGTGCTCATAGAAGAAAGAGGGGGGTGTGTGAGAAAAGAGAACCCCCTCTTGAGTAGCCTCTTACCGCAAAGAAAATTTATATCAGCGTGTCACAGGTGCAATCTCAGCCTCAATCACTGCTCAGCGTCTCTGAATGGCTCAGGGTTCATACATGAAAACGATGGTAGGAAACAGACACATAGCGTGATCCTGCTTAAAAATCTTTAATCGCCCAATAAAAACGTCATCCAATACACTCACATGTATAAAACTTTAAAATGGCATATCTCACTGATTTACCCAAATCGGGTCAGGTTAACCACATCACCAAACGCTCATTGCTGGTCAAGCTGCGAGGAGGGGAGTGATCTCTAATGCCGACTGACAATCAGACTGCTTCACTTGGTTCAGCCCTGACTAGTTTCATCCCAAGGGATATCATCTGAGGGTGGAGCCAAGTGTCATGCATTACTGCTTTATACCCAGGAGCAAATTGCTTGCATTGCATCAGGCATCAATCCCCAGCTGACAGCTACATCAACAGAGGACAGAATGACACAGCAATGTGCAAATCAAGGGACACAGTATATTTGACAGTGTGACAATCTTTACAGAGTGCACAGAATACAAAACAGCAGAGTGCTGTCCTTGGCTGGAAACTGCCGGCTAATCATTTACATCCGCCGGAATTATACTAGCAGACAAAAACAGCATTCAGCATAAAAACCATATCAATAATTAAAAAAATACCAATCAGATAGTCCAAAGCGGGTGTGCCCATATGAACTGGGCACAGTCACTTTAGACAAAAAATTATGATCATGGTGTTAGTGAGAAAAAATAAATAAAATATATATATATGTAACATAAGATATAGGAATTTAAATGTATACCTTGCACCATACATTGTACAATGCATATTACCGATCAGATTGAATTGGATAGAATTCAACCAGACATAGAATGGTGCAATATTCACCTCTATTTAGGAGAAATAAATCATACATTTCAAACATGATGCATTCCCAATTCGTTCAAGAATGTATACAAAATAGATTAAATACCTAAAAATTGTAAGAGATGCTAAAAAAATACTAGACTAATAAAATTAAAAAAAAAAAAAAAAAAAAAAAATTCTCTTTTCTCTTTTTTTTTTTTTTTTTCCTTTCCCCTCTTTTCCTTTTCCCCTTTCCCTTCTTTTTCTTTTTCCTTTCTTCCTGACATAAGGAATACCTGATAGGTGTATGGAATAAATATAAAATGATATATAAGTATGAAATTATATATAAGAATATGTGTATAAATGTATAACAATGGATAGAGATATGTGATAATGCATAAAGCACAGTCGCAGAAAAAAAGGTAATAAAGACGACAAAGGATGCATGCCGATCAATAATCGCTTATGAAACAATTTACATCCAATTCGACGTTTAAGCCAGAAGGGGTGAGCGTATTCATTAAATAAATCCAACGGGTCTCGCGTTTAGAGATTTCCCTCACCATGTTGGAACCCCTCCAATTTGGACAAATACTCTCTATGCCCCAAAACTTTAAGCCCGAAGGATCTTGTCCATGGAATTTTTTAAAATGGAGGGATACGCTATGATCTTTGTACCCGATCTCTATATTGTATATATGTTCTGAAACGCGTTTCTTTAGTTTCCTTTTCGTGCGGCCCACATACATTAGGTTGCATGGACACTGCAAAACGTAGACCACATGAGTTGTACTGCATGTGATAAAATCCTTAATTTTAAAATTCATATTGTTCCCCGTCGATGTAAATTCAGTCAATCCCCGAATAGGTGAATTTATCTTAGCACAGGTCTTACACCTTCTGCAGGCATAGAAACCAGCGCAGTCCCAAAACATGGTTGGTCTAACTGGTGGGTCCAGTACTTTCTTTACTATCTTGTCTCCAAAATTGGGGGCTTTTTTTAACGGAGTAGGGTTCAAGCTCCAGCAGTTAGTTTTAAATAGGAAGAAAAGGAAAATGTGCAAGCTTGAGAAGTCCATTGCAGATCTGTATGGGAAACTAGACTCTATTAAAGAAACCCAGCAATGGATTGATTTCAACACTGCTATAAATAAAAAATTGGACAAAATTGATAAAGATACACAAAAAAAGAAAGTAAAAAAATTTCACAGAGATTTAAATGATTTTAAAAATGAATGTATATACACATGGCAAAGTAAAATTAAACAACCTGGAGTTGAAATACATTTGGATCCTCCCCCCACACCCCTAACACAGGATGTGAGGTCTTTGATCCCTACGGGATACTCTACCCCATGCCAACCAATGCAAAATTGGGGTACTATGCCCCCTCAATTTAAAGCTAAACGCGGCAGAGGGAAAGAGATAAGAGGTAGGAGCAGAGAAGGTATGCAATACCAACATCCGAATGCATACAATCAACATCCAGGGATGTATAATGAATATCAGGGTGCCGCTTCCACTTCAAATAGATTTGACCCACTAACTACACAGGGCGAATGGAGAAATTCTCATTCCCCACGTCCTTTTTTAGGAAGGGGGAAGAGAGGAAACCGAGGACACCAATCAAACAGACCCTATGGACACCAACCTCCAGGGGTTTATTACCCCCCACCCCCACAACAAGGATGGTGGAAACCTCCCCTGAGGGAGAGAGATCCTCAGCACCCACCAAATCCCGTAATAAAGGACGGCGTGGATGCAGGTCAGGCTGGAGAGTCCAAAAAAAGAAGATTGGAACAGGACCAATAGGCATCTATAATCTGAGCCATACTGAGCTAACTGATAAGGAAATCAATATCCTTCAGTCAGGTTTGAAATGTGCCCCTAAAAAGATCTTAAACAAATTTGAAGTATATATGGACATCCATAAATACATACGTAAAATAAATATAAAAAAGTATTTTTTGAACAATGGTCCAACTGGTACTAACAGAACTAACACTTCTGTGATCGGGATTGACAGCGGCCTGAAAAATCGATCTCTTTTCAATCCGCTTAATACAGCTAACCAACATGTTGATGTATTTAAAAATCTTGTTTTAAGAGACTTTGAGAAAGTGGTCCCAAAGAAATTTGCTAACCATCGACATATACATGACGGCATAAAAATGTTGGAGGAAAGGAAAAACATCGTAATTAGACCAGCAGATAAGGGAGGCGGGGTGGTTGTTTTGGAGAAAAGTTTCTATGACAGCCAACTCGCAGCCATGCTGGCTGATGACAGCACGTATGTTCGTCTGAAATCAGACCCAACTTCTCTGTACCATAAGGACCTACAGAAGTTGGTCGACCTTGGAACAGAAAAAAGAGTTTTAAACAAAAAGGAGATTAAATATCTTGTTCCTAACTCTTGCAGAGTGCCTACTATATATACTCTGCCAAAGGTCCACAAAAATGCCAGTGTACCACCAGGTCGACCCATTGTAAATTGTATCGGGTCAGTGACTGCCAGATTGGGACAATACTTGGACACGTTTTTACAAGCAAGCGTCTTAACGACCAAAGCTTATTTAAGGGATACGAAAAACCTCCTGCAAATTATCAGTGATATAGATCTATCTGATAAACAGGATGTGTTTCTCGTGACCGCTGACGTATCCTCGTTATATACCATTATCCAGCATGACGACGCTTTACTAGCACTCAATTGGGCCCTATGTCAGAGGGACGACTTACCTTTCGAACAGAAAGTGTTTTTGAGACAGGCTTTAGATTTCTGCCTGTCCCACAATTACTTTTGGTATAACCAACACTTTTATTCCCAGCGCAAAGGAGTGGCCATGGGAGCCAAGTTTGCTCCAAGCTTGGCCAATTTGTTCATGGGGGAGTGGGAGGACAAAGTGGTCTTTTCTAAAAAGAGAGACCAGCTATTATTGTACAAAAGGTATATAGATGACCTAGTGTTCCTATGGGAAGGCACTGAATGTTCACTACATGCATTCATGACTGAACTAAATAACAACAGTAACAATATTGTGTTAGACTACGAGTTCAGTAAAGACAAAATCCATTTTCTCGATGTAAATCTATTAAGAGATGGAGACAAGTTAATTACCAATGTTTATTTTAAGCCTACCGACAGGAATAGTTATCTTCCAATCTCCAGTGGACACCACCCACATTGGCTCAATAACATTCCTAAAGGACAAATAATGAGAATAAGGAGAAATTGTACATCCGACTCAGATTTTCAATCTCAATCTGCGATTATTAAATCTCGCTTTATTCAGAAAGGTTACAATGAGTCGACCCTAAATAAAATTATCAATGACGTAGGTGCCACACCAAGATCGGTATGTCTGGAAAATAAGGCACAAATACAAAGTTCAAAACATGAATGGGGCTTCATTTCAAATTTCCATGACCAATATAGGGACATCGAGAAAATTTTCAAAGAACACTGGCACATACTCCAAATGGACAAAACCTTACAGAATGTGGTGCCAAAAAATCCTGCTTTCATATATAGAAAAGCCCCCAATTTTGGAGACAAGATAGTAAAGAAAGTACTGGACCCACCAGTTAGACCAACCATGTTTTGGGACTGCGCTGGTTTCTATGCCTGCAGAAGGTGTAAGACCTGTGCTAAGATAAATTCACCTATTCGGGGATTGACTGAATTTACATCGACGGGGAACAATATGAATTTTAAAATTAAGGATTTTATCACATGCAGTACAACTCATGTGGTCTACGTTTTGCAGTGTCCATGCAACCTAATGTATGTGGGCCGCACGAAAAGGAAACTAAAGAAACGCGTTTCAGAACATATATACAATATAGAGATCGGGTACAAAGATCATAGCGTATCCCTCCATTTTAAAAAATTCCATGGACAAGATCCTTCGGGCTTAAAGTTTTGGGGCATAGAGAGTATTTGTCCAAATTGGAGGGGTTCCAACATGGTGAGGGAAATCTCTAAACGCGAGACCCGTTGGATTTATTTAATGAATACGCTCACCCCTTCTGGCTTAAACGTCGAATTGGATGTAAATTGTTTCATAAGCGATTATTGATCGGCATGCATCCTTTGTCGTCTTTATTACCTTTTTTTCTGCGACTGTGCTTTATGCATTATCACATATCTCTATCCATTGTTATACATTTATACACATATTCTTATATATAATTTCATACTTATATATCATTTTATATTTATTCCATACACCTATCAGGTATTCCTTATGTCAGGAAGAAAGGAAAAAGAAAAAGAAGGGAAAGGGGAAAAGGAAAAGAGGGGAAAGGAAAAAAAAAAAAAAAAAAGAGAAAAGAGAATTTTTTTTTTTTTTTTTTTTTAATTTTATTAGTCTAGTATTTTTTTAGCATCTCTTACAATTTTTAGGTATTTAATCTATGTTGTATACATTCTTGAACGAATTGGGAATGCATCATGTTTGAAATGTATGATTTATTTCTCCTAAATAGAGGTGAATATTGCACCATTCTATGTCTGGTTGAATTCTATCCAATTCAATCTAATCGGTAATATGCATTGTACAATGTATGGTGCAAGGTATACATTTAAATTCCTATATCTTATGTTACATATATATATATTTTATTTATTTTTTCTCACTAACACCATGATCATAATTTTTTGTCTAAAGTGACTGTGCCCAGTTCATATGGGCACACCCGCTTTGGACTATCTGATTGGTATTTTTTTAATTATTGATATGGTTTTTATGCTGAATGCTGTTTTTGTCTGCTAGTATAATTCCGGCGGATGTAAATGATTAGCCGGCAGTTTCCAGCCAAGGACAGCACTCTGCTGTTTTGTATTCTGTGCACTCTGTAAAGATTGTCACACTGTCAAATATACTGTGTCCCTTGATTTGCACATTGCTGTGTCATTCTGTCCTCTGTTGATGTAGCTGTCAGCTGGGGATTGATGCCTGATGCAATGCAAGCAATTTGCTCCTGGGTATAAAGCAGTAATGCATGACACTTGGCTCCACCCTCAGATGATATCCCTTGGGATGAAACTAGTCAGGGCTGAACCAAGTGAAGCAGTCTGATTGTCAGTCGGCATTAGAGATCACTCCCCTCCTCGCAGCTTGACCAGCAACGAGCGTTTGGTGATGTGGTTAACCTGACCCGATTTGGGTAAATCAGTGAGATATGCCATTTTAAAGTTTTATACATGTGAGTGTATTGGATGACGTTTTTATTGGGCGATTAAAGATTTTTAAGCAGGATCACGCTATGTGTCTGTTTCCTACCATCTTTTTCATGTATGAACCCTGAGCCATTCAGAGACGCTGAGCAGTGATTGAGGCTGAGATTGCACCTGTGACACGCTGATATAAATTTTCTTTGCGGTAAGAGGCTACTCAAGAGGGGGTTCTCTTTTCTCACACACCCCCCTCTTTCTTCTATGAGCACAGACGTGAAGCGGTGTCTTTCCAAACCTATCATCTTGGGCTATAGTGGACTTTGTTTGAATAAGGATTGTTCAGTCCAATATTTGCATTAAAGACTGCCATTCTTCATTTAAGAACTTTTCTATTCCAAGGACAATATTCAATATTTGTATATTTATTTGTTTAAAGTTTGCATATGTCCAGCGCTGCCTGGTTGATTGTGATATAATTCTGACATATTCAGGTTTTATTCATTTTTTACCCAGCTATTGACATGTTTTAAATTGCTTTCACTAGGTCAGGCACATCAGAGGATTATGTAGTGTTTTGAGTGAGGTTTCAAACGGGTATCTCAATTTGTTGATTAGTCTAATAGAGGTATACATAAAAACAAACATACTGCTTGCATATCATAAGCTTCTAATAACCAACTATTCTACTACTATTTACCTCTTGTTTTTCCATTAGACTCCATCAAAGCTGCATCAACTTTGCATCAAAAGTTTTTTTGCATTCTCTTACAAAGAAATGGGAAATCAAACAAAATACCATTAGCACAAGTTCATAGAAATTTCAGCACTGAAATAGACATGAAAATCAAAAGAGGCCTACCTTTGCTTATTAGAGAAATGGATGACTATTCCCAGCTGCCATTATGGTAAAAACTAGGGGACCGATACCGAGTATTTGCGGGAGTACTTGTACTCCCGCAAATACCCCGATACCTAAATAGAATTCTTCCCCCACCCCTGCTGCCGCCGTCGCATACCGCAAAGTCGTCGCCGCGTTAATCCCCGTGCATTACACCACACATTACAGGCACCTTTCGTTTGAATTCTTCTAATGCCCGCCGCGCCATGTATAGACACTCCACTTCTCGGGATTGGATAGATCTGTCTAATCCCGAGAAGGGGAGTGTCTATACATGGCGTGGCGGGCATTAGAAGAATTCAAACAAAAGCTGCCTGTAATGCATGCTGTGATGCACGGGGATTAATGCGGCAGCAGCATCATCTACTACTACAAGGTATGGGGGACATGGCTGCAATATGGGGGACAGGACATGGCTGCATCTGTGGGGGACATGGCTGGATATATGTGGGGGGACATGGCTTCATTTGGGGACACATTTAAAAAAAGTATTGGTATTCGGTATCGGCGAGTACATGAAAAAAAGTATCGGTACTTGTACTCTGTCCTAAAAAAGTGGTATCGGGACAACCCTAGTAAAAACGCACTTTAGTTATTTCCAAAGCAATATAAGGCCTCCTTCCTATGGCTGGTTAAATGTATTTGCCACGTTCAAGTAGCAGATTCTTGCAGCTGGAATGACTGGGGCATGAGAAAAGCAGCCACCACTCAGCTTATATAAACTTAAAATGAGAGTCTGGCACTTTTTGGTGTGGTAAATGCTTGGTGTGCAGGTACATGTCAACAGAAGCTGCCACGATCGGCCTTCGTTTATATAGGCTGAGCAGTCACTGCTGTTCACATGCCTGGGTCATTCTAGCCATAAGAATAGACAGAGAATACTGGCTGTGTGAAAGGGGTCTAAAAGTTAAAGACCTCAAACTGTGTACAATGATTTTGCAATCTGCACAAGAGTGAATCTATGCCGGAATCTGGACCACATCTGAGGATTTTACCACCCAGTACACTGCAGGCATTACACTACAGTAGTGTTAGTTCATATTGAAATCATTTTCTACATTTACTTTTTTTATGGATATGAACAGGCCTCAAATCAGTTAACTCATATATAAACCTCATTTTTGGATTAAACCTCATGTAAACATGGCTAACTTGGTTATTGAAAAACGAATACAAGAACACCAGCTTTTGGATTTCAATTAATTTCATACAGATTATGAAATCGCCAACGCAGCTTTAATTTGCTGTAATTTTTGATTTATAAAAGTTAAATTATGATTATTTATTAGATTAATGAAATGCATTAATTTAATTCAGTTAGAGTCTTCACAAAGGGCATTGAGAGTTAATTTTTTGATGAATTACTGTACAGTTAATTGTCTATTCCTTAGATCACTAGCAGAGTACAGCTTACTTTACTACAATTTATGGGAACCTAAATGTTGAACTGGAGTTTACAGATTCTTGCCGATTTAATATAAATCTTTAAAGTATATATAGTGAAATTATTTAAAAAACCCTAAGCAGCAAGCTGAGTTTGCCAGCCTTTCAAGGATGAGTGCCTTCTGCTAGAGCGTGTAGTATAAATACTGTTGGGAACATAGAAACATCAAGAAAACACAGGTCAACATTTTTCTTCCCATGAGAATTTATAAGAAGAGATAAGTCGGTGGCCTGCGTTATAGAGTCAGAAATTCATTGGCAGGTCTTTTTGTGCATTAAATAGTCCAACATTTGCATCCCACTACTATCACTGAGGCTGCAAGCTCATAGAATGAAGGATTCTTCTTCTCCCAAGATTTGCTTTTTTGGACTATACCTATATTTTCAGGTGTATTCATTTTTGCAACCAAAGCAAGTTTTTGCTACACGTGACCAATCATTATCACGGTTTGTTAATTTAGGTATTACACAGTTATCATTGAATGTATTTGAAAGCTTAGGTTTCCATCCTATTCACATAAAAATACACTACAATATTGTGTTTACTTTGTTGCTGATATAATTGTATTAGACATTATTGAGAGTTTTAGTAGCATGAAGATGCAAAATAAAACACGCTGTCTAACCGAATATAGCCAATACCATTTGTGGATAAATAAGTAAAATATTCTGGAAAATATCAGAACCAAAAATAGTTAAAATGAAGATGATAAAACTAGGAGATAAACTACTAAATGTAATTGTGTCCCCTGCAACGGCAGCTTAAATGCAGCAATAGGCTACACAACAAGATTATATGGATAACAGATACAGGTGTAGGAATCTTTGCACACCTTGAGAGCTCTTTCACCCTGGTGGCTGTGGGAGGGTGAGGAAGCAGTAAAAACAGGCACGAGCTGTGGTTTTACTGCTCCAGGCCGCCCATTGGAATTCTTACATTGCAGCCAGACAAGGCTATACACATGCCGCAGCCACTGCAATTTTAACTCAGGCTGATAAGTGTGACAGATGGCACTGCCTGTCGAACTCGCTCATTGAGATCCATGGGGCCGCACCACAATCCAAGCAGTTAGCTCACAGTTGCAGTGTACATATCAAGTGTAAGGAAATCTATACACACATATCAAACATGTTCTCTGAACAGAACCCATCTAGCAAGTACTATTGATATGTTCTAAAGTGCCACAATTGATCAAATAGACCTGCCATGTTTTCAAAGAGAAAAAAAAAACCTCAGCGTAGGTAACAGTGTTATTTAACCCCCCGAAGTGAAATTTACTGACAATGTCCAAAATTTTACAAATGGCACCAATTTGTTTTGCTGAAAACAATTATGAAATTTACTGACTGGCACATTTTTTACTGGCAATTCAAAAAAAGTACATAACAATGGCAGTTTTTAAGTGCAACAGTGCAAATATCAATATTTAAGTTAAACATATACTGTAGTTAGTGTAATTAACAATGTGTTTATGTTCTAACAGAAGTTAAAAACCAGGTTAGTTTAACCAACACAGAGTCCCCCTTGCAGTGCAAGGGGAACTGTAATGTAAACAGGAATGCTGCAGGTCATGATGTGAGGAAGAATGCTGCAGACTTCGGTGTAAAGGGGAGCTCTGATATAAGCTGGTTACGTCAGTCCACAGCATTCCCCTTTACATCAGAGTCTGTAGAGTTCCCCCTTGCACTGTAATGGATAATCCTGCAGACTCTTCTGTAAATAAGAACTATGAGGACACCGATTTAAGGGGGAAATGCAGGGAACTCTGATGTGGGGGGTCTCTGGTGGCCACAGACCACCCTTCGCAGAGTAAATGCACTAAATGGGGTGGTTACTGATATAAGGGGGAACTTTTAGATCAGTGCCCCCAGCTTACTTTACTGTATTCACTTCCACTTACATCATCGGACTGGCCTGATGGCTCTGTCACTGACCTCCTCTCAGGTGCACAGTCATAGGGTCCTCTCCAGGCTCCAGTAGTTTCATTCTATATTCTCATCTCCACATTGATCTGACTCCTCTTGTGTCCCTTTCCCAGCGGCGCTTCTGCTTTTGACACCTCTCCAGGCTCCCTTTCAGAGACTGCAGATATAATATAAGAGATGGTTAGAGACTGTAGACATGATACTAGAAAAGATGGTCAGAGATTGTGGACATGATACAGGAGATGGTTAAAGATTGTGGAAATTATACAACAGGTGGTTAGAAATTACAGGTCTTGAAACAAGAGTTGGTTAGAGGCTGCAGACATGATGGATGGTTAGAGGCCATGGGCAGGATACAGGAGATGGTTGGAAGCTGTGGGCAGGATATAGGAGATATTTAGAGGCTGTAAACGACAGAGGCAGGTGGACGGAGGACAAGGGGAATGGAACCAGGGGAGGGAGTGGATGGAGGAAAGGGGGAGGAGAGACAGAGCTGGAAGGAGGGGTGGACAGAGGCAGATGCACAAAGTTGAGGGGGGGTCAGAGACAGGTGGACAGAGGAGAGGGGGGGGGGGCATGAAGCCAGGAGGCAAATGGAGGTAAGGGGGGATGGAGTCAGGTGGACAAAAGAAAGGAGGGGGCGGAGCCAGGTTGACAGAAGAGAGGGGGTGGAGCCAGGCATACAGAAGAGAGGGGAGAACAGAGTCTAATGCAGGGGAGGATGGTCAGCCTTACTCAACAGATGGATCCCAGCTGCAGATCCCTTCACAGGTGTCTTGTGGGCGACGAGCACAGAAAACTGGAAGTGTTCATGTAGGATTGTCATCCTTTGCCTATTAGTCAGCCGTGCTGCACATACCTACAATTCTTGCACTGGTGGTGGACTGGTGGAAGTGTTACAATCGAGGCTGTGACGGAGGAGGTGCATGTCACTGACAGGATTGCCCAATCCCTGGCATGATCATCCACTCAGAATCTCTGCTGCGCTCCCCGCTCAGTCCTCTCCTGGCTTCCCCGGGCCTTGCTGTAACTTTGTAAACTGCGCCATTACGTCACCCCGCCTAGGCCAGTCGAGCCCAGCTGAGGAGCCTGGCGGCTTCTGAACCATGCATGCGCAGTTTTAAAGCCGGCCCCCGCTGCCTTTTTTTTTTTTTACAGATGGCCACTGTCCGTAGCAGACATTTACGGACAGTCTATAAATTGCCTGAAATTTACAAACTGTGCGTAAATTTACGGGCGGTTGGCAACCCTGGTATGTAAGTTGTTAAAATGTAAATTGGAACCTCCATTCAAAGCAGCAGCATATTAAATCATGGATCTGTGCGTGTGCACTATAATACTCCCAGCACCACGAGCACTATGTCTTTTTTACTTTTACTGTTGTTTCTAGTCTTCTTTCGACTGAAAACATACTTTTGCTTTGTGGTAACATGCATTAACATGTTACATATGTTAGTGCATTGTGTTGCTATTCATTTTGAATCGCACTCCAATGCACTAAAGCAACACAGCTTCAACATACATGTGTTGCAGTGTACCACATGCCATAGTAACACCATATATTGCGGTGCACTGTGTTGTCAAAAATGTATTCTTGGACATTTTGGTGCATTGCCAACCCATTTGTTTGGGTTACCGCAGCTAACCAGGTCCCCAACATGCGATTAGGCCTTAAAGTTGTCAGTAAATATATACGTGTGTACGACTGTGTCCCCCAAGCGTGTTGAGATCCTATCAGGTAAATGACCACACAAGCTAGAAAGAAACTGGCTGCAAAAAGCGCCTAGAAGCTATTCAGTTTGCATGTGTAACGCTATACAAGTCACTCATTCATTCAGTACTCACTACTGTGGTGCATTACTGCAGCCCATTAATTTTGAATGGGTTGGTTGATCCCTTTAATGGCACTTTTTAATCCGGCACACCACAGCACATGGAATATGTGCTGCAGTGTGGATGCATTGTCCAGTACTGTATCACTATGCCGATTTACTGCACGTTAACAACCTTTTTGCTTCGCATTAATGCAACACAACATTTTTAATACCGAGCCATTGTGTGGCCCACCCCAAATGTCTGCAATTGAGGCCCCCCATGTTCACCAAATTGATCACTTGCACTTTGTGATAACAGTGGTTAGATCAGGAAACAGAGAAAATGTACTTTATGCACAGCACTACTTAGCTGGTGTACATTTACATCAGGGGTGTCCAACCTTTTGACCTTCCTGGCCCACATTAGGAGAAGTGGAATTGTCTTGGGCCACACATAAAATACACTAACAATAAGGATAGCTGGGGCGTGTCCAAGATGGCGACGGGAGAGGACGTGTAGTGACCGAGCTCCCGCTCTGAGAATCCTTCCTGCCTTGTTCCCTGTGTGGATTCTGAGCCACCTTCTCGCAAATCCTTCCCCTGTCTCCCGGGGAATGCGCCGGAATAGCAGGGGCTGTCGGACGCGCCGCAACACCGCCGCAGGGCCTACCCCGCCGAAGTCCGGGCCTAAACACACGCCTGGCCCTCTGCGGCCTCCCTCTCCTGTCTGCATGGCGTCCCATCCGGACATCCCGCGGGACAACGCGATCCAGGCCGGTTCGGCGGCGTTTGAGGCACTCATGGCGGCGATCTCCACCTGCCAATCAGCCCTAACGATCAAGATTGATCATGTCCAGGCGGACACAGCGCTCATACGCCGCGACCTGGATGCGTTCAGGGACCGCGTGGCGGAGGCAGAGAGACGGGTCTCGGACCTGGAGGACACCCAGAGGGACCATCACACTGACATCCAGTCCTTGAAGGCCAGGGTGAAGGTCCTGGAGCACAGAGCGGAAGACGCCGAGAATAGGAACCGCCGCAATAATCTCCGTGTCCTTGGCCTCCCGGAGGGGGCAGAAGGTACTGATCCTGTGGCCTTCATGGAGCAAATCCTCCCCACTATCCTCCCGGCCGCCCGGTTCTCCCACTACTTCTCTATTGAGAGGGCCCATCGCATTCCGGCGACCAGAGGCCCTGTAGGAGCGCCGCCGCGCACCTTTATTTTTAAGTTCCTCCACTACCGCGACAGGGACACTCTTCTCAGAGCAGCGCGTCTGCAAGGAGATCTCAAGTACCAGAACGCCAGGCTCCTGATTTTCCCAGACTACTCGGTTGGCGCCCTGTTATGTTTGATTGTTTTATGCTTTATGACAGTACTGTTGATTTCTTGCATATTGATTGCTCTGGAGTTGGGCCGACGACTCTCCCTCGCCCCGGTGATGGGTCGGGTGAACGGTTGGAGGCTCCTGTGTAGCTTTACCCCTGTGGTGATCTGCCTGATGGTCTGCAATGGCTGCTCTTGATGTCCTCTCCTGGAACACACGGGGCCTGAACTCCCCAGTCAAGAGGTCCCTAGTGTTCCAATTTATTAAAAAACATAGCCCGCATGTTTGTGTGTTGCAGGAGACACATCTGATGGGTAGCAAAACCCTCAGCCTCAAAAGGCCCTGGGTAGGTCACCACTATCATTCCACTTATTCTAACTATGCCAGGGGGGTTAGTGTTTTAGTGCTCAAATCCCTCCCCTTTAAGCTCCTTGATTTAGTTCTTGACCCAGATGGCAGATTTGTGTTGGTCCATGCTATGATCTACAATCTCCCCTGGGTACTGGTGGGCCTGTACCTGCCCCCTCCTGCCTCCCTGGCGGTCCTGGGAATACTTGCGGCCAAGTTGGCGCAGTTTCCCTGTGAAAATGTGGTCCTAATGGGTGACTTCAACCTAGTCCCAGACACTGGTATGGACAGGTTCACCTCTTCGGGCACCACTCGCCAGGGACTGGCGGAATGGGCTGACACGTACGGGCTCACGGACGTTTGGCGCTGGAGGAACCCGGGGACTCGGGCCTTCACCTGCCACTCAGCCACCCATAAATCCTTCTCCCGAATTGACTTAGCATATGTGGGGACGCCAGTACTACCCCGGGTACGTGACATTACTATCCTCCCTCGCGGGATCTCGGACCACGCCCCACTCCTCCTCTCACTGACTTTGACGACGGATCCGGCCAGCAACCTCTGGTGGCTCTCCAGGTTCTGGATCTCGGATCCGGAGGTGGAGCCCAAATTTCATGATACTCTCCGATCCTATTGGGCGGAAAACCCGGGTACGGCTGCGGAGAACACGGTGTGGGATGCCTTTAAGGCCTCCTCCCGGGGACACTATCAGTCCCTGATTGCGGGGGTCCGGAGGGAGCGCAGGGCGGAACTCACCAGGGTGGAGGGGGAGGCGGTTAGACAGGAAGCCCTGTATGTCAACACCCGAGACCTGCAACACTACTCCTCCCTGCAAGCCCTGACGCGACAGGCAGTCCTCCTCCGGACAGCCTTGACTCAGAAGAAACTTCTTCACCAGACTCAGCGTATTTTCGAACAAGGGGAGCGGACGGGGAGGCTTTTGGCCTGGCTGTCCAGGGAGCACTCGGGTGCCTCTGCCGTTGCCCAGGTGAGGGATGGGGAGGGGAACCTACACTCAACTCCGCAGGAAGTCAACCGATGTTTTGCGGAGTATTACCAGCAACTGTACACCTCTAGAGTAATGTATGACCTCCCGAACCTAGTGACCTATCTGGAGGAGGTGGACATTCCGGTCCTCACGTCCTCTGCGGCGCGTAAATTGGACGCGCCATTTCAGACCGAGGAGATACAGGCTGCCCTGAAAATGATGCAAGGGGGTAAGACGCCGGGCCCGGATGGGTTCCCGGTTGAATTTTACAAGACTTATGGAGAAGACCTGGCCCCCAGGCTCCTATCCTTGTTTGCGTCAGCCTCGGATCTGGGTGTACTCCCGGACTCGATGTGTGACGCGGTCATTGTGGTAATCCCCAAGGCCGGTAAAGATCCCACTTTGTGCTCCTCATACCGTCCTATCTCCCTCCTCAATGTCGACGCGAAGCTCTTTGCGAAGATCCTTGCCAATAGGCTTAACACTGTTATTACGGCCCTGGTCCACCCAGACCAGACGGGCTTCATGCCGGGTCGGGGGACCGACATTAACCTTCGACGTTTACACACCCATCTCGCGGTGGCGGTCCCGGACGGCGCAGGCGTGGTGGCCTCGCTCGACGCTGAGAAGGCCTTCGACTCTGTCGAGTGGGGCTACCTCTGGGCGGTTTTGTCGCGCTTCGGTTTTGGACCCCGGTTTTTATCCTGGATACAAATGCTGTATGCTCGCCCAAGGGCACGTATCCGCACTAATGGGACCCTGTCGCCCCCCTTCTCCTTGGAGCGGGGGACCAGGCAGGGTTGCCCACTTTCCCCGGCTCTATTTGCCTTGGCCCTGGAGCCCCTGGCCGCGCATATTAGGCGCGACCCGGGGGTCCGGGGGATCAGGGTGGGATCCCTAGAGGAGAAACTATCACTCTATGCTGACGACGCCCTTTTGTACCTGGCAGATGCGTCTGCTTCACTTGGTGAAGCACTGTCCCATTTTGAGAAATTTGCATCATTTTCGGGGGTGAGAATCAACTGGGACAAATCAGTGCTCCTTCCTCTCCACCCATCGCTGCCTCGCTCCGACTCACACACCTCCCTGCGCTGGGTGGATGAGTTCACGTATCTGGGGGTTAGAGTGGGCCTCGAGCCGAGGTCCTACATGGAGAAAAATGTTCTCCCGACGTTAGAACACCTGTCCGGACGTTGCGCGGTCTGGCGTACACTTCCCCTCTCGCCGGTCGGACGGGGTAACCTCATAAAGATGGTGATACTCCCCAAGTTGCTCTATTTCTTTCGCCAGACCCCTGTCACTATCCCGAAGTCCTTCTTCCGGCGACTTGACAGCATAGTGACGGCGTTCATATGGGCGAACAGCCCTCCCCGGGTTGCCAAGCGTTTCCTCTATCTCCCCCTATCCCAGGGGGGTCTGGCCTTCCCAAACTTCCTTGCCTACTACTGGGCGGCGGTCCTGGTGACAGTCCGTTGGTGGTTTTCCCAGGCGCGTCGGAACCCAGCGGTGTCCCTCGAGGCGGCTATCCTAGGCTCTTACGCTGCTTTATCTAACCTTGTGTTTCGGGGGAGTAGGGCACATCCATCGGTCACGGGTCCTATGGCGACTGTGGTTCAGGTGTGGCGGTCCTCCAGGGTGCGTATGCTGAAGCCCAATACTATATCCCCACACACCCCGCTTTGGGGGAACCCTCTCCTTCCCCACCTGGACATGGTCCCCGACCCGGGGGTCTGGGCGCGGCGGGGCATCCTAGCCCTTCGGCATATTATGCCGGACGGTGTGGTGTTGTCCTTCCGAGACCTAGCCCTTCGCTACAGGCTTCCCCCCTCCCTGGGATTTAGATATGCACAACTGAGACACGCGCTTGCGGCCCAATTCCCGGATCCGGTTGCGCTCGAGTCGGACTCGGTCGAGCGCCTCCTGATTTCGGGTGTTATGGGGAAACCCCTCTCGTCCCTTTACCTGCGCTTTACGGTGGCGTACGACGCAGACACAGTGGGAGTCCTGGCCAAATGGAACGCTGACATTCCTGATCTGGACGAGGAGATCTGGGAGGAGTGCGTCTCTTCATTCCTCCCGTCCATGATCGCCTCTAGAGACCGATTTATCCAACTAAAATTCTTACATAGGGCCTATTACACCCCGCAGAGACTGGCTAGGATCTACCCCTCCAGGAGCTCCTTGTGCACTAGATGTTCGGGGGATACTGGCTCGTTCATTCATATGGTTTGGTCCTGTCCCAAATTGGACTCGTACTGGAGAGAGGTGGCAGATACTCTGTCGGACCGCTACGGGGTGGAGCTCACGATGGACCCGAAGTTGTTCCTCCTTAGCTACCTGGGTGAGATTGAATGTGACAGATATACCAAACTGGGCATCACCTTTGCCCTGTTCTACGCCAGGAGGGAAATCCTACTCCGTTGGCGGGGCACTGACCTCCCAACTGTGTCCTCCTGGCTGGGAACAATCAACAGAGTCCTCCCATTATACAGACTAACCTATGAAAGCAGAAACTGCCCGGCAAAATTTGACAAGATCTGGTCAAACTGGATCGACGCATCTAGCTGAGTAACTGACGGGTCCCCTGTGGCGCATCCTATCTGTACAGTGTGGTGGGTGGCTGCTCTCCCCCTCCCCCTCCCTCCTCACCTCCCCCTTGCCCCCCCCTCCCTCCCCCTCTCCTCAATCCCCCCTCTCCTCACTCCCCCCTCTCCTCACTCCCCCCTCTCCTCGCCTCTCCTTGGACTCGCCCCCCCCTCCGATCCTCCCCCCCTCGTCCTCCCCTTTCTTGGGGGGCGGGGGTCGGCGGTGCTGGAGGGGACGCCCTGAGGGTTCTCCATCCTGCCCTCGCGGGGGGGGACCTCACGAGTGGCGACTAATACTCATAACTGTGGGGTAAGGTTGTCTGTGTCTCCTTAGCCTTCTGTATCACCGGTTATGTGTGTAATTTATGTCTTTTTTTTTTTTTTTTATATGCCCTGGTGCAATCACTGTGTTACCTCTGTTATCTATGTACTGTCATTGGTTTGTGTGTATGTTTGTTGTTTGTTTGAAAAGACAATAAAAACTTTTTCTGTTAAAAAACAATAAGGATAGCTGATGATCAGAAAAAGTCAGGCATATTACAAGTTAACAATCATTGATATAGATAATGGGCCAGATTCAGATACACTTAATATTGCGCTGCGTAATCGAAATACTCTACGCTGCCGTATGTTACCAGGCTCTACACCGAATTCTGGTAGATTTTTGCCCGTACGCTACGGTGGCGTAGTCTATTTCTCGCCGCGTAATCGAAATACGCGATTAGGGGGCGTGAAGCATTTAAATTAAGCGTGTCCCCGCGGCGATCGAACTGCGCATTCCCGCCGTGCATTGCGTGAAATCACGTCGTTACATCATTCTTTGTTTGAGTAGCGTCGTTTACGAACATTCCTATTCCCGGACGACTTACGTAAAAAATAATAAAAGGCGTCGGAAAACGTAGAAATTCGACGGCCATACTTAACATGGGCTGTCTAATATTAGAGCAGCAAAAAGCTGGTATAGTGTTACGCAAAAAAAAGATGACTAAAGGTGCCGTAAGAGATTGCGAATGAAAATCGTAATTTCGGGGATCGCCGGCAAAAGCTCATTTGCATACCCCGACGCAGAAAACGATGGGAAGTCCACCCAGTGGCCGCAATTTTATTGCAGCGTAGATCCGAAGTAGTTCGAACACGTAATCCAGTCGAATTGAAGCCCGCATTCATGGTTTTAGATTTCCGACTAGCTAAAAAACGCGCGTAATTTGAAATTACTCCAGTCTAACACCAGTTAGACAGGAGTTACGGCTCTCGGAATCTGGCCCAATGTACCCATCTGAATAATAAAACTTAATTTGTCTTGTAATTTTATTATAAAAAGTAAATGAGGGAAACTTACAATAGGTATAGAAAAGAATCACCCCTCCCTCTTTAAAATAATCTAACTTTGCTTCTTTGCAGCCTGAAATGAAGACAGACACAGTTTTGGTTTTATCCAGCAGTATTTAGTTAGCGCCACTTATAACATCCAAGTGAAAGCTATAACACCAACATGTCAGAAACAAAAATGAAAGAAGAATCACCCCCTCCTAAATATGACTTGTAAATTCAACCAGGTGTAGCCAGTTATCTTCTCAATGCCACACAAAGCCATTTGATTTTCAACTGTGATCAGCTGTGGTCATTCTGATTAGCTCAGCATGAAAAGAGCTTTCCTGGAGCATTTCCGTCCCTGGTAATGCAACTATAGATTAAGACCAAGATCCCAGAGCAAACAAAGATCTTAAAGCAATCTTATAGCAAGAAATGTCAGAGATATAGATGGGTAGAAGGATCACATACTGTGGGTTAATGTATGTAATAATTAGTATTATTAACTAACATAAAAACAAGTCCACGTCATATTTGTAATTCATTCCAGCCAGTGTTCTCGTTTTTAAATTGAATATTCACCAAACTTCTCGTTCCAGAAGTTTACAGTGGGTATTACGCCTCCCAGGTGGATTTCTCACGCTCTTCAAACCATTGAAAGAGGACATGTCTCCAAGATGTATATATTTAAAATGTTTAGATAAATTTGACAGTCTTTTATCACTTTGATACGAGGCTCCATGAAAGTGCTCGCCTACCTGTGTCCCAAGAGGTCTAAATTGTGCAACCCACATACTGTAGACTGCACAAAGTACACTCCACAGCATACACTACATTGGAAGAGACAAAGTTAATATAATCCCGCAGAAAAAAACTCCTTCCCTGTTGAGCAAGATAGTACTTTCTTAGATTTTTTGTATGTTTTTTTTACAAAGGTGACACGTGTTAACACCACAAGCATACAATCCATTGGTGTTTATTCATGTCCTCGTCAAACCTTTGGATAGAAACAGACTGGGCGATAATATCATTCCCAGGGTTTTCGCCCGACACCTGGAAAATCTCCAACCATTTTTGACAAAATGGAGAGAGATCCCCATCCGTAGGCAGAATAGGTAGATGTTTCAAAATATATATATCTTTAATTAAATGAAACTCCCCTGAGTAGGTTTTATGGTATGGACAGTAAGGGATTATACCGGTGCTTATTCACAACATACAATAGTAATTTTTTTAATAATTTATTTAAAAGAAAAGAATTTATCACAAAATGTAATACAAAAAACACATATTAGGGCAATAGGGTAGGATATGGTTAACAATAAAACCAGGCAGCTGTAGATCCTGATTACACAAGCAGAGCGTATTACAGATGGTCACAACCAGAAAGATGTTAAGCCCAATATATTTCGCCTAGATTCCGGCTTCCTCAGGGGCTAGGTTGAAAATAGCTCTATTAATAGAAAAAATTACATATTACAAAGAAGCATATACAATGAAAACACATCCATATATTTATACAGGTGCATGTGTGCACTGTGCTGACCTTGTGTATCAGAATGGATATCCAGACCTGGAGGTGGGGGAGGGGGGAGGAGAGGAAGGAGGGGGCAAAATTAAAACAAATAGGGAAGGGATCAAGGCAAGGAAAAGGATGGGGAGTGAAGGGAAGGAAAGAGCGGCTAGACACTCGCAATCCAAACGGATAACCGACTCATCTAATAGTCCAATGCACCACAATAGTAGGGCCAGAGATGCGTCTCCATAGGAGAGGAGAAAGAAAACAGGCTGAAAAAGACACAAACAAGCTTAATAAGAAATGTATCCCGCCTACATCCGTCACATTAATTTGAATATATGCTCAGATGAGAGATTAATTGGATCCACTAGGACTTACCCAATTTTTAAAAAAATGGTGCACTACCAGGAGCGGCCACAAGAGTTCGTCCAAATAGTCCTGACAACATCCAGGGAAATGTGATGTTAAGTCACTCACTATAATTCTCTAAATATAAATAAAACACAACAAAAACCATTAACTCAACTAAGTACACATCCATAAGGTAGCTAAGCACAATCAGAGAAGCATACAGGACTGAAGAGGATTTACCTGTGGTAAAGATGTCACACAGTAGCGCTCCTAGCAGGTGCATTCTACAGGAAAAAGGAAAATGAAGCCTGTTTAAATAAGCCTCCTCTCCCACACGTCCGAGCGTATGACATCATCGGGTGTGAGAGGACAAAAAACGTCAGCGCGCTGCAGCCAGGGGAACATCTACGTGCGCCTACAATGCCCATGATGCCTCGCGATACAATGCGTGGAAAGGGAGAATGTTTCCCCTCCACATACACGATCACCGGCAGGCTGAGGAGCAGAGAGACCACACCTACAAGGTGGGGTTAGCACCAGAACCAATGGGTAATGCCCATTAGCCCGACACACAGATGAAAGGGGCGTGGAGAGGTCCCCTACGGCTACAGCACAGCGACAGGCGGACTAAGGATGTAAACAAGCCCTCGGGTGTCCATATAGAGAGGCATATTCGCCCAGAAAACGGTGCACGGGATAACAAGAGAGGGGAATGGGAGTGTTGACACTAGATTAAGTACTAGTGTAGGGAAGGTAGCCTGATTGTAAAAAACTCCGGAAGACATACAAGGAACACCTACAAAGATCATTGCATCCATTGTCTAAAACACACAAAGTCGGATCCTCTCAAACCAAATAAATGGTATGAGGAAAGAAGATGTTTACAAACAGTACACACATGCAGCTACACAAAAATATTTACTAAAAAAGGGAAAAAGACAGATTAGCACATAGTACAATGAAAATATATATTTAATAGTTGCACCTTTCTAAAAATATTATATGGTGTGATAAATGGATATGCCAATACAAATCAATTATCTTAAGAAATGTTCAAATGCAAAAAGGAGGGAAGGGGGGAGGGGGAGGTTTTGGAAGGCCTCTATAGTGAGGAGCTCACAAACATGTAAGGGAAAAAGGGGGAGGGGGGGAGTGAAACATTGAACACAAAAATGAGGGGGGGGGGAGGAGGGGGGAAAAAGGAAACCCAGGAAATCAAAACATGGGAAAAGAGGCAAAAAATACCCGAGGTAGGTGAGTTGCTGGCTCAGACATCTATTAGGTAATCTAATACATTTTTAAAGAATAGGCTCAACTGGTAAGTCAGATAACGGATACATTAAAGAAAGGATTTGTAACTAATATATTCATTTAGTCCTGGGTATTGAGTCGCATTCAAAGACTGAATCCACTTCGTTTCTAGTTGGAGTAGCGTGCGATCAATATCGCCACCTCTAGCATGTTGGGGTACATGCTCAAGGGCTGCGAATTGAATCATTGATAATTCAAAATTGTGTTCCTTGCCCATATGTCGGCTGATGGCAGTAGTCATCAGCTTCTTACAAATGGGTCCTATGTGGTCGGAAATTCTTACATGAAATGGCCTTTTGGTTTTCCCTACATAGAAACACCCGGAGAGGCATTTAGCCAGATATACTACACCAATCGTTTGGCATGTAACCCGATGCCTGATGTTATGAGTGTGTCCATTGGGTAGTAAAGTGGTAGGGCCATACAGTATATATGGGCAAATTTTACATTTTTTGCACGGATATGTGCCAGTAGTTTTTCTTGGCAGGTCACCTTTGGAATCAAAATGACTCTGAACCAACTTATCCCTCAGTGAGGGTGCCCGTCGGTAGGTAATTTCAGGACGCTCCTTGATGAATTTACGTACTGTATTATCCGCTTACAGTAGGTGCCAAAATTGTCCCAGAATGGTTCTAAATCTCCAATGGTCAGTGGAATATTGCGTAAGAATGCGTATCGGTTGAAGAGTGCTTTTTTTTCGGTTCGGAAAGATTAAATCTTTGCGCTCAATTTGAGCTGCTCTATTGTATGCTCTTTTGAGATTTTTACGACTATATCCCCTCTTTCTCAGGCGAAGACATAGATCATCAGCCGCCACTTCATAGTCCTTTCTCAAGGCACAATTTCATTTAAGTCTAATGTACTGGCTGTATGGTATACTCTTTACCAGGGAAAGAGGGTGACCACTAGAAGCGTGAAGAATCGTGTTACCCGATGAGGGTTTACGATAGAGGGACGAGAGCACTGTTCCATCCGAGCCGATAGAGATTTTTAAATCGAGGAAGTTGATACTTTCCTGACTACATTCCATGGTGAATTTTAAGTTGTATGAGTTCACCATCAACCCCTTCATGAATTGATCAAGTTCCAATCTAGTACCTGACCACAATAACAAGACATCATAACAAGACAAAATAACGTGGTGCATGCACATCGACGGATCCTCACTACAAAAAAGTTCCTTCTCCCACCCCCCCAGGTACAGGTTGGCATACGATGGGGCACATTTAGTCCCCATCGCAACCCCCTGTACCTGGAGGTAGTGGGAGAGTCCAAAAAGAAAGACATTTCTTGTCAGGATAAACCTGAGTATTATGTTTAAAATACAAGCAAGTCAGAACTCTGCTGAAATTACGATACCTGAACTGGATAGAGCATTCTCTAGACTCCAGCGATTACTGGAAAAGAAGGTTAGGGTGTTTTGGCATAAACAATACTTTGTTAAATATTGTGACAATCAAATCGTTCCCTGGGGTTTGCGAGTGCAAATCTTCCCAAATTTGAGGAAGGTTGAGGACTCAGTAAAATCCAAATGGGAGCATACCCTTCAAAATTGTTCCTTTGAGATGATGCATATTCTTTGTGATCAATATGATAGTGAAATTCTAGAGCTTGATAGTCAAATCAATACATGGTACACAGAATTAATTCTATCTGCTTCTAATCAGTTGTTCATTGATCGGGAGAAGAACCTTAAGGAACATTTGGAGGAATATACAGCGGACCTGATAAATATGAAAGAGGGTACATTTCTAAGGGATAAAGCAGCTTACGATAATAAATATGCATATAAATGGAACAAATCGACTTCCAATAGACCGGTAACCTATCCCCCTGTAAGAAATGTACCTACTAATGTGAATATACCTAATATCTCTTCCGTTTCCTCTACAGTCTCTAGTCAGTCAACAGTTTATAGGGATCTATCCCACGATCGACTACCCAAAAAACGCAAAGGTGATCGGCAATCAGCCTCTTCAGATTCACTGACGTGCACCGTGTCTACTATTACGAAGCGTCCACTAGTTAGTTCATCTACTTTGGACACTTTCCGGGCATCATCTTTTGCGCTTACGATGCAACTCGACACTCCACAAGTAACAAACTCCACAACTGCGCACCCCAGGCGGGCTTCAACACCTGGTATTGCGTTTTCCTTATCACCAGGCAATATTTCTACCAGACGGGTAAGTGAACCGAACCTTTCTTCACTATTCTCTCAAAATACAGTTAATGCAGATCCAAAAATAGCTCCTATTTTTTTAGTGAAACCAGTGGACAATCTGTCCACATCCATGATGCAGGACAGGACAACAACTCTAAACACTGATTTGGAGGTCATTAATCTATCCTCTATCCCACTTAGTCAACATGAGGTGGAGGTCCTTAAATTAGGCCTTGCCTTTTGTCCACAGGTTGGAGGGGATAGGTTTCAGATGATAAAAGATGTTCATCTGTTAGCACGGAAACTTATTTTTAAAGTAATGTTTGACAAACAATCTTCAGAATCGGATTTGCTGCCGTTTGAACGACTAAAACAAGATGCTGACGAAATTCAGGCTATCGAAACATTAATTTAGCTCTGGGAGGAGGGGCACACTGATG
Organism: Rana kukunoris; assembly: GCA_029574335.1. Taxonomy (NCBI): domain Eukaryota; kingdom Metazoa; phylum Chordata; class Amphibia; order Anura; family Ranidae; genus Rana; species Rana kukunoris. The sequence goes on along the minus strand of CM056052.1, from coordinate 235,916,495 downwards.
ATGATTTATGATCATTTGTGCCGTCCTCCGTTGGCATCTGTGCTCCAGAAGTATCTTTTCCGCCACCAATTTCATTTAAACCTAAATCCCAAAACTTTCCCTTACTAAACAAAAATGCAAGGATTTGGTCGTTTGTGCAACAAACAACCAAAGAAATTGATAAATTAGATCTAACAGCTGATGCCAGAGTAAATAATCTCACCTTCAACCAGCGTCAAGCTCTTAAGAATCTTCAAAACAATCATTCAATCATAATCAAACCCTCGGATAAAGGGGGAAATGTTGTGGTTATGAACATATCCGATTATGAAAATATGTGTAGAAAAACTTTGGATAACACTGATTGGTATTCACCTATCTCACAACCGATGCTTTCCACCTTTAATAAAGAATTTCAATCAATTATTACCCAGGCTTATCATAAGGGCATTATTAACAAAGATACTTGGAATTTTTTGAATGTACAGGCACCTAAGATTCCAACTATGTATGCCTTACCCAAAATTCACAAATCACTGACATGCCCGCCCGGTAGACCCATTGTCTCCGGGTGTGCAAGTCTGACTGAGAATGCCAGTGCTCTGGTTAATAATTATCTTCGTCCACATGTTACATCTCTGACTTCTTACATAAAAGACACTATCGATCTGTTGCAAACTATTGAGGGAATTACAGTACCCCCTAATACATGGCTTGTTGCCATAGATATTGAAAGTTTGTATAATGCCATACCACATGAAAAGGGTCTTGAGACCATTGGAGCCATCCTTAGGGATAGAGGGGATCATGCTCAGATGTATAATCTTTTCATTTTGGATCTACTCAGGTTTATCCTCACAAGAAATGTCTTTCTTTTTGGACTCTCCCACTACCTCCAGGTACAGGGGGTTGCGATGGGGACTAAATGTGCCCCATCGTATGCCAACCTGTACCTGGGGGGGTGGGAGAAGGAACTTTTTTGTAGTGAGGATCCGTCGATGTGCATGCACCACGTTATTTTGTGGTATAGATACATCGATGATGTCTTGTTATTGTGGTCAGGTACTAGATTGGAACTTGATCAATTCATGAAGGGGTTGATGGTGAACTCATACAACTTAAAATTCACCATGGAATGTAGTCAGGAAAGTATCAACTTCCTCGATTTAAGAATCTCTATCGGCTCGGATGGAACAGTGCTCTCGCCCCTCTATCGTAAACCCTCATCGGGTAACACAATTCTTCACGCTTCTAATGGTCACCCTCTTTCCCTGGTAAAGAGTATACCATACAGCCAGTACATTAGACTTAAACGAAATTGTGCCTTGAGAAAGGACTATGAAGTGGCGGCTGATGATCTATATCTTTGCCTGAGAAAGAGGGGATATAGTCATAAAAATCTCAAAAGAGCATACAATAGAGCAGCTCAAATTGAGCGCAAAGATTTAATCTTTCCGAACCGAAAAAAAAGCACTCTTCAACCGATACGCATTCTTACGCAATATTCCACTGACCATTGGAGATTTAGAACCATTCTGGGACAATTTTGGCCCCTACTGTTAGCGGATAATACAGTACGTAAATTCATCAAGGAGCATCCTGAAATTACCTACCGACGGGCACACTCACTGAGGGATAAGTTGGTTCAGAGTAATTTTGATTCCAAAGGTGACCTGCCAAGAAAAACTACTGGCACATATCCGTGCAAAAAATGTAAAATGTGCCCATATATACTGTATGGCCCTACCACTTTACTACCCAATGGACACACTCATAACATCAGGCATCGGGTTACATGCCAAACGATTGGTGTAGTATTTCTGGCTAAATGCCTCTGCGGGTGTTTCTATGTAGGGAAAACCAAAAGGCCATTTCATGTAAGAATTTCCGACCACATAGGACCCATTTGTAAGAAGCTGATGACTACTGCCATCAGCCGACATATGGGCAAGGAACACAATTTTGAATTATCAATGATTCAATTCGCAGCCCTTGAGCATGTACCCCAACATGCTAGAGGTGGCGATATTGATCGCACGCTACTCCAACTAGAAACGAAGTGGATTCAGTCCTTGAATGCGACTCAATACCCAGGACTAAATGAATATATTAGTTACAAATCCTTTCTTTAATGTATCCGTTATCTGACTTACCATTTGAGTCTATTCTTTAAAAATTTATTAGATTACCTAATAGATGTCTGAGCCAGCAACTCACCTACCTCGGGTATTTTTTGTCTCTTTTCCCCTGTTTTGATTTCCTGGGTTTCCTTTTTCCCCCTCCCCCCCCCTCATTTTTGTGTTCAATGTTTCACTTCCCCCCCCCTCCCCCCTTTTTCCCTTACATGTTTGTGAGCTCCTTTTTTTGTAAATATTTTTGTGCAGCTGCATGTGTGTACTGTTTGTAAACATCTTCTTTCCTCATACCATTTATTTGGTTTGAGAGGATCCGACTTTGTGTGTTTTAGACAATGGATGCAATGATCTTTGTAGGTGTTCCTTGTATGTTTTCCGGAGTTTTTTACAATCAGGCTACCTCCCTACACTAGTACTTAATCTAGTGTCAACACTCCCATTCCCCTCTCTTGTTATCCCGTGCACCGTTTTCTGGGCGAATATGCCTCTCTATATGGACACCCGAGGGCTTGTTTACATCCTTAGCCTGCCTGTCGCTGTGCTGTAGCCGTACGGGACCTCTCTACGCCCCTTTCATCTGTGTGTCGGGCTAATGGGCATTACCCATTGGTTCTGGTGCTAACCCCACCTTGTAGGTGTGGTCTCTCTGCTCCTGAGCCTGCCAGTGATCGTGTATGTGGAGGGGAAACATTCTCCCTTTCCACGCATTGAATCGCGAGGCATCATGGGCATTGTAGGCGCACGTAGATGTTCCCCTGGCTGCAGCGCGCTGACGTTTTTTGTCCTCTCACGCCCGATGATGTCATACGCTCGGACGTGTGGGAGAGGAGGCTTATTTAAACGGGCTTCATTTTCCTATTTCCTGTAGAATGCACCTGCTAGGAGCGCTACTGTGTGACATCTTTACCACAGGTAAATCCTCTTCAGTCCTGTATGCTTCTCTGATTGTGCTTAGCTACCTTATGGATGTGTACTTAGTTGAGTTAATGGTTTTTGTTGTGTTTTATTTATATTTAGAGAATTATAGTGAGTGACTTAACATCACATTTCCCTGGATGTTGTCAGGACTATTTGGACGAGCTCTTGTGGCCGCTCCTGGTAGTGCACCATTTTTTTTTAAATTGTGTAAGTCCTAGTGGATTCAATTAATCTCTCATCTGAGCATATATTCGAATTAATGTGACGGATGTAGGCGGGATACATTTCTTATTAAGCTTGTTTGTGTCTTTTTCAGCCTGTTTTCTTTCTCCTCTCCTATGGAGACGCATCTCTGGCCCTACTATTGTGGTGCATTGGACTATTAGATGAGTCGGTTATCCGTTTGGATTGCGAGTGTCTAACCGCTCTTTCCTTCCCTTCACTCCCCATCCTTTTCCTTGCCTTGATCCCTTCCCTATTTGTTTTAATTTTGCCCCCTCCTTCCTCTCCTCCCCCCTCCCCCACCTCCAGGTCTGGATATTCATTCTGATACACAAGGTCAGCACAGTGCACACATGCACCTGTATAAATATATGGATGTCTTTTCATTGTATATGCTTCTTTGTAATATGTAATTTTTTCTATTAATAGAGCGGTTTTCAAATTCTCGTTCTCAACCTAGCCCCTGAGGAAGCCGGAATCTAGGCGAAATATATTGGGCTTAACATCTTTCTGGCTGTGACCATCTGTAATACGCTCTGCTTGTGTAATCAGGATCTACAGCTGCCTGGTTTTATTGTTAACCATATCTTACCCTATTGCCCTAATATGTGTTTTTTGTATTACATTTTGTGATAAATTCTTTTCTTTTAAATAAATAATTAAAAAAATTACTATTGTATGTTGTGAATAAGCACCGGTATAATCCCTTACTGTCCATACCATAAAATCTATTGTTACATGGGATGAGGTGCGACAGACTTTTGTAAAATGATTTGGACCTAGCGGATCCCACTCTCTCCTCTTTTTCTCCCCGGAGTAGGTAGTTACAAAAGTGAGGGTGCCGCCAGCATTAGATTTATGTTTTAATAGGGCAGATCTATCTCTATCTGCAGCTGTAGCTATTGCTCTATTAACACCTTTAGAATTATATTTACGTGCTACTAATCTTGAGGCTATTATATCGCACTCTTGAGCAAAGCTTACCTCGCAATTCCTCCTAACTCATATACATTCCCCAAGTGGGACTGATCGAATTGTGCGTGCTAGGTGACAACTAGCAGTCGCCAGCAGTACCGAATTTCCAGCACATTTCTTCCGATATGTACAGGTGAATACAGTCCCACTTGTGGAATTGCCCTCCAAATTAAAACCCAAAAAGTTGATGTTGCATTTGTTAAAATCACAGATAAATTCTAAGTTCAGATTCTTTTTGTTAAGATACAAATTAAAAAATTAAAAAGAGATGTCTTCCAGGGGAACCCTCCCATATAAACAGAAGGTGAATCTATAAAAGACCATAAATTAAATGAAAGCCTTCGCTCTACGTGGAGCAAATGTACACAAGGTGCAAAAAATATATATATATATAAAATATATATATATAAGATATATAAAACCACAGTGTTAAATAAAAAAGGGGTTGCAGCAAAAACTGAAAGTGTTTACATGACACAAGTGACAATAATAGTGATAATATGATGATCTTGCACTACCAAGAAAATTGACCAAAGAGAGACAAACCTCCAATGGTGTAGTATTACACAAATTTATTAAAAGATAATCTCCTTACATCAAAGATAATAAAAATAGCTTAACATAAACGGCATCTGCCGAATCCTCACGTCACTCCCGGTGTCCGTTATTCCCGGACATCGGGAGTGACGTGAGGATTCGGCAGATGCCGTTTATGTTAAGCTGTTTTTATTATCTTTGATGTAAGGAGATTTTCTTTTAATAAATTGGTAGCTTATTTGTGATACTACACCATTGGAGGTTTGTCTCTCCTTCTATTTCCTAGAGTTGGTCTAGATTCCTGATTCCCTTTGAGGTTCCCCATGAATATTGTATAGCGTACCTAACCACAGGAAAGAATTGGAGGTGCCCATAGGATATGTGATGCGGATATCTTATGATAGTGAGGTGAGAGGCTTGTGAGGCTGTTTTCCCACGGATTGACACCTGCACAATTAGTTTGAACACTGGGTGAAACACAGACTGTCTCTGATGTGCACTTTAGTTCATTGATTGCACTTTATGATCACCTGTGGACTTTATTGTTATTTATATATTTATATGTATCGATATTTATATATTTTTATTTTTTCTTAATATTGGTTTGGTCACTTTTTGATCAATTTTCTTGGTAGCGCAAGATCATCATATTATCACTATAAAAGACCATACCATTTATTATATCCAATGAAAGGGTTTTTGGGAGAGAAAAGAAACTGTTCTTTCCACCACCCATATAAATTAGCTAGGGAGGGGGAAAATTTCACCCCCATGGAGGCACCTCTACATTGATAAAAGAGGTTATTACATGAAAAAAAGTTGTGTCTTAACAAGAATTCCACTGTCATCACAATAAACTCTGAGTTCCACACTGTAAGGCCGCGTACACACCGGTCGTGTGTACGTTTTTCATCGAGGAAACTGTCGAGGAACTCGAAGAGCCAAAAAGAGAGCATGTTCTCTTTTTTCTCGACGGGAGTCGAATTTGGCTCATCGAGTTTCTCGTTGGGCTGGTTTCCGACGAGAAACTCGAGCGTGTGTATGCTAAGAAACCCGTGCACCTTCTGTAAAAGTAGCAGTTGTAATGGAAATATCACATAAGTCACGCTGTAACAGGCTGAAAAGTGAAAATGTCTCTTACCAAACTTTTCAGTAACATGAGATTAGCAAAAACAGCCCCAAGGGTTGTGCCAGTGGAATCGAACTTCCCCTGCTGTCGTATGTGTTGAAGTCACCGCGTTTGAGAACAAGGAGATTTGGTCTTTAACGTGTGTACGCAAAGCAAGATTGTCGAGTTCTTCGACAAGCCTAACAAGGAACTCGACGAGGAAAAACTATGTGTTTCGCCTGACGAGTTCCTCGGTCGTGTGTACGTAGCCTAAGAGCTATAATGTTGGAGATGAAACCTGAGGGCATCAAGAGCCAATTCATGGGGAATACAAGAATATAATGCCTTCACATCCATAGTAATTCAAATACAAATATCATTCCAAGTCATATTCTTAGTGATAGCCATAAGACCCAGTAACCTTAATACCAGCGGTTGTAATTATTGGTCGATCCAGGGGCCCAGTCTCTCAAAAGGTGAACCTATCCGAGCAACAATTAGACATGCCTAAATTGTGGGGGTATTTAGTGTAGTTTAGGTAAATGATGAAAAATTGGGATCATGGATCAACAAGTACTCAGCTGTCTTAAGGGATATAACTCCCATTTCCACACCTGTTTCAAGCAATTGTAATAGATGCTCCTGAAATAAGGGGGTCGGATTGGCAGTCGGAGTGTGATAAGTTTTTACAGCTATAAATTGACGCAATGCTTCTTTCTTCTAATCTGTTGCACTCATGACTACCACTGACTGACCACCACTTGAGGCGATTTAGTTTGCATTTGTAGCACTATACAAGTTACTCACTCTCAAAGTTGTATGCGCGTTATGCAATGACTTATATTGGCATGGGGCAGGGCCACCCGCTGAGGTCATCTGGAGGCCCTTCCACCTGGTGACATCATCATCCCATCATGCCCCGGGTAGTGATGTCATTGCACACCGCGCACACGGCATTACAGCAGGAGAGAGCGCTGAGTCAACATCCGAAGAGGGAAGAAGACAACGGAGAAGACCGTGCAAAAGAGCAGATGAGCCCGGCAGAAGAAGAGTGGAGAAGAGGCCTGACAGGGAAGAAAAAGTCAAAAGAGACCCTTGGAGCTGCTTAATAAATTACTTTAAAAACCTGTGTAGTGTGTTTTATTTTTTTACCTTTTTTAGTTAAATGGGTAGGGCTACAATGTACCCCATATGTATTCACATAGGGTGGGGGGCCAGTATCTGGGGCCCCCTTATTAAAGGAGGCTCCCCTTCCCAAAACACCCACCCCCCATGTTGAGGGCATGTGGCCTGGTAAGGTCCAGGGGGGGGGCACTCACAATTTTTTGACGCGGGGGTTCCCCTTAAAATCCATACCAGACCAAAGGGTCTGGTATCGTCCAAGGGGGATCCCTGCGTCAATTTTTTTCTTCATTTGGGCAAGGTTCCCCTTCATACTCAGCACACAAGTTGCACTGCAAGTCGGATCATGATTATCCGACTTCTGGTGCAACTTCTATTCAAATCAATGGGCTCCCATCAGGAACTATTGATTTTGAATAGAGGCAGAGAAACGTGACTAAAAGCTATCACTGCTAAATGTACATTGATGGAAATGCAAAACATTGATAAAATCACGTTTTTAAAGCAGCGTTTTCCTGCCAGCTATCCGGCGTTCAGAACTACTTTGAGCGTCCTGTGTGCATGGAGCATTATTTCAACTATGTTTGTATGCAAAATCCATTTGATACAATGTAAGCTTATTACATGGTCCTTGGTTGACCTGTGAGTTGGTCAATGAGCATCCAAAGAGGTCAGTTTTGTCTCATCTGACCAGACTATATTCTACCAGTATTTCACAGGCTTGTCAAAATGTTGTGAAGAAAACTTTTTAAAACAAGCTTCAACATGCTTTTTCTTCAGCAGTGGAGTCTTGCGTGGTGAGTGTGCAAACAGGCCATGGTGGTTAAGTGCATTATTTTTTTCTTTGATACAATTGTACCTGCTAATTCCAGCTCTTTCTGAAGTGCTACACAAGTGGTCCTTGGCTCTTAGACAACTCTTCTGATAATTCTTTTCACTTTTCATTCTTGTCAGGAATCTTGGCAGGTTTATGGTGAAATTATGTTCTTTCCACTTCCGGGTTATGGCCCCAACAGCGCTCATTGGAACATTCAAAAGTTTAGAAATCCTTTTGTAACCAATGCCATCAGTATGTTTTGCAACAATAAGGTTGCAAAGGTCTTGAGAGAGCTCTTTTCTTTTACCCATCATGAGATGGGACGTAGGAGAATATACACCCTGTTCCAAATTATTATGCAAATTCAATTTCAGTGTCACAAAGATTAAATATTTAGTTTTTCAGTTTAACTCATGGATGGCATTGTGTCTCAGGGCTCTTTTGATCACTGAAAACAATATCAGACACCTGTGATAATTAAATTGTCAGGTGAGCCCAATTAAAGGAAAAACTACTAAATGAGGGTGTTCCACATTATTAAGCAGAGCACCATTTTTAAGCAATATGGGGGAGAAAAAGAATCCCTCTGCTGCCGAAAAGAGTGAAATAGTTCAATGCCTTGGACGAAGTATGAAAACATTAGATATTTCACGAAAACTTAAGTGTGTTCATCGCACTATTAAGAGATTTGTGGCTGATTCAGAGCACAGACGGGTTTCATGCAGATAAAGGCACATTGAGGAAGGTTTCTGCTAGATCCATGCATCGGATCAAGAGAGCAGCTGCTAAAACATCATTACATAGCAGCAAACAGATATTTGAAGCTGCTGGTGCCTCTGGAGTCCCACGAACATCAAGGTGTAGAGTCCTCCAGAGTCTTGCAACTGTGCATAAACCTTCCATTCGGGCACCACTAACCAATGCTCAAGCAGAAATGGCAGAAAAATACATGAAGACTCATTTTCAAACAGTCCCGTTCACTGATGAATGCCGTGCAACCCTGGATAGTCCAGATAAATAGAGTAGTGGATGGTTGGTGGACGGCCACCCTGTTCCAACAAGGCTGCAATGTCAACAAGGCAGTGGTGGAGTCATGTTTTGGGCCGTAATCATGTGAAGAGTGATAGTCCGCCCCTTTAGGGTCCCCGAAGGTGTAAAGATGACCTCTACAAAGTATGTGGAGTTCATGACTGACCACTTCCTTCCCTGGTGCAGAACGAAGAACTATGCTTTCCGTAATAAAATCATCTTCATGCATGACAATGCACCATCTCATGCTGCAAAGAATACCTCTGCATTAATGGCTACTATGGGGATAAAAGGAGAGAAAGTCATGGTGTGGCCTCCATCCTCCCCTGACCTCAATCCTATTGAGAACCTTTGAAGCATCTTTAAGCAAAAGATCTATGAGGGTGGAAGCAGTTTACATCCAAACAGCATCTCTGGGAGGCTATTCTGACATCTTGCAAAAAAATTCAAGCAGAAACTGTCCAAAAACTCACAAGTTCAATGGGGGCAAGACTTGTGAAGCTGCTATCAAATAAGGGGTCCCATGTTATAATGTAACGTGACCTGTTAAAATGTGTAAAAAGTTAAAATGTTGTTCAAAGTTTGATTGAAATAGCTTTTGATTTTAGTAAATATGCTGCAAACAAAACAAATTTTCAGTTCTTTACAAGGTATAAAGTGTTTTGAAACTTACTGTGCGTAATAATTTGGAACGGTGCATTGTAAGAAAAAAATGTTATTAGGAGGTTTGTTCAATAAAATTTGAATTGTACTCTTAATAGTTGATAACATGAGAATTATGCTGACTGCTGTTTACATCAAAAACACTATACCAACAGTGAAGCTTGGAGATGAGAACTGGCAAACTTCATATCGTTGAAGGAAGGATGCATGGAATATATATTCTTGATAAAAATCTGCTGCCATCTATCAGGATGATGAAGATGAAACGATGGACATTTCAGCAAGACAACGATTCCAAACACAAAGCCAAGGAAACTCTCAATTGGCTTCAAAGAAAGAAAATAAAGCTGCTAGAATAGCCCAGCCAATCACCTGACATAAATCTAGTAGAAAATCTATGGAAAGAACTAAAGATCAGTTATAGAAGAGGCCCAAAGAACATTCAAGATTTAAAGACTGTTTGTGTGGAAGAATGGGCCAAAATCACACCTGAGCAATGTATTCGTTTTTCCATACAGGAGACATCTTGAAGCTGTCATTACCAACAAATGATTTTGTATGAAGCATTAAATACATTATTTCAGTTAGCGTGCTCATTACTTTTTCCCAGTGTCATTCCATTTTATTACACATAACTTAATTTCTGAACTTATTTGTTTTGGTTTAACTGTATACATGGATTGTTACTGACACGTGGTGAAAATTTCATGTCAATAGCACCTTTAGAAATATATTAACCTAGAAAAATGGTGATGTGTTCAATACTTATTTTACTTGCTGTATATATATATATATATTATACACACACACACACACAACCACACAACTGTGCATGTAGCTATTTGAATGGAATCCAGATCTAATTAAATGTATTTTTTCTTTTTTAATTCAGTCGTTTTTTTTTCTTCACATTAATGTAGTTTAACAATTCTATTGCAGCAACTGTACAATATGATGAAAACATGGGAGTACAGTCTAAATGTATCATTTAGACAGCAAGTGATGCATTGCTATGTGTACTTGAACACTTTTCAGTTTGTATCTTACTGTCCTTTTAAGTTGCTGTGCAGCTTTCTATAGAGAGAGAATCATCTCCTTGGAGCTCTGAGTCGCACAGCTAGTATCTCATTAGCTGTGTAATTGGCCAAATTTTTTTCTATTTTAGCTTATAAGATAAGAATAGAACATTCAACTGGATGACTATTACACCATTCAGCAAAGTTGTTTTTCTCCTTCGGAGATGAAATTACCATTTCTTAGTATTGTTGACTTAGGTTTCCCATAACCCGCAGTGTCCATTTGCTTATATGCTTCAGTATTATTTGCTCCTGCCGAAAATATAAGAACATATACCTAATTTGTGACCCATGTAATTATTGTAACCTTTTTGCAATCTAGTATTATAATGGATATAGTCTTCTGCGGCTCTGCTGTAGTAGGCTGAACCTATGTGCATTTATTAGACATCACCAGAACCATAATAAATGGTTGTACAAACGTCAACATCTGAAAAGTTAGTATTTTGACAGGTGAATATTTTGGTTATACACCACTTATATAATTGTGATCAGATTATTTCAGGGCAGATTATACCTAAATTGGACTTTGATAGTGTTAACAGTGTTTTTTTAAGTGAACACTTTGTACTTTGGGGAAAAAAGGGGTTAAACAATGATTTCTATTGTAGGCACCCCTGGCGGTATAATAGTTTGTTTTGAGGCTGTGACTTAATAAGTAGAGAATTCCCCAGGAAGTGGCCCATCTTCAGGAACACTTCCCCTTTACTTGGTCCACTTCCTCCCTATCATACTTAGGTATAAAACTAACTAGTGACCCAGCTTCTCTCTACAGATCCAATTACCTCCCTATGTTGTCACATTTGTCATCTGTTAGATACCTGGAGACCATTGTGTGTTTCGTGGTTGGGGCGAGTTGCTGCTGTCAAAATGTCCCTACTTCCTAAACTATTATACCTCTATAGAGTCCTCCCAATAGCTGCCCCCTCCTACTTTCATCGTATTATCCAGCCCCGGGTTTTTAAATATATATGGGGTCCCGTAAAACCTAGGATGTCTAGATATATCCTCCTTCGCAATAGACTTAGTGGAGGCCTAGGGCTTCCTAATTTTCTTTGATACTATCAAGCTGCTCAGCTGGCCCAGATTACCTTGCTTCATGCTTCCACTGAAATTCCAATATGGGTCAGCTTAGAAGCTATATACCTTTTTCCTTTACTTGTTTCCAACATTATATGGTTACCCCCGTCGGTTCGTATTCCTATCCTAAACCCGGTCAATCGCCATTCACTTAAAATATGGGATAGCCTAAGGGGCCCCTATCAATTTAGTTTCTTCCCACGCCCCATTACTCTCCTTTTTTGGTCACCCACTTTTTTACCCTGCTTTCACTGAACCAGGTTCTTTTCGACTTAGGTCCCTGGCTGGGCTGCATCGAATTTGTGACTTAGTTAATAAGACCCCCCTCAAATCCTTTCTAGAACTTCAAACCCAGGCTAACCTGCCCCCCAATGAATACTTTCGCTACCTTCAAATAGCGCATTTTGCCCGGTTAACGATCGGTGCCTGCCCCACTTTAGATGGTCTGTCCTTCTACGAAAATATCTGCAACTCAGATTCTCATGCCCCTGGTATCATTTCGCGCATTTATAACCAGCTCACTGCCCCCCCTGCCGAGCTCCCTCTATACGCTACACAGTGGTACAAAAGACCTACAGATATTGTTGGACATGGATGATTGGGGTTAATATATGGCCCTGTACTAAATCTTACACTTAAAATGTGGTGGCTCTAGAGGCTAATTATAAAGTTCTTATGCAGTGGTACCTTGTCCCCGCTAGAATATCTACATTTTTACCGTCCTATCTTCCTGGGTGTTTCCGAGGCTGTGGGGAGAGGGGTACTCATGCACATATCTGGTGGTCCTGTCCTATTGTACAACAATTCTGGATAACAATATTTCATATGGCTGCCACATTGCTCAATGATTCCCTCTCCCCTGATCTGTCCTTGGCCCTCTTAAACCATGTCCAAAGGGACTACACTAGGGCCCAGATCTGCCTCCTCCTACAGCTAACCACTGCTGCTAAACAAACTATAGCTAGGGCCTGGAAGACTCCTAAATTACATGTAATCGAGGTGAAGAATAGGGTGACCCAAGCTATGATTCACAGCAAAATTGAGGCAATAATTCTAGATCGTATCCCCCAACATGATAATATTTGGACCCCTTGGGTGGAGAACTTTCTCCCTCCTGATTTTGACATTACCTTAAACCGTGAATGCCGAGATGCTCTTTTTGCCTGATTTTACGACCTTCCGGGGGTCTGTGCGACACGGTCAACGCTCTTTCACTTTTCCTTTCTTCTCTTTTTTTCGCTCTTTGTTTCTTCTTTTCTACCTCTTCTTTTGTCCTTTTCTCTCTTTGGGCTTTCCTTTCTCCCAGCTTAAAAGCCCCAACTTATTTGCACTAAGGCAGAACTGAGGCTTACTGCCAATATTTAGCTTACGGTATATATTTCCTGAATATATAGAGTATATGTTTTTGTTTGACCACGCTCTTGGATTGGAGCCTCTTCTTTTTTTATTTTACGTCTATAGCCTTATGTTGTGACGTTTTTAGATGTTTCCGCTGTGACATTTCATTTTTTTTTGCACCGTTAGATTATGGATTATCTATGCCTAGATGATCCTGTTGCTATAATTGTATCCACTTTATCCATGATACATCATTGTATTTCCATTATTGTTCCAACCAAAATTGTCTGCTGTTTGTACTCTGTGATCTTTATTCTCAATAAAAATGTTGAACAGAAATGAGTAGAGATTTCAGAGGATCAGTTCAACAACCAGAGAAGTACCAGCACAAGTCTTTCTCTTCTGATTAGTTTAATTTAAAATCTTCAGGTGGAAGAAAACGGATTTTCATTTTAGCATTGTGTGCATCGCTTTGCCGATTAGAAAAAGCAGTACAACAGGAAGACATTGGGAGTATTGAAGTGCAGTAAAAGCTAGGAAGTCGTAAGTTAATTTCTGCTGCTTTCTTTCACTTAAACTAGTTTCCTCACTTACAATTATAAATTTAATTTAATTTCATGTTGTGGTTTTCTCCAGTGGTTTATGTGAATAGTAATTATATTTTTATATACTCATTGCAGCAAATATAACAGTAATTTTCCAAACAACATATTATCAGTCAGCCTATCTCCTTATACAGCCCACACATATATCTTTTGTTCTTTTCCTTTATTTCCATTGTATTATTTGCCTACATCTCTGTACACACTTTATGTGTACTCATATTGGTTAACATTCTAATATTCTCTACATCAAGTTCATCGCAACTCCAGTCCTTGAGGACTTCCAACAGGCCATTTAAAGGCAAATTCAATTTACTATAAATTATCTTTTCACTATTGCTTGGCTTGAAATGAACAGGGCCATGTTTTTATAGGTGATGGGCCATGTCTTGAACACATGTCATTGGCTAGCAGGCCCTGATCTAGGGGGTTGCTGGGGTGGGTTGTGCACCCCCTCAATCTCTGAAAGTGCATCCACTGATCCATGAGCTAGTCTGATAGGGATAATTGATGTAAGATGGGAACCCAATGAGGATAATGATGGTGCCATCAGCCTTTATCTCTGATCAATGCCACAGCAGTACAGTGTCACCAAACTAGTGCTGCCATTTAGTGTCCCTAATCATTACCACCACCCACTCTGTGTCCCTAATCAACACCACACCACTTACAGTGTACCTAATCACACTATACCACTCAGTATCCCTGATCACCCCCCATGCTACCCAGTGTTCCTGATCAACACCACGCTACTTACAGTGTACCTAATCACTGCCACGCCACCTATACTGTGTTTGGCAGAGCTTTAGTCAGTGATGTCATCGCGCACATCTATGATTCCAAAAGGTATACAAATCTTGTGTTTGAAGGTTTATTGCATTGCAAGTGCAATAAACTTTATTAAAGCAGTTTTTTATCGTGGTAATGCACTTTCAAGTATTTTTTATTTATTTTTTGCATATTCAAACGTCAATATTTGCAGTTCTAATTTACATAGCAGCCAACATATAGTGTCATCTGGTGGTTGGAATAGGGAACATCAACTCCCATAGTCCAGGCGTGTTTGGGCACAGCTTGCCAGTGAAATGGTATTAACCACTTCCATAGCACGCACTTACGCACCTTCCCGCCCAAGCCAATTTTCAGCTTTCAGCACTGTCGCACTTTGAATGACAATTGCGCGGTCATGCTACACTGTACCCAAACAAAATCGGCGTCCTTTTTTCCCCCACAAATAGAGCTTTCTTTTGGTGGTATTTGATCACCTCTGCGGTTTTTATTTTTTGCGCAACAACTAATAAAAGACTGAAAATGTAGAAAAAAAAAATACATTTTTATTTTTTTCTGTTAACTTTTTTGTAAATAAGTATGTTTTCTCTTTCAATTATGGGCACTTATATGGCGGCACTGATGAGGTAGTACTGATGGGCACCGATGAGGTGGCACTGATGGGCACTGA
This sequence comes from Rana kukunoris, assembly GCA_029574335.1. Taxonomy (NCBI): domain Eukaryota; kingdom Metazoa; phylum Chordata; class Amphibia; order Anura; family Ranidae; genus Rana; species Rana kukunoris. The sequence goes on along the minus strand of CM056052.1, from coordinate 235,901,435 downwards.
TAGGCGGCACTGGTATGCGGCACTGATGGACACTCATAGGTGGCACTGATGGGCACTCATAGGCGGCACTGATGGGCACTCAAAGGCGGCACTGATGGGCACTCAAAGGCGGCACTGATGGGCAGCACTGGGAACTCATAGGCAGCACAGAATGGCATTTATGGGTGGCACTGATGGGTACTTATGGGTGGCACAGATGGGCACTGATAGGTGGGCACTGGGCATGGATTGGCACGGAGGGGTGGCACTGAAGGACACTGTGGGGTGGCACTGATGTACTTTGAGGGGTGGCACTGATGTATATGTTGCCAGTCAGTGCCCATGTGTGGGCACTGACTGGCATCTTTTTTTTAACCTGTATTTTATTTTTTTTTATCCTGTTTTTTTTTTTTTTTTTTACTTTTTATTTTGTTTTCTTTGCCCTGCCAGTGTGGGCATCCCTGGTGGTCTAGTGTGGGCATACAAGGGGGGGCTGCGCCGATAAACAATCAGCGCGAACCCCCCGTCAGGAGAGCCGCCGATCGGCTCTCCTGTACTCGCGTCTGTCAGACGCGAGTGAGGAAGAGCCGTCGGCGGCTCTTCCTGTTTACATCGTGATCAGCCGAGATTGGACACGGCTGATCACGTGGTAGCGAGCCTCCGCCGGAGACTCGTTACCGAGATCGGTGATGCAGGGTGTCAGACTGACACCCTGCATCAGCGATCGCCGCGCTGCGCACCCCCACGGGCGCGCGCGGCATAAAATCGTGCTGGACGTTTGAGAACGTCTAGTCACGATTTCATAACCACTTCCCGGCCGTAAATCTGCTATTGGCTGGGCGGGAAGTGGTTAAGCATCTGGTCCGTCTTTATGAGGCCTCAGGCTCTGGTAAGAAATTTGTATCGTCACTTGGTGGGTGAAGGTGCACTAAAGTTTATGTAAAGAGACAACGGTGGGCTCACTTTCATGGATGATATTTGGATATACTAATGTGAAAATGGAGTTACTTGCACAGTATTAGTTGCATGGTCACTTTGTAGCATTGCACCAGGCACTATTAGTTTATTATTATCATTCATTATTTTAATTTTACATTTCAATTGTGTTTAGCATATATTTTATAGCACCTAAAGTATTTAGTAATTTTATATATAAATTATTGAATGCTTTCATGTATTATTTTGGAATTATCTGGGATAATTTAAAGGGACAGTGTACCTATTTAGATGTATAAAAACATTGCTTACTCCCAGACTGCATAAAGCTTTAAGGAAAAAAAAAATACTTTGCAAGATTAATAGCTTTGCCTTTGGATAGCAACAGGGTTATCAAACGTAGCAACTATAATGAGGCCTATGGAAGGTCAAGGTCTGACCATAATTAATGCAGTACTTTATCGCAGTCTACCAGGGGCGGACTGACCATTGAGGAACTCGGGCACTGCCCGAGGGCCCCATGCCACTAGGGGGCCCCATCAGGGTTGCCAGGCTCATTAAAACAAGGGACAGTATGTGAAAATCTGTGTTTTTTTACATCTGTCCCTGATATGTCCAAAACCTACATGCTTTTGATGTGAAAATCCCGAGATTTTAGCTGCCCGGCCTCTGTACTGCCACCTGGCTTGGTGGCCATCTGTAAGCCCGGGGGCCCCATAATCTTCTATTGCCCGGGGGCCCCGTGAGTTGTCAGTCCGCCCCTGCAGTCTACCAATAGAAGAATCATCTATAAAAACTTGTTACCTAGCAGTGAGCTTCATGCTTTTAAAGACTGACATTTTCTTAGAGTAATTTGTGTATGGTGGGTGATGATAATTAAGACGATATCATAGCACCCTGGTTACTATTGTGCTTTCTGGTCACATTTTTATTCTAAGGATTATAGCTGCATACATAAAGACATGTTAAATAGTTGTGAAAAACTTTTCCTGAAATTGGCATTTTGCTAACATTTTCCATTTGATCTAGCAGGTCAGTCAAAGAAATGCAGGAGGTGCCATTGATAGTGACTAATATGGTATAACTACTTGCCGACCGGCCGCCCGCCGTCATATTACTGCGGGACGGTGGCACTGCTACGCAGGAGCACGTAGCTCTACGTCCTCCCTTTAGCAGCTTGTAGGGCGCGCATCCCCCGAGTCCCGCGCGCGTGCCCGGCGGGTACGATCGCCGCCGGGCACCTGCGATTGCTCGTTACAGAGCGGGGAACGGGAGCTTTGTGTGTAAACACATACCTCTCGTTCCTGTCAGCGGGGGAAACGGTGATCTTCTGTTCATACAATGTATGAACAGAAGATCAGTGATTTCCCCTATTGAGGCCACCCCCCCATACAGTTAGAACACACCAGGAACACACTTAACCCCTTCCTTGCCCCCTAGTGTTAACCCCTTCACTGCCAATGGCATATTTATAGTAATACAATCCATTTTTATAGCATTGATCGCTATAAAAATGCCAATGGTCCCAAAAATGTGTCAAAAGTGTCCGCCATAATATTGCAGTACCGAAAAAAAAACGCTGATCGCCGCCATTACTAGTAAAAAAAAAAAATATTAATAAAAATGCCATAAAACTACCCCCTTTTTTGTAAACGCTATAAATTTTGCGCAAACCAATTAATAAACGCTAATTGCGATTTTTTTTAACGAAAAATAGGTAGAAGAATACGTATCGGCCTAAACTGAGGAAAAAAAAAGTTTTTTTATATCTTTTTTGGGGATATTTATTATAGCAAAATGTAAAAAATATTGTTTTTTGTGGAAAAAAAAAAAAAAAAAAAAATATTGTATTTTTTTCAAAATAGTCGCTCTATTTTTGTTTATAGCGCAAAAAATAAAAACCGCAGAGATGATCAAATACCACCAAAAGAAAGCTCTATTTGTGGGAAAAAAAGGACGCCAATTTTGTTTGGGAGCCACGTCGCACGACCGCGCAATTGTCAGTTAAAGCGACGCAGTGCCGAATCACAAAAAGTGCTCTGGTCTTTGGACAGCAATATGGTCCAGGGCTAAAGTGGTTAATAAAGATATGGCTAATATGCAGTACCTTCTGTAAGCCATTAAACCTGGATATGGGAATACCACATGTGAGGCCGTGTACACACGGCAGAGAACCTCGACGGGCAGAACACATCGTTCCGCCCGTCGAGGTTCCCTGCCGGCCGTCGAAATCAGCGACCCGCCCGTCGGGAATGGCAACCAGCCATTCATCCAGGCGGGCCGTCGAGCAAATAGAGATCATGCTCTCTATTTCTGCTCGACGGGCTTCCTGACGGGAAGCTCGCCGAGAGTGTACACACGGCCGAGGTCCTCGCTGGAATGCAGCTTCCAGCGAGGTTCTCGCTGGTTTCCAGCGAGAACCTCGGTCGTGTGTACGCCGCCTGAGACTATTTAAAGCCTATCCACAGAGGCCCCAAATCCAAGCAGCACTTTCAGGCTTTCTAGAAACATTAATTACACAAATATATATAAAGGCCAGACAGGAAGTGGGCTATTGTTTCGGTGTGGTATTTTGGAATTTTTATTTAATTTGTAGGACTTTTTTTTTTTATATTTATGCTGTAAGGGTCTTTAAGTTTTGGCTGACTTTTTACTTCAGCACATCAATGTATTGTTTGAAAGATGAAAAAACTATTTGAAAGAATAGTGTGCACTTAAACCACCTCACATTATAAACCATTCAACATTCCCTCCTACCCCCATGGACTAGGCAATCAATAGTTAGGGATATTATGCCTGATTAAACCTGTCCTGCCCCTGGTCAAATTTTAACCTGCTGTATCCTCTGCGGTATCTTCTTGTAAAAAAGCCCCAGAATGTGCTCTTTGTTTTGTTTTTTCTAAGACATACGGAATGCATTAGACAATTGGCAAGCTATCAAACTGTTGACGAGAGATAAAATTGGATGGCTAGCCACCGACTGTTCATAGCAGTAAGTGCGAGATAGAATAACAAAGCACACATATGATATAACTGGTTGAAAAGGGATTAAAACCATAACATCACATGCCACCTCAAATATAGCAGTATTTAAAACTTAAGAGCACCCTTAGACATAACAGATCAAAAATGACTTCATGGCATTTTAGCATTAAAGTGTTTGTGAACTAATTTCTTTAGGTCTATGCCAGCCCCTCTATTAGAGCCTGGCATTGCACACTATGCAAATCATTTAAAAAAAAAAGAGCATTGTAAATACGGATTTTGAGGTCACATAACTCGTGGACGCTTTACAGCTCTGATGGATGGCTTCTGCGGGAGGAGCCGTGATCTCTGTCTGACGCCAGCTGGGAAGATCATGTGGCCTCCCACAGAAGCCCTGTCTCGGAGCTGTAAAGCGGCCGCGAGTCATGTGACTGGCCTGAAAACAGATCAAAATAGCGTGGATAGACACGGAGAGGGAACTAACAGGCAGGAAGGAGGGGGTGAGAGGGAAAGAGGAGATCTGAGAGCAGGGCAGCACATGATGGAGGGACACACTCTGACCACAGTGGTCAGGGTTGAGTAGCCTTGGTTATCGTGGTCAGTAGAGAGGGAATACAGGACGTTTTTACAGTTTATAGGGGGGGGGGGGCAGATTACACAGCACAAGCACTGTGCTGTGTAATCTGCTTTAAGGGACCAGGATCAGAATTTTCATTTTTTTGCGTTAACAAACACTTTAAGACTATCTAAGTACATAGGAATTCAAGATTGAAATTGCATCAAATGGGCAGCTAATAAGTTGTGCCTGCCACATACCCTGAATTTTGTGGCATTTGTTTAAACATCTGTGGCCATAACTGAAGTTGCTCAATTTGATCTATTACAGTGCCTTGAAAAAGTATTCATAACCCTTGAAATTTTCCACATTTTGTCATGTTACAACCATACATGAAAATTGTATTATTTTATTGGGATTTTATGTGATAAACCAATACAAAGTAGCACATAATTGTAAAGTGCAAGGAAAATAAATGGTTTTCAATTTTTTTTTTACAAATAAATATGTGAAAAGTGTGGCATGCATTTGTATTCAGCCCCCTGAGTCAATACTTTGTAGAACCACCCTTTGCTGCAATTACAGCAGCAAGTCATTTTGAGGATGTCTCTACCAGCTTTGCACATCTAGAGAGTGACATGTCAGCTGTCAGATTCAGGGCCGATCCTAGGGTCACAGGCGCCTGGGTGCAGAAATATTTCTGGCGCCCCCACATGGGCGTGGTCATTTTGCTAACTACTCCCCTTTACAAATGTTTCTATGGCAATGACTCAAACAGAAATGTTCCCAAACAAAGTCTTTATTACCCTGGGATCTCTTAACAATAAACAAAATACAGGGAAAGAAGCAGAGTACTTTATTGGGACCTGGAAGGGGGCCTTTCTAATGGACACAGAGAGGGCTTCTGTTAGAGAGTCTGTTAGAAAGACCCCCAGACATACTACAGACACGATACAGGAGATGGTCAGAGACTGCAGACATAATACAGGAAATGGTCAGAGACTGCAGACATAATACAGGAGACGGTCAGAGACTTCAGACATAGAACAGAAGACGGTCAGAGACTGCAGACATAGAACAGAAGACGGTCAGAGACTGCAGACATAGAACAGAAGACGGTCAGAGACTGCAGACAGGGTAAGGAGATGGTCAGAGACTGCAGACAATAGTACAAGAAATGGTCCATTGGACCCCTTTCACACTGGAGGCGTTTTCAAGCGCTTTAGCATTAAAAATAGCACCTGAAAAAAAGCCTCATCTGCAATCCCACTGTGAGAGCCTGTTTGCTTTCACACTGGTGCAATGCGCTGGAAGGACGTCCAAAATGTTCCTGCAAGTAGCTTCTTTGAGGCTCTTTAGTGTGTGTCTGTTAAAAGTACCTCTAAATCTACGGTAAATCGCTGCTAAAACTAGCGGCGCTTTGTCACCGACGCCACCACACTGTCAGTGTAAAAGGGCTCTTACTACATCTCATTATACATCACATCTGTAAATGGATTACTGAGGTGCAGGAAGGGACAGGGGCTGTGTATCCTATGCAATCTACCATGCCATGAAACATCTAGAGCAGGGGTAGCCCAGAGCATGTGTAAAGGGATGCTGGGGATGCCATCCTCCAGCACACTGAACACTGTGACTCACCTCACTTCTCTCTGCAGCCCAAGATAGCGATCAGAGGGGGAGGAATTTCAACTGGAGTTGGTATAGACAGTGCGGGATCCCAGAATCCCAGTGTGAGGAATTCATTCCTGCACATCAGCATGCAGCAGCCACTGAGAACTAGAACCCTTGTGTCAGGAAGAGGAGCGGCCCCTGCCCCGAGCACTGCCAGAAGGAGAGGAGAACTCTGGCACTTCAGCGCCCCCACCTCTGCAGGCGCCTGGGTGCAAAGCACCCTGCGCACACTGCCTAGGATCGGCCCTGGTCAGATTAGATGGAGAGGGTCTGTGAACAGCAATTTTCAAGTCTTGTCACAGATCTCAATTGTATTTAGGTCTGACTGGTCCATTCTAATACATGAATATGCTTTTCTCTAAACTATACACTTGTAGCTCTGGCTTTATGTTTGAGGTCGCTGTCCTGCTGGAAGGCAAACCTCCTACCCAGTCTCAAGCCTTCTGCAGACTCTAATGCCACGTACACGCGATCGGAATTTCCGATGGAAAAAGTCTAACGGCATTTTTTAATCGGATATTCCAACAGTGTGTGTGCCCCATCGAAAATTCCAAAGGACTTAGAAAGAGAACATGTTCGTCTGTATGGAACTTTAACAGAGAAAAAAACATGCATGCTCAGAATCAAGTTGACGCATGCTCGGAAGCATTGGACTTAATTTTTCTCGGCTCCTCGTAGTGTTGTATGTCTTATCTGACCAGAGCACCTTCTTCCACATGTTTGCTGTATCCCCCATGTTTGCTGTATCTTCTTGCAAACTGCAAACGGACCTTGTTATGGCTTTCTTTCAGCAATGGCTTTCTTTTTGCCACTCTTTCCATAAAAGCAAGATTTGTGAATTACATGACCAATAGTTCTGCGGACAGATTCTCCCACCTGATTTGTGGATCTCTGCAGCTCCAGAGTTAACATGCGCCTCTTGGCTGCTTCTCTATTTAATACTGTCCTTGCCCAGCCTGTCAGTTTAGGTGGATGGCCATGTTTGAGGGGGCAGGGGAGTCGGGAGTGGATGGCTAGTGGGGCTGAAGCCCCGAATGTGACCCCGAAAAGCTCAGAGTCTATGGAATGCTGCATTCCATTGTTAGCCCTGAGCGATGGGACCGATCTGGTCTCTGATCGCGAGTGCAGTGCGGCCGCGGCAGAAAGTGGGCAAATGCCATAGCAGGTCCCACCTTCTGGAGCCTGCAGCGCCAATGCCAGGTCTGTGGGACGTGTGACGTGACGACGGTAACATCTATCTTAGCCTGCAGGCTCCAGAAGGCGGGAAGGCCACATCCCCGCGCTCCCTGCTTGGGCGGGCAGGCGACTCGCCTCTCCACCTTGGCTCGGCTCCTCTTTCTGATGAGTCGACAGTCAATGTCACGTTCACATCCTGTAGGTCGTCTTTGCTCCCACTACCCCGTCTTTGCTCCCACTCGTCTTTGCTCGGCTGACTGACTGCTGCTGTGACCGCTGACTGCACACCCTGGCTAAGCTGAGGTAGGTCAGACAGTGTATGTAGGTCAGGCAGGTCACTGGTCAGTGTGTGTAGGTCAGACAGATCAGATATTTATTTGTAAAAAAAAAATTAAAAAACATTTTAATCATTTCCTTCCACTTCACAAATTATTATTAACTGCAATACATGATATGTAGTATATGTGATCACATGCAAACTTTGTTCAATACAATATGTTAGTAGGACAACTAGAAGACTTAAAGGGTCACTAAAGGAAAAAAATGTATAGAGACATAAAAGTTAACCGATTCCTTTTCAAAATGATTAAAAATAGATAGAAATCAATCATAATGTGCCTGCCGGTTAGTTTCACTTTTGAACTGGCTTCATGTTTCTGTGAAGTAGAAATAGACACACAGAACAAAAACAAACAAATCCAGGGCAGTGTTTTATTTTTAAAATGAATCTGATTGGTTCTGAGAGGTTTTAGACACACAGTAATGACAGCTTAGACCACCGTGAGAAAGCTCCCAGCACTGTGGTTATAAGGAAACAGACAAGCAGGAAGTGTAGAGATCAGAGCAGGATTACAGCAACTTCAAAGCAAAAACGAACAATGAGGACATGAAACCAGTACTGCAACAAGGTAAAGGAAGCTATTTAGCTAAAAAAAAAAATCCTTTAGTGATCCTTTAAGGACCGCCTCTATGATCACCTATACGACATCGATAAGGACCATGCCACCAATGTCGCACGGCACTGGAACATTGCTCATGATAAATATACTTCTAGTTTAGTCATTCAAGGGCTAGAAAGAATTACAAAACCAGCCAGAGGCGGAGATAAATTTAACATACTGTGCAGGCAAGAAGTCCGATGGATTTTTATTCTCAATTCCAGACGCCCTTCGGGGCTCAACTTTTACTAGTTGGGTCTAGCTGTTTTGTATAATCAGTATTTATTGAAGGAATAACAAAAGAAAAGGGGGAGGAGGGAAAACATGTAAAACATAGGACAGGCATGTCCAACAGAGTTTCGTGCGTCGAAACAGCCAAAAGTATACTTCAGATATATCACACGGTGCATGCATATAGAGAAATTATCAGTGAATGCAATTAAAACCACAAGGGTCACCGCAGTGGCCAACACCCGAAAGGGCGCCAGCAGCCACGTCGACCCCCGGGACAACAAGGCAGCCAAGTGGGCAGCAACCTAAAAAGGCGTGGAGGTAAACATCAACAGAGTGGGGCATTAGAGGTGGACAAAACTAGGGTATCCGCTGAACGACCCAAACCCTGGTACGAACCAGGTAGGGAGTTCGTGTGAGTGCTATGGCCAGAATATGACAAGGGGGGGACAAGGAACCACATGGCCCAGGCCCAGACTTGTGACCCACGACCGGGGCGGAGGGGGGGCACCAAGGCCTCCATCTAGCCACCCACCACCCCCAAGTGATCCAGAGGGCCAGGGCCAGGGGACCGGTGAAGGCACTCAGGTGGGGCCATGGGGCTAACCACAGTCCCCCACTGTGCTTCAGTGAACCTCATAATACATCCAACATATACGGACAAATAAATCCCACTGGCAATAATTAAAATAAGAAACTAGAAATGAAAGGTATAGAGGAAAAGGGAGAGGAGGGGGAGATAAGAAAGAAAAAAAAAGGGAGAAAGGAAAGAAGAGAGAAGAGAGCAGTACGTACCTCAAAAGCTGACAAAGAATGTGTCCACCTCCACACCGGGCGCATCACTCCAGTCCATAGCACCAGCACCATCAGACCACCACACGATTAACCACTAAGGGGGGCCAGTCCCCCTCCATCGAGGGCCTGAAATCTGCGAGCTTTAAGGGAGGGCTCTGATAGTTCTAGGAGAGCAACGTCTAAACTAGAGGGGACAAAGTTAGGGTCCAAGACATACTCCGTCCACGGCGCCCAAATATCCAGGTGTTGTTTGCGGCGGTCACGACAGGTCGCCACCCAACCCTCAGCCTCTCCTATGCCACTCACCCCCCGTATCCAATCCTCCCGACCAGGGACCCTGGATTGCCTCCAATAAGCCGGAAGCAGTCTCCTGGCTGCATTAATTAAATGTGGTATTACACTTTTCTTATAATGACTTAGAGGGATTGTTGGGACATGGAGAAGAAAGTGCACCAGGGAGAGGGGAATGTGAATCCCCGTGATCGTCAGTATCTGCTACTTTACATCTACCAAAAAGGGTTCAATCAAGGGGCAACCCCACCATATGTGAATGAGCGTACCCCTGTGCCCACACCCTCCCCAGCACAACCCGGATTGAGTGGGGTAAATACACGCCATGTCCGCTGGTACACGGTACCAGCGAGACAGAAGTTTAAAATTTGTCTCCTGAGTTTTAGAATCTATGGAGGAAGGATGAGTAGGGTCTAGCTGTTTTATATCATATTATATACAAATCATATACCTCTCTGTTCTGTTTCAGATATCCCCAATGTACATACTCCTTTTCCTTTGGCCAATTTTTTGATCACTTCATCTTAAAATGGGCAGGCGTTTTTCTTCATACAGAATTTGGTGACGTATTAAAAATGCCAGGTCGCCATTTATTTACCCATTTTTTTCATATACAGCCTCCATTGCAAGCTAGAATCATCATTCCAGTGGCGAGACACGCTTAGAGACATTAGGAACATTGCGGCTCCTTCTAAATAAGCACAAGGTCTGTGCCTCAATTTAAATAATAAAAAATAGAAGACTGGGTCATTTCAGATTTGGTTTTTGTTCATTATGTTATGTTTTGAAAAAAAAAATTCGGAGCATACATATTGTTTCCTTTTTCTTTTCTTATGTAAATATTACAATGATTATATACGTCCAATAATGACATGCAAACCAGAAAAGCCCAGTGATATAGTGCATGGTATCATAACCACACATATACCATTTTAATTAAAACATCATATTTTTATACATTTTGTTTGTTTTTTAGACATACAAAAAGGTTGCAGTCTTCAGAATTCTCACATTCCTTATCTATTGCCCATTTTACCCTATAGCCACATATGTCTACTTCACAACCTTTTTATAACGTCACACAAACTTATTATTATTTGTTTTACTTGTTGTTCTTTATTCGTCCTTTACACTGGTTATGATGCATATGTGTCTTACACATGGTGTCTCTCCTTTTTCCCTTTCTTTTGTTTTGTCTCATTATCAAGAGATTGAGAAACTAGAGAGCACCTCATGTGTGATACATCAAGGATAATCGTGTTCTTTTGACTAATGATCACCTGGAAGCGATTGGTGAAACGCCCCATTCACCTCTTTCCCTCCTCCATTTAAGCACATTTTGGTAATTTGTTCACTAGCTACGAGTAAGCATCACACGATGTAAAACATGGCAGCCTTTTTCCCTTGTCCACTCCTTTTTTGACTGCATGAACTTTGGCTGTTTTTTCCAATTGAATGTTTGTGGTTTTTTATGTTTTGAATAAAGACATCGTTTGAGGAGCGCGGCGGTCCAGGATTTTTCTTTCATCCCACTTCACAAATTATGTGCCACTTTGTGTTGATCTATCATATTAAATACATTTACATTTTTGGTTGTAAAATGACAAATCACAAATGATGTGGAAAACGTCAAGAGGCATGAAGACTTTAAAGGCACTGTACTCTCACCTTTCCATTATTTTAAGTTAGGCACCACTGATTGGATGCACACCTTAGCTATTAGATACTTGTAATTTTTACAGTGCATTGTTATCTGCAGTCTGAATATCTGAATTAAAACACCTGCCTTTACTTTTTTTTCTGTAGTACATTTCAGCAAATTCTTCTGCACTAAAATTGTTCTGCTGCTGGCTAAATTTACACAACTGTATCAATTGCAGCCATTTAAGTATTTAAAGGAGAAGTATAGCCAAAGCTATTTTGGCTATACCTCTCCTTTGGATCACAGAAGTGCAGTTTGTTTCGCACTTCTGTGTCCTGTTTTTAGCAGTCAGTGGGCTAAATCCAGTCCAGGTTTGTAAAAGATCCCGACTTTACAGTTGGAATCCACCCAGATGCCTAGACCGGCAGATGACTAAGACTCTCATCATACCACAGTGACCTTTTAAGGCAGCTGCTCCAGTGAGCTCTGGACTGGAGGGTCAGAGCAGAGAGCCGAGAGCCAGAGACTGAAAGTCACCACTCTGCTTAGAGTAGAGGGGGAGAACTGAGTGATCAGCTGTGCTTTATAACTCAGTTTTCGGGGTAGAGCTGGCAGGGGATGACTGCAGCTGGGATTGGTGCTGCAGCCATCTAGGCGAGTATGTTTTTTTTTTTTGTATTTCCATACTTCTCTTTTAATGAAAGATTGATAGATATTGGCCAGCAACAGGACCGTTTTGCAAGAAGGACAGCCACTGTGAAATAATGCAGATATAAACAGCTGTGTGCAGATAACTGCGGCCAACCCCAGCAGCAGAACTCAGACTCTTGTCGCTGGGCTATGCAGCATGGCAAAACGCTTGTGCAAATGGTGCATAACCCTTTCACTGCCAGGGAAACAAAGCTTATGTCAGAACAGGGCTGCTCAGTAAGCCTTACATTCTCTGCTATAAGCGCATGGTTACTTCAGTGTTAAATTATTTTAGACTAGGCTTAACTGCTTAAATAAATAGTGTGTGGGCCCCCATGGCTTTTTTTTAACCAAAGGTTAAATAACCTAACTTGCTTTAAAATGTAACCGATGGATACCTAACAATAGGTCAAAACTGATCATTAGTAGGCACGACCATCAGTTAAAAATCCATGCATTCTCAGAATCAAGTCGACGCATGCTTGGAAGCATTGAACTTCATTTTCTTCAGAACGTCGTTGTGTTGTACATCACCGCGTTCTAACACTATTTTTTTTTTAACCGATGGTGTGTAGGCACATCAGACAGCTTCATCGGATGGACTGATGGTGTGTACGAGGCTTAAGTGTTAAAGAGGTCTTAAAGTAATATTTTACATTAGTTGGAAAATGGGTCCCCTTATTCTTACCTATACACACTGCAAGTATTTAGGCAAGTAACAGTTCCTCCTTTCTGTGAGCAAAGTAGACAGGGTCTGCTCACTACAGTCATGGTATTGATCCGAGTGTTGTAATAACAGAAAAATAACTGGGAAAGGCACTGAAAACTTGAGCAGTTAAATATATTTCTGGAGGCATTCAGTATCCATGCAATGTACAGAACACCCACAGTTGCCATGGTTACAAGGAAGCAACATATGAACTTCTGTCAGTTTTAGAAACCATATCTGGCCGCAGGCTGAAATGGAAAGGTCATTGTTAATAATGCTAAATTACAAAATGGCTTCTGTGGCAATTATTAGATATCTATTTAAATAACATAATATAATATGGACAAGTGTCTTTTAATATCTTACAAAGAAGCATTAATAACTGTCTGCTATATAGGTATGTCATTATTAAACAAAGATGGACAAGGATGAAAGGTTGGAAATAAACATGAATACACTTGAAATGCACAGTACAATACATTGATTGGTTAGATAAAGATGTAAGAATTAATATAAAATGGAAAGATAGCATAAATATCTTTTTTTTTTTTTTTTTAAATAATAAAACAAATCACAACAGTTACATTATTATGTACAATATCTTATTAAACAAGCTGCTATGATTGGATTTCTAAGGTGGTTGTTGCTATGGATTTTACAATGTCAGGAAGACCTCTTCATTCCAATTATTTCTCCATAGTTACACCTTTTTATTATTATTATTATACAGGATTTATATAGTGCCAACAGTTTGCGCAGCACTTTACCTTAAACAAGAAGCCTTGAGGATAAGAAGACAAAATATTCCATGTATAGGTGATTAATATACATTTGGTCCACTTATCAATTCCCACATTTCCCTATGTATACTATCAAACAGTGGTAGTCCACTTTTTGGAAAGGGGGAACCTTATGTAGAGGCCCTGACAATACCAAAGGGTTGCACATAACTGTGAATTTAACGCTAAAGAAAATCTTCAGGCATTGCAGACAGGAGATAGTCAAAAAAATTGAAAACATGCAATAGGGGTTATTGGAGACTGGGGAGTCCTAGACTCGAGACACACATAAGACTATTGGAAGTCACTGCTATTAAATTTACAGCCCTTTTACAAATAAACTCTTTCACATTTGTCCTCTCCAAAGTCCCCATTAAAAAAAAAAAACGTGTGCGTCACATTTGATATTTCTTTCAGCAAGTTCCATTATTGTAATGTCTCGGCTGTGTGTTGCTTTAGGTACACAGCTTCACATCAAGTATAAACCGAATCTCAATGAAAGAAGTGCTGGTTTGCTGAACTGATGCAATCTTTACTGAGATATAATGAACAGGAATGTGTGTGAAAGTAGTAAAAAGGCTTTGGTGTTGATCAAGTTTGCAGTCTGTATTAGCTTTAGGATGTCCTGTGGATCTGGTCACTACAGTAGTTAGAGCTGGAATGAACAGGATATGTCCCAACTAGCCCTAGACCATACAGAGAAGACCCACCTCTAATCTTCAAGAAAATGGAGGGTCTTAAAGAAACAGACCCTGCTGAGTGCCAAGCATGTAATATACATTGCGAAAGGCAGCACACTCCCCACCTGGCATACCTTTTGTTATGCCACTAACCCTTGAACAGAAGTAAAACTACTTCAGAAATTGGCCTAGCATACACCTTGGGAATGCCCTGTCTAACAATTCTAACTTCAACCTTTCTAACTCTAGCATCACTACTAGGATCAGTCCCCACAATGAGTCCAATAGGCCACTCGTTCCTGTGGGCCCGAGTGTCTTTTAGTAAGCCAATGTCTCCAACTTGTAAGTTGGGCTTGTCATCTTCCCATTTCTTGCGTGGCTGGAGTGTCACCAGGTATTCCTGTCTCCACCTCTTCCAGAAAATGTCCACAAGACTTTGAACTTGTCTCCATTGCTTGGTGTACAAGTCCTTGAGATCAAAGTTTCCTGTGGGAGCTGTCACTGGTTCCATCTTCTGGGTCAGCAGCATTGCGGGTGTCAAGACTGACGGCATCTCCGGATCTGTAGACACTAGAACCAAAGGTCTGGCGTTCATAATGGCCACAACTTCAGCCATTAGTGTAGTCAAAGCTTCATGTGTGAGGCGAGTAGACCCAACCTTCAGGAGCATGGCATCCAGAATGCGACGAGCTACTCCAATCATCCTCTCCCAGGCTCCTCCCATATACGATGCATGTGGATGATTAAATGTCCAAGTGCATCCTTGGTCTTGAAGATAGGAACCTGTTTCAGAGTCTGTAGAGATGATCTTCAACTCCTTGCAGGCCCCAATAAAGTTTGTGCCACGGTCTGAACGAATCAATTTTGCTGGTCCTCGGATAGAGAAGAATCTTCTCAAGACATTGATGAAACTTGAAGTGGATAAAGATTCAATCACTTCAATATGAACTGCTCTAGTACTCAGACAAGAGAACAGAACAGCCCAACGTTTTCTTTTGGCACTGCCTCCTCTGGTCTTGCGAGAAGAGGAGGCACTGACTTTGTGCACTCTGAGGATATCTCTCCCAAGTAGAAGGGTGATTGCAGCATCTGGATCTAGTGCTGGTATCTGGTCTGCTATTCGCACCAGATGAGGGTGATGACGAGCAACTTCAGGTGTGAGAATCTCTGACCTGTCGTCTGGTATCTCATTACATTCTATGAGGGTAGAAAGAGTCACCTTTGTCTTTCCATCTAATGACTCGACGATGTAGTTATTTGTTCTTCTCCCCGTTGACTCTACAACTCCAGAACAAGTCTTCAAGGTGTATGGAGTTGGACTTCCTTTGGCACCGAAGAGGTCAAAGAACTCTGTTTTTGCCAGAGATCTGTTACTCTGTTCATCCAAGACTGTGTACATCTTGATTGCCTTTTCTCTGAAACCTGCAGGATACACCTTGACTAAGCATATCTTGGAGCATGATCTAGGGCGGCCCTGCTCTATACAGATCTCAGTGCACTTTGAGGTTACTGCTGGCGTTGTACACTCGCCTTGCTCCCCACCATCATTTTCTTCAGTTGCCGGAACTTCTTGTTTCCATAATGGTGGTCCCGGGTGCAGTGTTGACAAGTGTTTGTCACTGTTACACTCAGCGCATTGTATTGTTTTTGTACAGTCTTTTGCAAGATGCTGAATTGAAGCGCAACATCTGAAACAAATGCAATTGTCTTTAAGGTAAGCTTTGCGCTCTTCTAATGTTTTACTTCTGAAACTGCAACATTTTCTTAGTGGATGAGACTTGTGGATAGGACATATTTTGTCTGGCTGCTCAACTTTCTTACTTGTGTTGTCTTCCTGATTGACTGCAGATTCAGGCGGAACTTCTGTCTTCCGTACAGAAACTGTTGCTCTGCGTTCTTTGTAAAGCACTGGAGGTTTCTGCTCTACCTTTGGGAAGCTTGCCGTTCTCTTGTTCAGGAAAGCAAAGCTTGGGTTATTGCGTGTTTCAGCTTGGTCTACGATGAATTCAGCGAGAAAGGCGAATGGTGGGAATGCAACTCGATGATCTTTCTTGTATCTTGAAGCTTGAGTTACCCACCTTTCTTGCAAGTTTATAAGGAAGTTTCTCGATTATGGGATCAACTCCACGTGCTGTATCCAGATATGAGAGACCTGGCAGATATCCACTAGACTTGGCGCCTTCTATTTCTAAGAGTAGGTCCCCTAAACCTCTCAGCTTTTGATTGTCCTTGTTTGTTATTCTTGGATAGTTTTCTATCCTTTTCAGAAGAGCATCCTCGATCACTTCAGGTGATCCATAGCATTGTTCTAGTCTCCGCCACACCATCGCAAGTCCTGCTGCTGCGTCATGAACATGTACTGATCTGATTCTTTGGGTTTGCTCAGTGGACTCCGGTCCTAGTCATTTGACGAGCTGGTCAAGCATTCCTCTGTCTGTCAGATCTAAGTCTTGGGTACCACTCAGGAAAGATGACTTCCAGGCCCAGTAGTTTTCTGGGCAGTCATCGAATTTTATGAGACCAGCACTCACTATCTCACAGCGGGTCATGGTCGCTACCGTGCCAAACAGACAGCGAGGCGTGGTCACGCCTCAAGTGGCTCTGGGTGGAATTGAACCCAGGACCTCTGCGTTGCTACTCTGGGTCTTTTCCCTCTGAGCCACTTCTCAGTTTAGATTCTGCTTACTGTGCGTCGGAGCCTGGTGCTGAACTATGTGCGGATTGCCTGATCTCCCTACTATCTGCACTTGTCTATCCTGGTCCAGCTGAGTCAGGTTTCCTAATCAACCAGGATATAAAGCCCTGCCTCACTATGAGGGAGGTGTCAGTTCATTGTGCTCTGATCATCCTGTCTGTGCCAACGGTTCCTGTGGTTATCTCTAGCTACAAGACTGACCCCAGCTTCTGACCTTTTGGCTTATGTACCCTGGAATACTGCTGTCTCCTGCCCTTTGACCCCGGCCTGTACTTTCGGATTCTCCCTGCCTTCTCCAGCCCTTGACCCACGGCTTGTGCCCCGGACTTGACTTTGGTTCCTGTTTGCGAACCCTGAACTTTCTGTCGGTATTTACCTGCCCCTCTGCTGTCATCAGTGTACCACGTCTGCTCAGCTACAAGACTAGCCCCCGTGCACGGACTCACAGCCCAGGTAGTGTCTACCTTATTACTGTGGGCTGTGTGTACCTGCAAGGGTGAGCTTACAATCTGCAGAATAGACTCCACTCAAGGTAAGGCCTCACATAATGAACTGACCAATAACATGGAGTCCGCAGAGTTGTACAAGATGCTCACCTCCCTGGATCTGCAAGTCTCCAGCCTGGGCCATATCATTCTGGAACTACAGCAAGAAGTCCAATTACTTAAAGGGACAGCACGCCCATCCCTGGAACCAGCATGTCCTGAGCCATTTGTTATTATGCCAGAGAAATTTGATGGTAGTCGTGCATCCTTCTTGCGTTTTAAGATGGACTGTGAGCTGTTGTTTTCCCTTAAACCTAGGACCTATGCCACGGACTACATTAAGGTTCGCACTACCATCAACCTGCTTACAGGGCAAATTAAATCATGGGCTCATCAGTTGTTGCAGGAAAAGAGTCCAGTCTTGGACACCTGGGAAACCTTTATGTTTGCTCTAGACTCTCACATTCCTGTTTCTAAGAGAACCAATGTTCCCAAGTCCACTCTCGGTTCACGTGGCCTACGGGTATCCAGGGACAGGAATTCCCAGTACAGATATGACACCAAGCCAGCCCAGTATGTGCCAAGCTATGAAACTCTGTATGTGCCCAGTCATGAAGCTACAACACCACAAATCCTTGACGCTCCTGTGGATGCACCCACGACTACCTTGGAGGATGTGGAACCCATGCAGATCGGGGCCATCCGGTCCAGGCTATCTAAGGTAGGAAAAGAACGGAGGAGAGGCTATGGACTTTGTTTTTACTGTGGTGTAAGCGGGCACTTTATATCTCTTTGCCCAACTCGCCCACCTCGGCCAAAGGTTCTTCAGGTGGGTACTATTGGGAGTTTTTTGCTACCCCAAAATCTTTGCCTGCTATGCAGCTTGAAGTTCCTCTGCCCCAGTCTGACGTTCCAGCTCCAGTGTCTCCAGTTCCGGCGTCCCCAGTTCCGGCTCCAGCGTCCCCAGTTCCGGCTCCAGCGTCCCCAGTTCCGGCTCCAGTGTCTCCAGTTCCGGCTCCAGTGTCTCCTGTTCCTGTGTCTCCAGTTCCTGTGTGTCCAGTTCCTGTGTGTCCAGTTCCTGTGTGTCCAGTTCCAGTTCCTGTGTGTCCAGTTCCAGTTCCTGTGTGTCCAGTTCCAGTTCCTGTGTCCCCAGTTCCAGTTCCTGTGTCCCCAGTTCCAGTTCCTGTGTCCCCAGTTCCAGTTCCTGTGTCTCCAGTTCCGGTGTCTCCAGTTCCGGTGTCCCCAAGTGAAGTTCTTCCACCTGACTGTACTTATGCCTCAAATGGTACCATGGTCCGTAAACAAGATCTAGTAATGTTTGAACAAGCTTTACAAGCGGTGAGTGCACCCCCTACCAGAACTTCAAGATCAACAAAGTCCAAAAGGGAAAAGAAAAAGTCTTCAGACTCTGTTGTTGGAGCTTTGTTTCCCCATGGATTGTATGAGAACTGTGTGTATGGCATGGATGCCTATGGCAACATATCTCTCCTGTCGGATGATGTGTTTGGCTACTCTAGTGAAGAGGGTGGTTTGGACGTTAAAGGCTGTGCCTATGAGGAAGCTCCTTCCAACACCCAGAGGGCGTTTTTAAGGGGGGGAACTGTCACGGTCGCTACCGTGCCAAACAGACAGCGAGGCGTGGTCACGCCTCAAGTGGCTCTGGGTGGAATTGAACCCAGGACCTCTGCGCTGCTACTCTGGGTCTTTTCCCTCTGAGCCACTTCTCAGTTTAGATTCTGCTTTCTGTCCGTTGGAGCCTGGTGCTGAACTATGTGCAGATTGCCTGATCTCCCTACTATCTGCACTTGTCTATCCTGGTCCAGCTGAGGCAGGTTTCCTAATCAACCAGGATATAAAGCCCTGCCTCACTATGAGGGAGGTGTCAGTTCATTGTGCTCTGATCATCTTGTCTGTGCCAACGGTTCCTGTGGTTATCTCTAGCTACAAGACTGACCCCGGCTTCTGACCTTTTGGCTTATGTACCCTGGAATGCTGCTGTCTCCTGCCCTTTGACCCCGGCCTGTACTTTCGGATTCTTCCTGCCTTCTCCAGCCCTTGACCCACGGCTTGTGCCCCGGACTTGTCTTTGGTTCCTGTTTGCGAACCCTGAACTTTCTGTCGGTATTTACCTGACCCTCTGCTGTCATCAGTGTACCACGTCTGCTCAGCTACAAGACCAGCCCCGTGCACGGACTCACAGCCCAGGTAGTGTCTACCTTATTACTGTGGGCTGTGTGTACCTGCAAGGGTGAGCTTACAATCTGCAGAATAGACTCCACTCAAGGTAAGCCCTCACACAGCGCATCAGGAATCTTGCCACTTCTGTAGCTCTTGCTGCGTCTGGCGAATACTTCCTGGGTGTAAACTCAGAGTATGGCTGTGGCTGGTAAGTCGCTTGACTAAATCCACTTTGTTTAGGTGGCTGTTCTCGTCTGTTGTAAGTCTTTCTGCTATAATCCAGACTTGTATTTGCTTGAGGAGGGAGTATGCGAGCATCCGTTTGCACTCTTGGAGGGTTGGCAGATTGGTCTCTTTGCATGCCACCACTTGACTTCCCACACTGAGGTTCTGATTCAGTCTTGCAATGTTGCGTAGTATCAAAGTTGCTTATTGCTGGTGCAGTCAATAAAGACCTAGGTGCGTCATTGGACTGCTGGTTGGTGTACATGGTTGCTTGTGACTTTACATACTCACGGATGCGTTGGATTGCGCTGTGGGATGACATCTGGTTTTCTATGCCATCGAACCGAGCTTCAGCAGCCCTTGTGAAAACTTCTGCCTCAGCTAAGGCTGCTGCAGCGTTTTTCTGCTGTTGTAGTAAGTGTAAAGATGCTTCCACTTCTGCTTTTCTTCTGAGTGCTTCAGATTCATTTTTTGCTAGTTCTCTCATCAATTCAGCTTCCTGCTCCGCATAAAAAGCCATGGCACAAGCTGCCTCTGCTTTTGCTCTTGCCTTAGTCACTTTGGCGCTAGCCGATGACAGACTGGTGATGCTTGAATGTCTAGAACTAGTACGCTTAGATTTTGCTGAATCGGCACTAGCTGAAGTCAGATTTGTTTGACTGGATGCTCTAGACAGTGTTGTGCATCTAGACTTGGTTCTTGGCAAGCTGTGTCTTCCTCTTTATAGGAGCATTGAGGGTTAACTGTCAGAGTGTTGTTCTCTGTGTTCTGCATCTTGATTTAGCTGGCAGCGTGGATAATGATGATAACTGGACACAGGCAGTATCAGTGTTGTAGTGAGTGAGAGAAATTAGTTTCACTTTCGTTTTGGTCCTGTGTGGATGAAAGGATTTATGAGTCCTTTTACTGCCGAGGACGATTCAAAGCTGTTTAACTGCTGACAACGTTTTAAAGCCTTTTTACTGTAATGTCTCGGCTGTGTGTTGCTTGCAGATACTACCAGCTCATCTAGCTGCTCTGAAAAAAATGCCCCAGGACAAGGGATTGGGATTTAGCAGAACACTGTCACTGCAAAGTATGCTACATCTGGCAGTCTCTCCCCTTGTATTTCTCCGGGTGTGCTGAGGTACTTACACTGTCCCTTGCTTCCTGCTGCACTGGGGAAGACTTCTGTTCCCATTCTGGCCAGGATGTTTTCTGCACAAGACCCAAAAGGTAATGGAGATCTGTATGGATTCACGCATATGCAAATTCCCCTCAAAATAACTCTACACACAGCCATTAATGTCTTAACCGCTAGCAACAAAAGTGAGTACACCCCTAAGTGAAAATATCCAAATTGGGCCCAATTAGCAACTTTCCCTCCCCGGGGTGTCATGTGACTTGTTAGTGTTATAAGGTCTCAGGTGTAAATGGGGAGAAGGTGTGTTCAATTTGGTGTTATCACTCTCTCATACTGGTCACTGGAAGTGCAAAATGGCACCTTGTTGCATGAAAAGATATGATAAAATATTTGCAAAAATGTGAGGGGTGTACTCACTTTTGTGAGATACTGTAGGTGGATAAAGCTGGGGATTGCAGTCCTAAGCATTGGATACGGAAGCAGCTTGGCACCAGAGCAGGAGATGGTAGCAGAGCCAATATGCAGGCAGCGACCAGTGGCAGCTGGGTAACAAGGGACTGAGTCAGCAGGCAGAGCAAATCCAGGAAGCAGGCCAAGGTCAGTAACAGCCGGGAAGCACAGAACAGAATCAGCAAGCAAAGACCAGTCCAGTAAACAGGCCGAGTACAGGTGAACAATGTTAATGCAGGAGCAAAAGCAAAGTCCAGGAGAAAGCCAGGTCCTTCACAGGTAAGCAGGTTCAATAGATCAGGTCACAGGAATATGGGTACAGGTTGAAGACCATTCTGCAACTGCTCTTGGTGACAAGCCAGTTTAAATGGGCAACTGGACATCAAGTATACACGCTAATGAGAGTGTGTGCAAATGCGAGCATGAGGAACTGGAATAATTCATCTATTGCCTAGAAGTATTAGCATGTGAGCAATGCACACGTGCACAAATATGAGCATAAGCCTACACTGGTTTTCTGGTCCTGGGAGTCTGGTTCACCTTACAGGAGAGTAAATCCAGGGGTTTAGACATATCTAATATTACGCTGCCCTTATCGAACCTTCAGTGACCCAGTTACTGTTTTAGATGACTTGAACAAATAAGTAAGGGAGTAGGCCCGTTTGATGCATATTTGTAATTTTGCATAAGCTCAACCTCTGTAGTAAATAGTGTACTACCCTGTTTTACCTACTAATGTGCCGTATCCTCTGTCTGTTTGCTGTCAAATATATGGTGAAGATCTATAATTTTCTAAGATGACTGAAGATGAGCATCCCCAAAACGGATGTGGGGGCTATTCTGCTATGGCTTTGGACATTCTACCAAATGTGAGTCCATGGTTTAAATAAATTAAAAAGGTCCCATACACAAGATAGTGTGATCAGGTATAGATGCTGCTGTGAGCGTACCAAAAACTTTGCCTGCTTGTCCACCCGCTCGCCTCTGCGCTCCCCCCCCGCCTCTCCATCTCCTCTTGTCCTCCCTTCTCCCGCTCCCTCCTTCGTATCGGGTCCCTGTATCGGATCTATGGGGTCAGGCTGAGGACCGGAAACGCCGAAAACTTTAGGTGGCGGCGGAGGGAGTAGAAGGGAGGGAGGCTTACTGGCTTACCGGCTTGTCGCTGCGGAAGGCGAGGTTGGTGTGTGCGCCTGACCCCTGGTCCGGTCTGGTGCTGTCCCTATGGTGCTGGGATTGCTCGGCTCGGCTTGTGACGGCCGGGCGCCGGGTGCATTAGTTCAGGGATCGGACGGGAGTTGAAGGGGGGGGGGGTTCGCCTGACTGTCGGATCATTGGACTTTATAGATTTGGGGTCGAATCTGGATCGAATCCCTCCCTACCCTCGCCACCCCGTTGACGCTCAGTCGATGGGATACGATGGGGAAACGAATTTGACTCATCATTGGTTGTCTTTTGCCTTTTGATTTCGATATGTTGCCTGGCTGAGAGTGGGAGACATTTGGAGATACTTGGATGGTTGCTTTCAGGCGCTAAGGAACGTGACTAAAATATCAGCTTCAAGTCCTCCCGCAGAAGCAGCTTTAATCGGTTTTTCCCGTCTATCCCGGCTACCTGGTAAAACGAGACCCCGGAGACTCCTGAGGAAAAGCCCATACAGCTACCTTACACAGCTCTATCAAGAAACGTTAATGGGGGTACCGTGAGTAACATTTAAGATAAGGTCTCCCTGGTTTGGTGAGTAGCTTTGGAGCAGTAGAAGTTGGAATTAAGAACTAAGAATTAAGAACGTATTAAGGTTAAACGTGGATAACTGCTCTATGGACGTATGCTCTAATTGCTGTGAACAGTGAACTGTGAACTGTAGAATGCTTTAAGGAAGAAGGAGGAGAGAAAGGAAAAGATTAAAACCCAGCAGCTGCCAGCAGTGCCTGTAAAGTAGCAAAGTGTTTTTTTCTTTTGTTTTTTTTTGCGTTGCTCCGGTAATAATAGGACGTATACAAGAACAAAGAAAGCGACTATTTTATGCGCACTGATACACATAGTATATAGAGTATTTAAATTAAATCTGCATCTATATAAAATGAGCAGCAAAATTTAACGAACGGTTCTTCTGACCCTCGGTTGAAATTGGTCTTAGATTGGTTCACTGTTAAAACGGATAACCGCTCAAGGCCAGATGTTCCGATTGCGGTAGACTGTGAACTGTAAAACGCTCTAAAAACAACAACAATTGCCTAGAAACTGACAAAAGAGAGACTCCTGTTCATGTCGTTATGGTGATTACAGGGCGTATATAAGAACATAGAAAGCAATCATTTTCATTTAAATTGCACCAGTAGCCATATAAGTTGAACAGCAAAACTCAGAGAACTGTCGAACTGTTGAAACCGATGTAATATTGGTCTAAGGTTAAAAGAGGATAATTGTCCTATGACCGTATGTCTTAACTGCTGTAAACTGTGAACTGTTAAAAGCTTCTAGCTACCAGCAATTGTTTGTAAACTGGCAAGGAGGAGTCTCTTTCCAGTTATACTTGGGCGATAGTAAGACGCATACAAAACGCAGAAAGCGAATACTTCATGTTTACTGATACAAAGAGTACTTAAACTGCACCTGTATCTATAAAAAATTATCAGCAAAATCTAGTGAACTGAAAATATCGAATAACCATAAACTAAAATTATTAAATCACTAGAAGCCCTCAGTACCCTAGAATATCCTACACTAGAAATAACATTAGCTCTATATAAGGATTTGAAGCCTTTATTCGAAGGAACCTTTATACACAGACTAGTGAATATAGCAAAATGGTCTATGATAAAGGGTAACCAGAGGAAATTAAGATGCTAGATAAGGATGAGAGGTAGGACACAAAGAGGGGCATCCGCAAATCCATCTAGAATAAGTGATAGCCCTAGCACAATCAAAAAATATCTGATAAGAAATCAAGCCAAAGATAGCCCGGATAAAATGGCAACAACAAGGAAAAAAGGTGCGGAAAAGGTACAGAAAACAGGAGCAAGACAATCAGAAGCATTAGAAAGAGCTGGGGCTTCAACAATAGCAGACGAAGAAGACGAAGACCTTGACGAATCAACAGAAGACCAACTCCCTACTAAAGGAGAAATTGCTAAAATGTTTGCGAGAATGGAAATGGTCATGAATAAAATGGAAACCTCTCTTAAAGGAGAAATGGAATCATTACATGAAGATATGAACCATATTTTGAAAAGAGTAGAAGAAACGGAAGAAAAAATAAATTCACAGGCTGCAGAAGTTAATGAAATAAGAAAACAGATGAAAAAGCTACTAAAAGAACAAAGATTTGAAATATAAATTGGAAGACCAGGAAAATCGAAATAGACGGAAGAATTTGAAGATCAGAGGTCTCCCGGAGAAACAAGTAGAGGATCTCCAAGGAAAAATCGATAAAATTTTCGGGCAGATGTTAGGCAAAACAGAAACGGAGAAAATAAAACTAGAGCGAGTTCATAGAATAAAAAAACCTGCAGGAATACCTGAGGCTCTCCCAAGAGATGTCATCGTGCGATTCCATCATTTTCAGGATAAGGAGCAGATCCAAATATATTTGAAATCAGTGGAGACATTAGCCAGGAAAAGAATACTAAAACCATTAACGGAACAGCTAAAACGTCATGATACTCAATACTTTTGGGGCTTTCCATCATGTTTAGTTGGAAGAAAAGACGGACGATCTGCTACCCTAAGATTTCCAGAAGATACAGTGCATTTTTTCAAAAAGTTGAATATTCCAGGAAATAGAGATACCGGGCTGGTGGGAGGGAGCGGAAAAAGATGTCATAATAGCACAACACTCATGGCAACAGATCACAAAGAAAAAATAAATACGTATTGAGACATAGGGAGGTGTAGACGGGAGGGGACGGGTATTTTTTTGGAGAGTGGGGAGGATTTCGGGGGGAGGGTGAAGGGGGGGAGATAGGGTGATAAGGGGAGGAGATGAAGCATATAGTCACTATAATTTTTTTTTATATATATATATATATATATATATATAACTTAAGAAAGGGATGATACGGGCACAGGAACCCCTTAAAGGGGGCTGACCTCTCACCAACTACCCATACTGACCCCAACCTCAAGGGGACAGAACCGTAGGGCCAGATGGAGGAGGGCCACGGATCTATAGGCCTATGGGAGGCCAATAGCCCCTTATATGGGGGGGGAGGGGGAGGAGGGGTGGGGGCGTGGGGGGAGGGGAGGGGGGGGAGAGGGAGATGGGGGGGATGGGGAGGGGGGTGGGATGGACAGGGAGAGAATGCCTCTAAAAATATTTACAGGAAAGCCTTAAATTATTTTATAGTATTCAATGGTAAAAGTTAAATTGTTTCCTATAATGTTCGCGGTATAAACGATCCCATCAAAACTGCTAATATACTCAGAGAGTTGGCTTCTTTAAAAACGGAAGTTATATTCCTACAGGAAACACATTTGACCTTGAGTACATGCCGTAGAATTAATACGGACGAGTTTCCTCTATGGTTTTATGCTGATTCCCCCACCCCACGAGCTAAAGGAGTGGCAGTAGGGTTTTCCAGGGGCACTCGGTTTAATATCACTGAAAGAAAAGTAGACCCTGAGGGTCGTTTTTTATTCCTCAACGGAAGTTTAAATGGACATGAGATCTCCCTGGCGAACATCTACTGCCCGAATAAGAAACCAGCCCAATATTTAACAAGAATAATAGAAGACTTTATGAGTTTTAAGAAAGGGGAGGCGGTGATGGGAGGAGATTTGAACTTTTGCTTGGACCCTAAAGTGGATAGTACGTCCCAGGCACGAACGAGTGAGATGAGTCAGAGAAATAAACTAAAAAAGAAGATGCATCAACATCAGCTGGTAGATGTATGGCGAATAAAGCACGTGAACCAGAGAGACTATACATTTTTCTCCCCCGTGCATGGGACGTACACCAGAATTGACTATTTCCTGCAAAAACATAGGCTGCTCGAGTGGGTAGAGGATACAAAGATTGAAATCATAACCTTTTCAGACCACGCCCCTATTTCTCTCCAATTTAGAATAGGTGAGCAAGACAACGAAAAATTAATTGGCTATTAAATGAAGAACTGTTATTAGATAAGGAAATAGAAAAGAAAATAAGGTGGGAGTTGCAACAATTTTTTAGAGAGAACAGTACTGAGGGCATGTCGGAAGCCATAATCTGGGAGACTCATAAGGTTTTTGTTCGAGGAATTTTGATAAAAGAAGGATCTAGGAAAAAAACAAAAATTAAAGATATAAAAAGCAATTTAATTAAAGAAATATCAGAACTTGAACATCTACATAAAGAATTCGGCCCAATAGATATACTCCAGAAACTATATAGTAAAAGAGAAGAGTTTAGAGAACTTATAGAACAGGAAACTCTGGTAGAATTTAACATAATTAAGAAAGAACGATATCAATGGGGTAATAAGATAGGGAAACACTTAGCGAGCCTCCTGAAAAAGAAAAAAATCTAGAAATTTTATAGAGAAAATAAAAACGGAAACGGGAGAAATAAGATTTAAAACCTCAGAGATTATAGATAACTTCCAAAAAAATTATAAAGACCTCTTTTCAATTAATAAGGACAATACTAAAGGGGAAACAAAGTTAAGGGAAGAAAAAACAAAAACATACTTGGGAAAGGCAGAGTTAAATAGCATACCCGAACATAAACTTAAGACCTTAGAAACGCCAATAACAGAGGAAGAAATTATAAAAACTATCCGAGAACTATCTAACGGTAAAAGCCCCGGCCCGGATGGATTTACAACTCTATATTATGAATTATTGTCTGACGTATTAACTCCAAAACTATGTAGTTACTATAATGGAATAGGAGATAAATGGGAAATGAGGAAGGAAAGTTTAGAATCGTTAATAACTGTAATACCTAAAGAAGGGAAAGACAATAGTTTATGCGCCAGTTACAGACCGATCTCGCTCCTCAATATAGACTTAAAAATCTTTTCAAAAATTCTGGCTAACAGGCTGAAAAATATTATGCCAGACGTAATACATACAGACCAAGTGGGGTTTATCATAGGAAGAGAAGGGAGAGATAATGGAATTCGATCACTTTTGATTATTGAAGAAATCAAAAAAAGTGGAGTCCCAGGCCTGTTAATGTCTGTAGATGCAGAAAAGGCTTTTGATCGAGTCGACTGGGGTTTTATGCAGAATACTTTAGAAGCATTAGAAATTGGACCCAGAATGAGGCAATGGATAGGAGCTCTGTATAACAAACCGATGGCAAGAATTAAAATCAATGGGAAGATATTGGATCCTTTTGCACTAAGAAACGAGACTCGACAGGGTTGCCCATTATCCCCGCTGCTGTTCACGCTTGTATTAGAACCCCTTTTGAATAAGATAAGGCGAAACGTGGACATCAGGGGGATAATGGTGGGAGGGGAGGAACATAAAGTGGCAGCATATGCCGACGATATTCTATTCTATATATCAAACCCAAGGGCAAGCCTGCCTAGTATAATTAAAACAATAAAAGAATATGGTATGCTATCTAACTTTAGGATAAACCCAATTAAATCAGAAATATTGAATATCAATCTCACTAAAAAAGAGGGGAAGGCTTTGCAGAAAGGTTTTCCATTCTGTTGGAAAAAAGATTTAAACTACCTCGGAATTAGATTAGGAAATTTTAAAGAGACCCTGTATAAAACCAACTTTATACCATTATTGAACGATATCAAAGAAGACCTTAACAGAATTGCGCCAGGACAATTAACATGGACAGGGAGGATAAATATTTTTAAAATTATAATTTTGCCAAAAATTATCTATAAAATTCAGATGCTTCCAATTCGAATTCCGCAAGCTTTTTTTTAAAAAACTGCAAGCAATGTTCCTTAAATTCATATGGAGGGGGAAAAAAACATGAATTAAGTTAACACTTGACAAAAGATAAGACACAAGGGGGGTTGGGAGCACCGGATTTCAAAAACTATTATTATTCAATTATTTTATCACGGGTTATAGAATGGGCAAAAAATAACGTAGAAAAAAGATGGGTAGTAATGGAAAATAAATTAAGTAAAACTGCACTTGGGAAAGTAATCTGGATCCCACCACAATATAGAAAACTAAGCCCTGAAGTTCACGACATCACAAGACACGCCCTAGCACTTTGGGACCAGATTCATAGGAAAGAAGGGTGGAGTTTTAACCCACCATTTATACCCTTAAAAAATACCCAATTTTTTCCCCCGGGAGAAAATTATCTTTTCAGTAATTGGATAAAGAAAGATGACTCTCAATTAAAAGATTTTATGGAGCAAAACAGATTACTATCATTGCAGGATTTGAAAAAAAAGAGAGATCTTGTGTTGATTGATGAATGGAGATATGCTCAATTGAGAAATTTTTTTGAAAATCTTCCACAACCTGTTAGATCTGAAACAAATTTACGGCCACTCAAAAGACTTTGTATAAAGAAAATCGATAAAGGAATAATTTCGATGTTATATGAAATTCTGAATGTCTTAAACAAAGCTTACCTCCATTCATCAAAAAATGGGAAGAGGAAACGGGTTCAACAATAAACGAATTTGAAACGAGACAGATAATAAATAGGGTCCATGTTACTTCTATAAACAACAAAGTAATGGAACAGAATTACAAATGTTTGGTAAGATGGTATCTTACGCCAGATAAAATACACTCATCCCTAGAAATTAATTCGCGTTTCTGTTGGAGAGGCTGTAGAGAGGTGGGCACAATGACACATATTTGGTGGTCTTGCCCAAGAATTAAAACTTTTTGGTCTAAAATTAGACAAAAAATCAAAGAAATAATAAACATGGATATACCGGAGGACTTTTGGGTCTGCGTTCTGCACGGGGCTCGAATGCCAACCAAAAAATATTTAAAGACACTAGTTCCAGATTTTCTTAATGCCGCAAAAAGTCAGATCTCGAGTAACTGGCAACAAGAAGAGAGCCCTACATTAACCACTTGACTACTGGGCACTTAAACCCACTTAATAACCAGACCAATTTTCAGCTTTCGGTGCTCTCACATTTTGAATGACAATAACTCAGTCATACAACACTATAACCAAATGAAATTTTTGTCCTTTTTTTCCCACAAATAGAGCTTTCTTTTGGTGGTATTTTATCACCTCTGCGGTTTTTATTTTTTTCACTATAAATGAAAAAAGAACGAAAATTTTGTAAAAAAATGAATTTTTCTTCATTTCTATTATAAAATTTTGCAAAAAAGTAATTTTTCTTCATAAATTTGGCCTAAAATGTATACTGCTACATATCTTTGGTAACAAAACAAAAAAAATTTAGATATTATTTAGTCTGGGTGAAAGTTATAGGGTCTAAAAGCTATGGTACCAATTACTGAAAATTGATCAATTTGATCACACCTGATGTACTGACATCCTCTCTCATTTCTTGAGACCCTAACATGCCAGAAAAGTACAAATACCCCCCAAATGACCCCTTTTTGGAAAGAAGACATTCCAAGGTATTTAGAAAGAGGCCTGGTGAGTTTTTTGAAGTTGTAATTTTTCCCACAATTCTTTGCAAAATCAAGATTTTTTTCATTTTTATTTTCTTTCCACAAAATGTTCATATTAGCGGGTTATTTCTCACACACAGCATATGCATACCACAAATTACACCCCAAAACACATTCTGCTATTCCTCCCGAGTATGGCGATACCCCATGTGTGGGACTTTTACACAGCGTGGCCACATGGAATGGCGCCAAACTTTGCGACTTAAAAATCCCCATAGGTGACGCTTTAAATATTTTTACTGGTTACATCATTTTAGTTGGAGAAGAGGTCTAGGGCCAAAATTATTGCTCTCGCTCTAACGTTCGCAGCGATACCTCACATGTGTGGTTTGAACACCGTTTTCATATGTGGGCGGGACTTGCGTATGCGTTCGCTTCTGCATGCGAGCTCACGGGGACAGGGGCGCTGTATGCCCAGAGTATTGCGGAGTATGCCCAGAGTATTGCGGAGTATGCCCAGAGTATTGCGGAGTATGCCCAGAGTATTGCGGAGTATGCCCAGAGTATTGCGGAGTATGCCCAGAGTATTGCGGAGTATGCCCACCAGAGTATGCCCAGAGTATTGCGGAGTATGCCCACCAGAGTATGCCCAGAGTATTGCGGAGTATGCCCACCAGAGTATGCCCAGAGTATTGCGGAGTATGCCCACCAGAGTATGCCCAGAGTATTGCGGAGTATGCCCACCAGAGTATGCCCAGAGTATTGCGGAGTATGCCCACCAGAGTATGCCCAGAGTATTGCGGAGTATGCCCGCCAGAGTATGCCCAGAGTATTGCGGAGTATGCCCACCAGAGTATGCCCAGAGTATTGCCCCCCCCCCAGAGTATTGCCCCCCCCCCCAGAGTATTGCCCCCCCCAGAGTATTGCCCCCCCCCCAGAGTATTGCCCCCCCCCAGAGTATTGCCCCCCCCCCAGAGTATTGCCCAGCATTGCAGAGTATGTGCAGCAGGGATGGCTGAGCAGGGAGGGATGGATGGATGGATCTGTGACTACATTTGTCACAGATCCATCCCGCAGCACTGGCGCTGCCATCCGCTCCCTCCCCTCTCCTCTCACACTGTACCGATCGGTACAGAGAGAGGAGGGAGGAACCGGCGTCATCAAATGACGCCGGTCTGTTTACATCTGATCGCGCCGTCATTGGACGGCGCGATCACGTGGTAAACCGCCGCCATCAGCGGCGATTTACCGTGATTCGTGACCCGCCGGGTCCTCTGGACCCGGCGGTCACGGACATTCCCGTGTGCGCGCCCCAGGGGGCGCGCGGGAGCGCGACTCTGGAATCACGTTATATAACGTGATCCCAGAGTTAAGCAACCACCTTGCCGCTGTTATTTTTCAGCAGGTGGTTGCTAAGTGGTTAAGAGAATGGGGGAAAAAGCTCGATGAAATTTATTATAATGAATATTTAAGACAGAGAGTAGGAAACTTGGGCAGATTTTGAAGACAAATTGGATATCTGGAAAAAATATAAGTCTAAGATGGAATACGTAGAAATGATGGAAGCTTAAGTAACAAGGAGGAGAGGAAATTATCAAATAGAAGAGATGATAGGGGCCTGGTAGGAAGAGTAGAAGGAGGCTGGGGAGGGGGGGGGGATGGAGATGGGGAGGAGGGAGATGGAGAGGGGAAGGGAATATCTATATATATATATATATATATATATATATATATATATATATATATATATTTTCCACATATGATGCAAAACCTAAGTCGAGACATAATCATTGAATGTAACCATGAGCAGGTCTCAAGTGGTTAAGTCTTTCTCGCCCAGGTCCTGCTCTCCCGACACTCCTCTGCTTCTATCGGATCGGATTGCAGATTGCAACATCTGATGGTCCAGTCATCCAAGGTTCTGGGATCCGACCTACAGCTATGTGCCGATCGCGATCCATTTGAAGAACACACACCAAACGAGCTGTATGTGTGCTCAACCAGAACTCAACTTTATTAAAACACTCAGCTGGTTATATACAGGTTACAGCTTCCATCAATCAAAGAACAATGAAATCTCCACCCCCTTTTCACACACTGGGGTTTCCATACAGAGGCATTTAGGCACCGATGTATTTAGCATGACTTTACTACCTCAGAGAGAATGACATTCCTGTAGACAATGACATCAGTGAAGTTAACAGAATACGTTATCTAGCCAGCTTGTCTCCGCATAGAGAGGAGGTCATTACTACATCTGAGAGATCACACTTTTTTAGATAATGACATGCTAATCCAATACTCCTGATAATTAGTGTTGAGCGGAATGCGCCATATTCGATTTCGCGATATATAACGAATATATAGAAGAATATTCGAGAAATATTCGCTAAAATCGAATATTCGTGATATTTTGTCCAAATAACAATATTGCGAAATTTCGCTAATGCGATTGCGAATTGATTGCGAAATTCTCGTCCGCGTATGCGCGAGAACAACACGCGAAAACGGAGATCATTTCCTGGATTTTTGCCAGTCTATTTTCGGATCGCTATTCTGTGCTGCCCTGCGAGAAATATTCGCTAAAATCGAATATTCGTGATATTTTGTCCAAATAACAATATTGCCAAATTTCGCTAATGCGATTGCGAAATAATTACGAAATTCTCGTCATCGCGCATGCGCATGCACGCGAACAACACGCGAAAACTGAGCTCATTTCCTGGACCTGTGCCAGTCTATTTTCGGATCGCTATTCTGTGCTGCCCTGCGAAGCGAAGATGGTGGGAAGTAACTTTTCATCCAGTGAGGAAAAGCTGTTGATCAGTGTGAGTAATTACACCACTGTTATTTCATTATCTGTAAATGCATTTTAGACTATTTTAAAAGCTAGGATATAAGATCAGATATTAGTATTTCCCAAAAAGTGTGTCTCCAGCTGTTGCAAAAGTACAACTCCCTGGACAGCTGGTTGGTAAATGTGTATTCAGGCACTTTTCTTGCTATTTAGCATAATTAACATGTTGTGGACATAGGACGTATGCAAACGTCCTGACTTCAGGGTCCTTAAGGCCCAAGGTCGTTCGAATACATATTGCCCTTTAGATTTTTGCAGAACTACAACTTCTGGGCATGCTGGGACTTCTAGTTTTGCAAGTTCTGCAGGCCCACAATTTTCAGACCACTATACACGGGTCTCTAAACTGTGGCACTCTAGATGCAGCAAAAGTAAAATTGTTAGCATGCACTGACAGACCATGCCTGATGGGAGTAGTAGTTTTGCAACAGCTGGAGGCGCACTGGTCTTGAAACCCTGAGTTAGGTAACAAACTCGCAGTGTTTTGCAACCATTGTGCCTCTAGCTGTTGCAAAACTACAACTCCCTGCATGCAACTGGCTGCAATAACCCCCCCCCTCTCCCCCAATGTGAATGTACAGGGTACATTCACATGGGGTGGGGCTTACAGTGTGCTTCTAGCTGAAGCAAATTTTGCGCTGCAGCTTAACCACTCAAGACCCGGACACATACCCTGCTAAATGACCCAAGGTGTTTTTACAATTCGGCGCTGCGTCGCTTTAACAGACAATTGCGCGGTCGTGCGACGTGGCTCCCAAACAAAATTTGCGTCCTTTTCCTCCCACAAATAGAGCTTTCTTTCGGTGGTATTTGATCGCCTCTGCGATTTTTATTTTTTGCGCTATAAACTAAAATAGAGTGACAATTTTGAAAAAAATCACAATTTTTTTACTTTTTGTTATAAAAAAAATCAAATAAACTAAATTTTAGTAAAACATTTAGGCCAAAATTAATTCAGCCACATGTCTTTAGTAAAAAAAAAAAAAATAGCTACCTAGCGGGAACAGCGACACTAATACAGCGATCAGAAAAATGATCGCTTAGTGATGCTGGCAATAGGGAGTGAAAGGGTTAACTAGGGCAGTGATCAGGGGGTTAAAACTTTATTAGGGGGGGTGGGGGGGCTATCCTGGACCTAACACTAACTGATTTTACACTGCCTGTCACACTGACACTAAATACAGTGGGGGGGGGGGGCGATCACAAGGGGTTAATGTGCCTATGTGAGTGTGTGTCAGTGTTGTGTTGGTGCACACTTACTGTGGATGTCTTCTCTCATCAGCAGCGGTGGGAAACACCGCTGCGATGAGAGGTGACATAATTTCCTCCTTCCTGTGTAAACACAGGAGGAGGAAGTGACACGAAGGGGGAGCGCTCCCATTGGCTGGGAGCGATCGCGGGGGGGGGGGGGGCGGAAAACACGGACATCCGTCCGCTCGTCGGCGATCGCTCCCAGAGCCAGGGGGACCCCCGCACGCCGCGGAGGGGGTCCCGACGGGACCCCCGAACCGCACGAAGGCGGGGACGTAAATTTACGCCCTTGTGCCTGTACGAGCCATTCTGTGGCCGTATATGTGCGTGCGGGGGTCCTTAAGTGGTTAAACCCTCAGCGGGAAACTACTGTGAACCCCACGCCCCACTGACTGTACCATAAAAACACTACACCACACTACATAAAAATTAAAAAACACAACATATACACATACCCCTACATAGCCACCCTCCCCTCCACAATAAAAAAAAAACGTCTGGTATGGCACTGTTTCCTAAACGGAGCCTACAGCTGTTGCAAAACAACTCCCCAGTATTACCGGACAGCCATTAACTGTCCAGGCATGCTGGGAGTTAAAGTAAAATAGTTGTACAGCTGGTGACGGTGAGCTACATGGTGTATCAGAGCATGCTGGTAGTTGTAGTTTTTAAATAACATCAACTCCATTATTCATTCAAAATTAATTCATCAAAAAGTCAAAAGAAACAAACATATTATTGTTCCTATATAAAGATAGGGATGAAAAAAATCTATTGTACAGGCCCAGTATAAGGGTCAAAAAATAATTATAGCGGTCAGATGAATAGCAACGCATTTCTCCCCTATACGTGTATCCTGTGTTGTTACTCATATATACATAATTATGCAAATGATAATGGCTGCTATATTTATGCAAAAAAGGTGGCGACCAAAATGGCAAGATATAAAATCTGTCATGTTACCCCTGTCATTGATTAATAAGGCGAGAATGCTTCCAATTGTTGAATACCATACATTTACGTCATATATCCATAAGGGTTTAAACAAAAGTATTATAATATACTTTGTTCTTCATCTTGCAGACGTTCCTGCAAAAGGGATACAATCAGCTGCGGAGGCTGCAGGAAAAAAAAATAATTGTCAGCTCCCTATTGCGGGAGTTACGGAACGCACACATGACCGCATGGCCATCTTAAAAAAGTGGTCGGACCTAAAGAGGCGCCACATGGGCCAGGTGACACAGATGCGGGATGAATTTCATCCAGGTAAGTTATTGGTGACAGTTATGTAAGATCCTATGTAATTAACCTTAGGGCAGATGTTGTTAACCCAGACGCCATGTTGTGGTAACATATATCACCACCCAAGGTATTCATAGTACTGTTGAAAAAAGACATGGGACAGCAGACAGTAACACTTACTAACTATAATTAAACTAAATAAACAAGACACCCCATTAATGTACCAATACTGGCCGAGGCTGCTTTATTATTGGATTTCAGACATATATTTTAAATAAATACTTTAATAACTTAAAAAACAGCCTAGTCACTACGGCTCAGGCTGTACCTAAATATATTCCAACTTTAAAATTTATCCAACAACAACTAAACTAAACAGATTTGTCACCCTTTGTATAATTTATTTTATTTTATTTTTAAATAAAGGTGACCATCCCACATAATTAGCAGCAGCGACAAAAAGAAAAGAAAAAAGGGGGGGGGGTAGGGGAACACAACAGTCCCGTCTACTGAGGCGACAGAGCAAGGCTGACGGAACGCTACTTATATACCCCTAAGTAACACTGGATTTTTCCAGAACCAGCAGGCCCACAGGCCTAAAAAGTGCGGGAAAAGCAAGTGTAGGCCGCGTGATCACCTCGTGTTCACCCAAAAAACAAATAAAACACGTTTTCCAGCTAACTAGGCCACGTGAGGACCAGCTTACACCTAAAGAGCCCTATTAGGTTCCCAAAAGGGGAACTTGAAACCGTCACTACTAATTTTATTAAGTCCTGCTGCTTTCCCATGAGAAAAGGGGGAATTGAAACCTTCTCCCCCTTTTCTATCATTATTCCATCAAGTTAAACCATGGAATTAAAGTGGTGGTGTGGTGGGTTAAAGGGGAAGGGGTGGTATTTTATAACTCAACTAGCTCAATACCCTGCGTTGCCCGGTCTTCCTATCTTAACCTTTTGTGTAGGAAAATGAAGAGACCACAGTCCCATATACTTGCATGGGACTTGAAACAAAAACCCATCTTTTATATAAGGGTTTAGGTAAGGGTTAATTTAACTGTCATATTTTTATTTGGCATATAAGTAATATGTGTACCAGGTATTATTGAAATATCTCCAGGCGTACAGAAGTTATGTGGGAACATACATTTCCCATTGATTTGCATTGGACTTTAAACAAAAACCCTGACCCTCACAAATGGGGGTAGTTAAGTGATAAATTAACTATCCTATAGTTTAAGTGTACATATAAGTAACATGTGACCAAGTGTTATCGAAATATCTACAGCCGTTATGAAGTAACATGTATT
The DNA here is from genome assembly GCA_029574335.1 of Rana kukunoris. Classification (NCBI taxonomy): domain Eukaryota; kingdom Metazoa; phylum Chordata; class Amphibia; order Anura; family Ranidae; genus Rana; species Rana kukunoris. The sequence continues at coordinate 235,865,042 of CM056052.1, read as the reverse complement.
TCCCATAGAGTTGAATGGGACTTTAAAGAAAAACCCCGACCATGGCAAATGGTGGTGGGTAAGGGTAAAACCACCTATCCTATGTTTGTTGCTGACATATAAGTAACGTGTGCCAAGTTTCATGTTAATATCTTTAGCCGTTTGGACGTGATGCTGGAACATACATACATACATACATACACACACACGTTGAGTTTTATATATATAGATTACCACTAAATTCCTGTGGTAGGCGTGGGGTTATCATAGTAATCCCGTGTACTCCATCAGGCCCTTTTTTTAACATGAGATTTTCTGAACAAAACAAAGGAAACAAAAACCGTTCATTTTACCATGGTGGCAGCCCAGCTCACACTCCGTCCCCTGTAGTGCCCGCAAGACCCTTTAATATAACATTATCCCATTGGTTAATTGTCTATATAAATTAATTTGTATTCATATACAATACAGCAGAGTACACAACAGTAAAACATTTTTACATATATGAACATTGTGTTATTATAGATGCTCCTCTACCATCTGTGCGCCCCAAGCGCACAAGGCGACAGGCCGCAGAGGAGGAGGAGCAGGAGGAGGATGCAGAGGAGGAGAGGGATGAGGAGCAGCCAGGGCCCTCCCAGTCGCCACCCCCAGCTCCTGTGGAGGAGCAAGAGGAGGAGCTGCAACCCCCCCCCCCAAACTTCTGGTGGTGTATCGAATGTAGGAGAAGAGGAGCAGGAGGATGAGACCGTTCCTGTGAGCCTCAGTCAGGAGGGTAAATATGTGCACAAAGATTAATAACATTTCAACAATAAGATGTAGATATAAAAATGGACAGCATTTAAAGCGCACCCGTCAGATTTCAGAACAATAATATGGTATTTATGATAGAAGTATATGTGCTAGACACATAACAAATAAATAGACATGATATTGATTGTTTAATAAGCAACATAAATATTATATTTATTTGGTTACGGTCTTTGAAATCCAAATGTTTTTTTCTTATATCCTAACGGTTTTAAAAAACATGGAGGAAAGGCAATGTGACATCGAGAGGACCCAAGACAAAATCCTCGCAAATGAACGCAAGATGCATTTTCTATACCTCCAAAATCAGCAGCTGGCGCAACACCAGAGAACAAATTTTGCTGAGATGGCAAGGCTTCAGAAGCTCATGCATAATTATATTTGATTTTTTTTTTCTTTTAATAAAAAAAGTTATTTTTTTCAAATGTTTCCTTTCTTATTGAGATTGTTAGGTTTTTCAACACATCTAACTTCACATCTAACACATCAACATCAACAGGCCGCAAACCAGGGTTTAACATAAAGTTCATTGTTTTAGTCACACTTGCTGTTACGATCCGGTCTGGTAGCTTGTAGCGGAGGCTGTTGGTGGATCCGCTGTGCCAGAGAGGTCATGAAGCATTACCCAGCATGAAGGCAGCAGCAGTAGTATTAAAATATAATGTAATTATCACACAGGCAACATTTACAAGCAGTAGTGGTAATAGTACTAGATAGCATCTAAACACTTGGGCAAGACTTTACAGCAGCAGTAATGGTAATAGTAGTATATAATGGCAAATATCTTGTGACATAGGTGTCTGAGCAGCAGCAGTAGTACTAATTGTAGACAATATAGTGTTTTATCACTCGGGAAAGAGGTGCCATGGCCCATGAACAGCAGCAGCAGCAGCAGTGGTAATAGTAGTATATAGTGGCAAATAACTTGTGACATAGGTGTGAGAGCAGCAGCAGTAGTAGTAATAGTAGACAATATAGTGTCAAATCACTCGGGAAAGAGGTGCCATCAACAGCAGCAGTGGTAAGAGTAATAAAAATGGCAAATCACTCGGGCAAGAGGTGCCATCAGCAGCAGCAGCAGCGGTAAGAGTAATAAAAAGGGCAAATCACTCGGGCAAGAGGTGCCATCAGCAGCAGCAGTAGTAATAGAAATGGGCAGATCTCTCGGACAAAAGGTGACAGCAGCAGTATGAGTAATATATCGGTACATAATCACTCAGCCTTTTGGCATTAGCAGTAGGAGCCCATATCGTGGCAAAATTACAAAAGCTTGAAGTTGCATTAGCATGGTGATTAAATTTGAAAAGCAGAATGACACAGGCCTTAAGTAGCTGTAGCCTGACTATACCATAGTGCCTCATAATTTAAAAGTTTGATTAACGTTATTTCTATGCTATACGTGACTTTTTAAATTCATGGTGAGCATTGAGCAATTACATTTCAAAATAATGTGGCAGCAGCAGCATCAGGACTCCTTATAGTGGCTTAATGACACAGCATGGAAATATTGATGCCCTTAACACTACCTGCCCACTATGAGTTTCAAAGGTATCAATTAATGCAAGAGGTAATAATGAATGACATGACAAGGGACCATTCAGCGCCCTGAACCGACGGCGGGTGCCAGAAAGTCACCGCCGATCCAGGACTCATTCATCTTGATGAATGTGAGTCTGTCCACGGAGTCTGTGGACAGACGGGTCCTCTTGTCCGTGACCACCCCACCTGCCGCGCTGAATGTCCGCTCAGATAGTACGCTGGAGGCGGGGCAAGACAATAACTCCAGCGCATACTGAGCGAGCTCGCGGCAGGTGTCCAATCTGGCAACCCAGTACTCCATGGGGTCGTCGGTGCTCATACTGTCAGAAGCACCGACGGACCCCATGTAGTCTGCCACCATGTGGGCCAGCCGCTGGTGGTGACTGCTGCTGCTGCTGGTACTGGGTCGCTCAGATTGGAAGAACATCCTCATCTCACCCATTAGGTCCCCTGCTCGGCTGCTGCTGCTGCTGGGTGCAGCCACCTGCTGGGTGAGACGAGGGGGGACAACTGGAGGCCGGGGAGTTGTCTGCTCCAACCGGCTGACTATGCGTGCCTGCAGTTCCTCCATCCGGTGCTGCCTCCGGCTGGCTGGGAGGAACTGCTCCAGTTTCCCCTTACATCTTGGATCTAAAAGGGTGGCCATCCAAAATTCGTCCCTCTCCTTGATAGCATGAACCCGGGGGTCCCTCCTGAGGCATCTCAGCATGTGGGCAGCCATGGGGAAGAGCACAGCCCACTGTGACTCCTCGTGGCTGCCCGGGTCCATGACGTCCGACTCTTCATGCTGGAGGCGCTGCTGCTCGCGCACAGAGATGCCCAACCCCCGGACTATCGGTGCCCCCAACACTGGCTCTCCCTCCTGACCAGGCCCTGACTCCAGGACGTCACCAGTAACCTCCTCATCATCATCATCATCATCCTCCTCCTCCTTGTCCTGGGCCTGGTCTTGGTGGAGCAGTGTTGCCTCCTGCTCCACCAAGGCACTCTCCCCAGCTTCGAGCAGGCGATCTAGTGCCCTGTCCAGCAGGAACACTATAGGGAGCACGTCGTTGAGGCCGACATGCTCCCTGCTCACCATCTTGGTCGCCTGCTCGAAAGGGGCCAACACATGGCAGACCTGGTGTATCTGCCCCCACTCCGCACTGGTGATGTACGGGAGTGTTTGTGATGGCCCGCCACTGTCTTGATCCAGCAGGTATTCCTTCACCGCCCTTCGCTGCTCCCACGACCTCTCCAGCATGTGGAGGGTGGAGTTCCACCGCGTCACACTGTCCACAATCAGCCTGTGAAGGGGCAGGCTGTTGTCCCGCCGCAAATTGGACAGGGACACAGTAGCGGTTGGGGAGCGCCTGAAGTGGCTGGCAATCCTACGCACCCATAGCACAATGTCACTCAACCCAGGATAGGTGCGCAGGAACTTCTGCACCACAAGGTTGAGGACATGTGCCAGACAGGGCACGTGGGTCAGACTGCCAGCCTGGAGGGCGGAGAGTAGGTTGCTGCCGTTGTCACAGACAACCATACCTGCCTGGAGCCTTCGGGGTGTCAGCCACTTCTGGACCTGAGCCTGAAGTGCGGTCAGCACTTCTTTGCCAGTGTGTCTCCGGTCCCCTAAACTAACAAGCTGGAGCATGGCCTGACAGCGCACGTGCCCCACACTTGAGTAGCTACCGGGGCGCTTGCTGGGAGGCTCAGCAGCTGCGGAGACAGTGGCTTGACGGAGACCAGCAGTTCTCCCCTGGACACCCCGGGGCGGCACCACAAAATCTGATGCCGCTGATCCCTCCCCGGCGCCTCGGAGGGAAACCCAATGGGCCGTGAAACTGATGTACCGGCCCTGCCCATGCCTGCTGGTCCAGCCATCCATTGTGAGATGCACCCTGTCGCTGACAGCGTGATCCAGCGACAGGGTTACATTCTGCACAATGTGCTGGTGTAGGGCAGGGACACCAGTCCTGGCAAAGAAATGGCGGCTGGGGACACGCCATTGGGGTTGGGCCTGCTCCAACATCTGCCTGAAGGGGTTGCAATCAACGATGTTGAAGGGCAGCAGATGTTGGGCAATAACCCTTGCCAGGAGCCCATTGAGGGAACGCACACGTCGGTGGAGTGCTGCTTTTAAAGGCGTCGGAAAGCGATGCCTGGCGCCGGACGGCAGTGCAGGACACAGACGAGGCGGGTGCTGTGGAAGTAGAGGTCTGGCTGCCGGTAGCAGTACCTCTACTAGAGGGAGCGGGGGGGCATGACCTGCTGGGAACAGATGAAGCTGTGGCAGGGGCAGCTGTACCCTGCTCACTTGTGGTGGTGGCGCTGCTACCACCACCATGCTTCATCTGGTCATACTCCCGCCAGTGATTAATTCTCAGGTGCTGGTTCAGGGCTGTGGTACCCACCCGAGCCAAGCACTTCCCTCTCTTCACCCTGGCACGACAGATCTGGCAGATGGCCACGGTATGGTTATCTGGTACCAGGGTGAAGTAGGCCCAGACAGGTGACTTCAGCGCCGCCCTCCTGTCAGATGGGGTGACGCTGACTTGCACCTGCTGGGACTCGGTGCGCACAGGTGGAGCTGCCTGCTGCTGCTGTTGCTGACACCTCCTGCTGCCATCACCAGTGGAGACCCTGACACTGGTCTCCCTGGTGACCTGGCGCACCGTTTCCCCAGGGTGCCTACCTTCCTCATCGTCACTGCTACTGTGAACCGACAATTTATGTGGCACCCATGTTGGGTCACCCTCCTCTTCGCCCCCAGATATGTCAGACCCAGGGCTGACATGTGGTGGTCTGAGGGAAACATCTGACATGGAGCCGCTAGCCTGGCTCCGCTGTCCCCTCACCGACGCCTGGGTCTGACTAGGTGCGGGTGTTTCCTGCACAAAAACACCAGCACCACTTGGAAGGGATGTCTCTGGGATACTGACAGCAGGTACCCCATCCTCCTCCTCCATCAACCCTTCAAAAAGGTCCTGACCATCAGGACAGAACTGCATGTCTGCCTGATGCAGGGCCTCCCCCAAGATATCCCTCTCACTGTCAAACAGTAAGAGGCTGGACCCTTGGGGGCTGGGGGCGGGTCCTAAAGGCACCGGTGTACTGGTGGTGCTACTAGGAGTCGGGACTAACGACTCAGTGGCACTGCTGTGCCACATATACTCCACCACTAGTGGAGCCTGAGAAGGCAATATCGGGCGGCTGCCCAAGGGAAAAAAATCCCGGATGAGGCGGACTCCCCTTCCACCTGATCCACTAGCACTAGTAGGGGCGCGAGAGGTACCCCGTGCTGGCAGCGACCCAGCACTGGGAGTAACTCCCTTACCCCTGCTGCCACGGCCAGGGCCACGTATGCTGCTCATACTTGCTGATGTGGGGGGGGGTAAACTTTATTGGGGGGGGGGGAATGTGACAAAGGAGTGTTTGTTTTTTTTGCAAGACAGGCACGCAGACAAAGACAAAGACGTACTAGACAGCTACTAAACTAGAATAAAACTACTATACCTACTTTTTTTTTTTTTTTACACTGAGGGACTCAGACAAGGACGAGGACTACAAATACTAAAATAATATGCACTAAACAATAAATCTGCTTACACAAACTTATATGACTAAACTAAAACTAAATTATTTTTTGTTTTGTTTTTTGTTTTTTTTACACTGACTGACAAGGACAAAGAAGAGGAATAGACATACTAATCTAATATGCAACACTAACTATGCTTACACAAACTTATATAACTAAACTAAAGCTAATTTTTTGGGTTTTTTTTTTTTATACACAAAAAACAGACACTAAACACACACTAAACTAAGCTACCTTAAAGAAATGTACAATTACACTAATTAAGTACACAGAAGTCTATCTAACACTAAGCTACACTAATCTGGAAAACAACAACACAAATCTGAGCTTTTAAAAAAGCTGTTTGGTCTTTTGCTTTGAAAAAAGCAGTTTAGAAGTTAGAACTAGAAGCAGCCAGGAACCAGAGAACTGCAAGCACTTTAGTCAGCACAATGCTGATGCTGTAAGATGGCACAGAAACACTCCACTCTCTATCCTCCTTGTGAATCTGCACTGAAATACTGCTGGGAGTGAACTTATATAATGGTCGTGCAGGCAGGTTCCTATTGGTTGCTATGGAGGTTGCTAACCTCTGACAACTGTGGTAGGAGAACTCTGATTGGCTCTGATGCAAAAGAAGGACAGAGAAAATAATCGCGCAATATTCCTTTTGCCGAATATTCGCATTGCGAATATTCGGCAGCATAAATGTATCGCATCAGCTACTCGGCCCAGTGTCTCTAATCATCCCAGCAATGCTTTTAGACGTCAATGGAGATCACTAGGATGTGATCTGTTTTAAGAATAAATTTGGAAAAATACGAATATTCGATATCGCGAATATTCACCGCGATATTCGAGTTATTCGCGAATACTCGAATATGCAATATTAGTAACGAATATTCACAACGCGAATATTCGTGAGCAACACTACTGATAATCAAAAGGCTCAAAACAGTGTTATCACACAATAGAAAGGTCAAAGAGCCGACTGGCTCAACACCTCTACACACTGGACAATGAATGTCTTTCACAAGCCACTTAGCCTTTCAACTCAAAGATGTTGGACAAGTTGTCTTAAGGTTCCAGGACCATCTGCCAGGATACCCCATCCGCCTTCCTGCTTTAGGCCCTGGCCCATAATCGGATGGCAAGAGGCTCGCATTCAGTCCTCTCCAAAAGCCCCTGTCCCGGCTAGGCCTGTCACACATCTCCCCTTTTGGCAGGAGACTAACACAGTAGGAGCCACCATACAGTACCCCAAATAAATTCTCCCAAACAGAGCATTACTCACCCCGCCAACCTCTGCCTCCCTCAGAGAATACGCCTGCCGCTGTGGAGAAGCCTGGACTGGCCATTCTCCCTGGAGTCCTTTCAGCCGCTGGAGAGAAAACAGGGTGGCTGGGCTCAGTTCATCATGCTGTTGGGGATCTGGGCCAACTGGCCACCATTCCTGGGGTATACCAGTGGAGACTGAAGTCCCCTCCACTGGTGCTAGGTGAAAATCCCCCGGTGCTTGCAAAGCAAAACCGACATCCTCCTGTCTCAGGGCCGTATCATTTTCTGGGGTTGAGTCAGTGAAGATCGAAGTCCCATCCACTACCACAGGAACCCCCTCTTCTGTTAGGTGAAAGCAGAGGCCTGGGGCACTCTGCTCTGTTGCCAGCTCTTTCGCTGGGTTGCTGTGAGTGGAGACCACAGTCCCATCCACCGATATCCGCTCAAGCTGTAGTGGGGTGCAGCCGCCAGTAGCATCCTGTCCTGCTGCCAGTGATTCAGCTGGGAATACGAGCTTTACCACCTCAGCTGGTTGCTGGGGAGGGGGGCCAACCGCCCCGGCTCCCTGGAACTCCACAGTTGGTCCCGATGCTGGGCAGAGATGGCTGGCACTCTGCCCTGTTGCCAGCACTTCTGGTGGGGGTGCACAATCCGTAACATCCTCTGAACAGTCCATACATTCTGTAATCTGCAGCTGGGGCGTGATCGCCACCTTCTCACCCTGAGCCTCTGAAACTGCCACAAGGGTGGGACAGAGGTCTTGAACCCTCTGTCCGGTGACCAGCGCTTCAGCTGGGGAAGTTCCTTGTAACTCCACAAATACTGCCCATGGTGCCGGGCAGAGCACAGTGAAGTTTGTGCCAGATCCCAGCTCTTCTGCTGGAGGCTCATCAGGTTGTTCTTCTTCAGCAGAAAAATCTATTAAATCCCCTGTCTCTGCAACTGGTGTCTGGGGATAGAGGTTCACCATCTCCTGTCCATGTAACCCAGAAGATGCTATAGGTACTGAGCAGAGGTTAGCAGAGCTCGGCCCTGCGGTCAGCACTTCAGCTTTGGGGATGGCAATCTCCAGATTTTCCACTGCCGATTCACTGGCATACTGCTGGACAGGCACATTCCTCCATTCAAGATCATCCCATGCAGAAACAGGATCATCAAGGTCAGTCGGCACTTTCTGCATCTGCCATAAGACCTCCTGGTCCATAGCTGCAGGGGCAGGTTGGCAACGCACACTGTTACCCTGCCACATTGCCGATTCTTCAGCCAGGATTTCAGCACTGTCAGCTGATATTTCCTCATAGTCCCAGGCAAAGGGGGCCCCATCCTACTGCTGAGCGGAGTCTAGCAGCTGTTTGTAGGCAAATTCCAGCTCCCATTCCTGAATGGCCAGAAATTCCAAATCTTCCTGTAACCAGTGGTCTTCCGAGATATTCAACTTTTCCTCTCTGTGCTCCATTATGTCCTCCAAGCGCCACTCCCGATCATTTCCAAAGTCGGGATCCCTGGACATCTTCCAATACAGCAACCCCAGGCCATCATAGTCAAAGCCTTCCGTGGGGCTGTCATTCGCTGACCACGGGCACTCTTGGACTGCATGCCACCGGAGGGCTCTGTAGCTCTCGTCCAACCGCATCTCTGCCCGGATCAGCCTGCTTAACTCTGTTGTCCACTCCTGCTTTGGTTGTTCCCCCAATAACAGCATTCTTACTTCATACTGTGACCAGTATCTTCTATGGATGGATGGAGGGGAGAGCTTTTCCCTGGTGTCGCTGCTCGTGGGCTAGCGCTTCTTTCCAGAGTTCGCAGCGGATCGAATCAGACCATCCAAGCAGGACCTCCTTTGATACTGGTCCTCTGTACTGTATCTGCTTCTCTCGCAACCTCCTTCTGAATTCCTCTTCCATGGTTACCGCCGGTATCTGTACCTCTCCTTTTTATTTGGTGCTGCTTCTTTAGGCGTTGTCCCCGATCGCCGTATTTCTGCCATTCTCTGCTCATGTTGTCGCTCTCGTTCTCGTTCTCTCTGTGGTCGCTCTCGTTCTCTCTTGGCGCTTTAGTTTTTTCTGTTGTCGCTCATCCTGCAGCTGGATGTCTCTAATGGCCTCCTGTCTGGCGGTCTCTGATGGGTTAGCACCATATAATGCCAACCGCTGTTGAACTCGCTGCTGGAACAAGTCTTCAACTGACCGGGGTCCTGCATCACCATCCCTCTGATCCATCTCGGCTAGCGTAATGATCAGGGTGGCCTTGTTCTTTGTCCCACCGGTCCCTCCACGGCTCTTCAAGCAAATCTTTTAGCATGGTTTTCCTTGCAGGCTGCATAGGTGGTCATTCATGGTGGTGGTTTGGAGTTGTCCCAGTAACTGGAGAGCAAATCCCACCGCTGCCAACCAATGTGACGAGACCCTTTCTCGCCCAGGTCCTGCTCTCCTGACACTCCTCTGCTTCTATCGGATCAGATTGCAGATTGCAACATCTGATGGTCCAGTCATCCAAGGTTCCGGGATCCGACCTACAGCTATGTGCCGATCGCGATCCATTTGAAGAACACACACCAAACGAGCTGTATGTGTGCTCAACCAGAACTCAACTTTATAAAAACACTCAGCTGGTTATATACAGGTTACAGCTTCCATCAATCAAAGAACAATGAAATCGCCACCCCCTTTTCACACACTGGGGTTTCCATACAGAGGCATTTCGGCACCGATGTATTTAGCATGACTTTACTACCTCAGAGAGAATGACATTCCTGTAGACAATGACATCAGTGAAGTTAACAGAATACGTTATCTAGCCAGCTTGTCTCCGCATAGAGAGGAGGTCATTACTACATCTGAGAGATCACACTTTTTTAGATAATGACATGCTAATCCAATACTCCTGATAATCAAAAGGCTCAAAACAGTGTTATCACACAATAGAAAGGTCAAAGAGCCGACTGGCTTAACACCTCTACACACTGGACAATGAATGTCTTTCACAAGCAACTTAGCCTTTCAATAGTCCTCAATAGTCTGATTCAGTTCAATCCCCATCTAGACAGACACCTCATAATGTCCAAAGGCATCCTGCAATATGTCCTATCCATAATGTGTTATCTTATGTAATACATGAAGTATGATTTCACGGTCCATGACATATACATATATATTTTCCACATATAATGCAAAACCTAAGTCGAGACATAATCATTGAACGTAACCATGAGCAGGTCTCAAGTTATGGTTAAGTCTGAAGTGGAAACAAAACAAAAAAAAAAAGGTATAGATTCCCAAAACCATTCAGAGGTGATTCTTCCTGAATATATTTGTGATCCTATTTAAATACACCATGCTCCACTGCACACACAAGAAGATTTGCCTCTTACCAGATGGATCGAACCATTGCACGTCTAACTGCATTTTTGGAGCTTTTTCAATGCAAGCAAAGAGCGCCTCATCTTAGCAAATCCAGGCCAACTAAGAAGATTATTATAGGCAAATCGGTTACACACAGCGTCTGGTGTCCTTACAGGTGATAAGATGTCACCGCTAACCACTAAGGCTCGGTTGACATTTTGCTGTGATTTGTGTTTTTTCTTTTTTACACACTAATAATGCATAATAATGCAAGTCTTATATAGCGCTGTCTTACCCTAACTTGCCAGGCAAGCTTCTGAAGCCAGGCAAGCTTCTTGCCAGGCAAGCTTCTGAAGCCACAGCCGAAGCTGTAGCTCATCGGGTCTCGAGGCGCTTATATAGTAACATAGTCACTATTACCCAAATCATTTTACCGACCTCGGAAGGATTGAAGGCTGAGTGGACCCCGCCGGGATCGAACCTGCGACCCTGAGGGCTCAGGTGATCACAGATTGTTGCAACGGAGCATTAGCCCGCTGAGCCACCTTACCAGCTTAACACTGTATATAGCTGGTTGCTAAGGAGGGAGCCAGGAAGCCGGCCGCCGTGTCCTTAACAACCGATGAGTCATTTGCTAAATGTAAAAAAAAAACAGTATGGGTTCCCCCCAGGTCCATACAAGGCCCTTGGGTCTAGTATGGATTGGGGGGGGACACCCCAAGCCAATTTTTTTTTTTAAATGGCGTGGGGTCCCCCCAAAATCTTTACCAGACCCTTATCTGAGCATGCAGCCCAGCAGGTTAGGAAATGGAGGGGACGAGTCAGCACCTCCCTCCTGAACAATACCAGGCCACATACCCTCAACATGGGGGGATGGGTGCTCTGCCCCCCCACACCAAAGCACCTTGCCCCCATGTTGCCATTCTGCCGATGTAAATGTGCAGGAGGCGGTCCTTAAGTGGTTAACAAGGGGGCCCAAAATCCCAGACCCCCAGGAGAGTAAATCCAGGGGTTTAGACATATCTATTATAAATACGTAGAAGAATACGTATCGGCCTAAACTGAGAAAAAAAAAATGTTTTTTTATATATTTTTGGGGGATTTTTATTATAGCAAAAAGTAAAAAATATTGCATTTCTTTTCAAATTGTCGCTCTATTTTTGTTTATAGCGCAAAAAATAAAAACCGCAGAGGTGATCAAATAACACCAAAAGAAAGCTCTATTTGTGGGGAAAAAAGGACGCCAATTTTGTTTGGGAGCCACGTCGCACGACCGCGCAATTGTCAGTTAAAGCGACGCAGTGCCAAATCGCAAAAAGGGGCAAGGTCCTTTACCTGCATTTTGGTCCGGGTCTTAAGTGGTTAAGTGCCCGAGTAGTTAATTACTAGCGCAATATTACACTTTTTTTGGAGATGCTAGAAGGCACCAGGTACCACTTGCTGCTTATGGGTGGATTCCAGAGCCATGACAATGGTGGAGAATAGATTTCAATGGTTGAAACCTAGATCTGGTTTCATTCAGTCTCTTGTAATGAGATGGCAAAATTATCCCAACATGCAGTGTGGGGGTGGGGGTGGGGGTGGTGTCCCTCCAATCAGCTCTCAGAGATCTCCTCACTGAGTTCTGTGTGTAACTTTAGGTCTCTACCTCCTTTTTTCTGAATGCCTAGACAAGCTTAATACATTCTGCACTTTGAAAGCATGTGGAAAAGAGAAGACTGCAGATAGAGGTACAACTTATGTAGGAGAATTAGTTTCATCTGTGTAATACCTGAGGCCAGTCACTTCACTGGGTACATGGAAGGGTTTACTACCACGTTTACTCTTAACTAAATAGTGCCAAATGTTATCAACTAGAAGAGATGATAATTTTTTATGTTGGCATCCTTATATCAAAGCAGTAAGCCTCCAACTGCTAAACAGAGATGTCACAAAACCTGCATCCATAGACATTTGTTTTTGTAACTAAAATCTATACAATGTACCAGTATGACTTGGTTCACACTGGGGTGGCTTCTACTGGGATGGCTTCAACTCTCGCCAAGCCTCGCCGTACAGCGCAACTTTAGTGTGACTTGCAAACGGCTTCTTTAATAAAAATCACTCCAAAGTCACCCCCAAGTAGCGTAGGAACCTTTTTCTAACTCTTGAGTCACTCCGATTACAATAGTTTTATTGCACTGAATGGATTGCAACTTGACAGGCGTCTAAGTTGCCTGACAAGTTCCCCCAGTGTTAACCAAGCCTTAAAGGATACCCATACTGGTAAAAGGATGTATGTATTTGCAGAGCCATATATTTTCCTTGCAAGTATCCATTTATATGGCATGATCTCTCGGCTGGTTCAATTTTCAGATAAGCAAACATTACCTTTGTAATAGTATTGGTCTGAGAAGCAGAAATAGCTTTTTTAAACCTGCATGTAGTTCTACCTTACAACAGGACATCAATCTCCACACACAACCTGATTTATAGGCATGGTGTTCACATTTAGAAATGGTCTACCCTATGGAAATTTAGAAGTAAGCTGTAACATGGTATTTATAAAAACACAGCATGGAATGAAACAAATAATATATGCTTACATAATATGTACTCTACTTCCCACGCGCTGAATACCTGCCAGGGACTGAAATATTATAATTGAGGCACTCTAGAATCATTCTAGCACACCATGAATCGTATTCTTAAAGTGAAAAAAAAAGTGAGCAGAAAAATAATAATTGTGAGATTAATACTTTAAAAAACTGTCTTAAGATTGCATATTGTGTTGAATGTTTTAATTCTAAAAGCAAATGGTTTGCACTAGAAAAAATTACTTAAAGCAGACCCCTTCTATAACAAATTTAGCGATATTGTTAACTCAACTAGGCAATTATATATATATATATATATATATATATATATATATATATATATATATATATATATATATATATATATATATATATATATATATATATATATATATATATATATAGCACTTCCCCCTTAGGAGCTGCTGGTTTAGATTTTGGGTTTTTCACGTTACCTCTAAGTTCGTAAAACATTCAACTGTAGGTTTTATTTTTGCTGCATAAAATTTGTGAAGGAAGTAGAGAGTATAGCCAGAAGGGGAAGGTTCAGGTAGGCGGTACAAAATGCTCAAAAAGTATTCAAAGTTCCAGTATTCACCACTCACTCCTGAGTGGTTATTGCTCACCCGGATAGACCCCTCTCACATGGCCTAGCAGCCGGAGTGATGCACTGACAGTATAGAGACAGTGTCTGCCACAGACCATCTGAGAAACACAGAATGGATAGTCAGGAATCCTCTGCCACAGGATTTCCCAAACTTCCTGCCTTACAGTAAAAAGCCAATCCGGCGGACTGTAAGACAATTTGCATAGTGGATCTGTTTCCTTAACGAGGTGACCAGGCCTATCCTGAGATACAGGGCTGGTGCAGGGATTTTTGACTCCCTAGGTGAAACCTCATTTTGCCGCCCCCTGGCTCCACCCCAACCCCAGGAGGGGGAGGAGGAGAAGAGGAGGAGAGGAGAGGAGAGGAGAGGGGGAGAGGAAAGGAGAGGAGAGGGGGGAGAGGAAAGAAGAGGAGAGAGAGGAAAGGAAAGGAGAGGAAATGAGAGGAGAGGAGAAGGGGGAGAGGAGAGGGGGAGAGGAGAGGATAGGGGGGAGAGGAGAGGATAGGGGAGAGGTAGGAGAGGAGGGGAGAGGTAGGTTAGGAGGGAGAGGAGAGGGGCCAGAGGAGAGGGGGGGTAGGAGAGGGGGGAGAGGAGAGGAGAGGGGAAGGGAGAGGAGAGAGGGGGGCGAGGGGAGAGAGGGAGAGAGGAGAGGGGGGCGAGGGGAGAGAGAAGAGGAGAGGGGGGATAGCAGCGAGAGGAGAGGAGGGGGGAGAGGAGAGGAGAGGGGGGAGAAAAGAGAGGAGAGGATAGGGGAGAGGTAGGTTAGGAGGGGAGAGGTAGGTTAGGAGGGGAGAGGTAGGTTAGGAGGGAGAGGAGAGGGGCCAGATGAGAGGAGAGGGGAGAGGAGGGGTAGAGGAGAGGGGAAGGGAAGGGAGAGGGGAGGGGAGAGGGGAAGGGAGAGGGGAGGGGAGAGGGGAAGGGAGAGGGGAGGGGAGAGGGGAAGGGAGAGGGGAAGGGAGAGGGGAGGGGAGAGGAGAGGGGAGAGAGGATAGGGGAGAGAGGATAGGGAAGAGAGGAAAGGAGAGGGGGAGAGAGGAAAGGAGAGGGGGAGAGAGGAAAGGAGAGGGGGAGAGAGAGGAGAGAGAGAGAGGAGAGGGGGAGAGAGAGAGGAGAGGGGGAGAGAGAGAGAGGAGAGGGGGAGAGAGAGAGGAGAGGGGGAGAGAGAGAGGAGGAGAGAGAGAGGAGAGAGAGGAGAGGAGGAGGAGGGGGAGAGAGAGGGGGAGAGGAGAGGGAGAAGGAGAGGGAGACGATGGAGGAGGAGGGGAGAGGAGAGGAGGGGGAGAGGGACCCTTACATTCAGGCAATGTGGTAGGTACAATCATGACATCACACATGTCAGGAGTCTGAGGACAGATCAGTCTATACACATTATACAGTAATACAGTGTACTTCAAGTTCAATCACTCACTGGGGCTCTGCTCTGCAGACTGCATCCGATGACTCTGCCTCAATGCCTCTAGCTGTCACCAATCACCAGGCATGGACTTCTCCATTTGGCTATACTAGCATGTCTGCATGTGAGTGACACGGCTGCTGTACACACAGGACAGGTGACAGAATACCGGGAGGGAGAGCTGGCCTCTACAAATGACCGTCACAGGGAGGCGGGCTCAGGGGTCACATGACTAGACTCGGTATACGAGTCACAACTCTCAGTCACTGAATCATATATGGGCAGAGCTGGCAGTACTGGAAGAGATCAGAGACACAGTCAGGTCACTGATCTAATCATAGAGGCGCACAACGGCAGGTGATGTGTTTGCTTTTGTTCCGTCGGAAGACTCGGGACATATCCTCCAGTACGGCGCTGCGCCTCTAATAATACTACAGTTGCCTGCCTGAGTACATGTAACATACTGCACAGGGCAGCATCCCCCTGGAGACCGTGGGAGACAGGGAGTAGGGAAACCAGCGGCCGGGCGTTCTAGACAGCAGTGCGCCCCCAGACGGCTGCCTAATTCGCCTAGTGGTAGCGCCGGCCCTGCCGAGACATCAGCTTGCCTTGCTCGTCTCCTCCAGGGCAGGTCCCACCCGGTTTCCTTCGCTAAGAAGCTTTCTTGGATGGACAGCTTAGGATCCGTTGTAGAACCAAAGGCCCTAGCCAGCATAGCTGGGCCTACCTGACAGGAATGCAGCCGCAGAGCAACATGATCCCGGACTGGAATCACACACACTCACCTCGCACCAGGAGGGCCACGAGGCGAAGGACCCCGAAAGACAGCGTCTGCCCCTCAAGTATCCCTTCCCAGCAAGCACAGCGGGGCACCACTACAACTGGGCTGCTGCCGAGAAGGGTCACCTAACACACTATGGTCCGGCCGAGTTATATATATAGTATAAAAATATATATGTATATAATATATAACGGTTTCTTACTAGCCTCCCTTCAGTCTAGGCAGGCACCACAAATTCCTGCATCACTAGACTAAGGAACGAATCTTCAGAAAAAATTCCAAAACTCATACTGCAGAAGAGACTAACAAGGCTGTGTGATGTCACCAGCACCTAGGCTAGAGGCGCCAATAGGAAACTTTTAATATATATTTCTAATGTTTTTTTAGCTACTGTATTGAACTAGTGATCTTATCATGCATGGGTGGGGTGGGAAGTTAACCAAGAAGGTAAATTTATTTGTGGATTAAAGGTCCGCTTCAAAGCAAAACTATAATGGTTTTTAGACATTTTTTGTATTTGTATTATCATCTCTTTTTTTTGTGTGTATCAATACTTTTTTTTTTTTTCTTAATAGACTTAATAGACTGGGGAAAGATTAGAGTCCATGTCAGGTTTTACTGCTCTACAGGACTCCATTAGAAAGATTGACTTTCACATAATTTTTTACCAATCAGGAAGTGAGGGAAAATATACAATAGGGACACAAACAGAGGTTCTAGCATTCCCCTAATTAACTTAAAAGAAAACATTTTTGCTTTTGCCTGTGTTGCCGTTAGAGATTTCACCTCACTTCCTGTCCTGGGGACAAAGGCCCGGATTCACGTAGCACTTACGCCCAAGTATCTCGATATACGCCGCGTAAGTGTAAATATGCGCCGTCGTATCTATGTGCCGTACCCATAGAACTAAGATACGCCAAAAAACTGACTTCATCCGACCGACGTAACTTGCCTACGCCGGCGTATAGTTACGCTGGATGCTTTTGGTACTCCCATTGATTTGTGATGCAAATATGCAAATGAGGGATCTACGCCGATTCACAAACGTACTTGCGCCCGGCGCATGTTTTAAGCGATTTGCGTAAGGGTTATTCCTCATATAGGAGGCGCAACTCATGCAAAGGTATGGACCAGGGAAAAGCTGTCGTATTTTACATCGTTTACGTAGTACTACGTGAATAGGGCTGGGCGTAGGTTACGTTCACGTCGTAGGCAGTGATTCGACGTATCTTAGGCAGTTATTTCGACGTGGTTGTACGCATGCGCACGAGGATACGTCCAAGCTACGACGCATGCACCGTTCATTTTAAGTACTTGTATGACGCTCAGCCCATCATTTGCATGGGGTCACGCTTCATTACCATGCATCACGCCCACTTCCAGCCCACTTCCACCTACTTAGGCTTACGCCGACGAATATACGCTATGCCGGCGCAACGTTGGTCACATTTTCTTTGTGAATTTCATACTTGCCTCTCTACGTTGCGCCGGCGTAGCGTAAAGAAGATACGCTACGGCGGCATAAAGATGTTGTGAATCCGGGGCAACGTTTTTACCAGACCAGAAGTGAAGAAATCTCAACAACACCGACTGAATCCGATCTGGGAAACACTGATCTGGGAAAATCCAAATTATCAGCACTGTCACTGTGTCCAGACTCTGCCCTCTCTCTCCCAAATCTTTCAGTCCCCCTCTTCCCTCTGTTGTCCTCCAGCAGAGTCTTTCATGAACTCTATCCAAGGAGGTTTTTTTTAACCAGCCCATGCTAATAGTTGGCCCCATCATGTTCCTTTAGCCAGGGTTTTCAATAGTGTGATCATAGACATTGCATGCGATTCGCACTGCATTGCTGTGCAAATCACATGCGATGTCTGTGCGATGCGAATTCAGTCATACAAACTGTATGGCTTAAATTGCATTTGCACCATAAAGGTGCAGAACCCTTTTTTTTTTGGCCCGCACTGGAATGGGATCACATTTCACAGTTCTCACTGTGATCTGCAAATTTTACACTGACACCCGTAGAAGTTTGCAAAGGGCAGAGTGAACCATCGAAAAGCGACATGCAGTGCAGGAATCCACACTGGAATCGCGCCGCTTTCTGCATTGCATGTATGTGAACCAGGACTCGAGTGGGTTTAGTCACAATCGTGGCACACCAATTCGTGCCACTTTGAATGAATGAATGAAAACTTATATAGTGCGGCACATGCGAACTAAATCGCCTCTGGGCGCTTGTTGTTCCTGTCTCCTTTGATATCAAAAGAGATGAGTCTTGATCTTTCTCTTGAAGTGATTCTCCTCCAACTTTCATGGCAAACATTTCATTCGTTCATTTCGTAATCCCTTCACTACGATTCAAATTCAGTCAAGTTTGAATTCCTTCAGAGGAATTCTCCCTGAAATAATGCTTCAGTCGACAGGCCAATATCAAAATAGGCACAAGCACCTGGCTCTCTAAAGCCGACATATCAGATGCATTTAAGCTTCTACCCATCCAACAGTCCCTATGGTGCTGGTGCATCATTAAATGGAAAGGCTCATATTACTTCACATCTAAACTGACCACAGTCCGTGGCTCTTTGACACCTTTGCACAGTCCCTCACTTGGATCCTGTCACACCAAGCCTAGTGCCAGATGGTCATTTATTGTCTGGACGACTTCCTGCTAATTGAACAGCCCGACGTGCCCCCTAGTAGACCTAGATAGGTTAAGAGTGGTGCTTGTGTTCTGCTATGGGCACATTGAGTGAAAGGCCCAGCACACTATTACCTTCCTTGGGGTCAGCCTTGACACTCGCTCAATGCAGGCCAGCCTGCCCCCCTGACAAACCGACCCGTATTAGGCCGGTTCTTCATGACTTCATGGCGTTAATCCCTCTTAGAAAAATATACAATAATGGCGCATACTGAGATATAAAATCAAAAAACTTTTCTCTACAAAAGTCCTTTGAGCTGTAAAGGCTCTCTATGAGATGACAGTCTTTTTTTACGGGCAGCCTTGCAGGAGGAGCTAAAGCCGGACTCCAGTACATGTGAACAAAGCAGCAGAAAGCAGGCGCCACTTAGATAAACTGTATAACTTTAATAATAAAAAGCATCAAAGCACTCACTTAGTGGTTACTGTATGTAGGCATATGGAATGTCCAATCGACAGTCAATCTCTGCTTGTGCAGGGGGTCCCTGGAGCTGTAGAGAATAGCTATGCTGTGCCGCAATGGAGAGATGCTGTTGTCTATCCGAGTGGAGGATTTCCAGGTATAGCTGCGGCTGCCAGGAGGGCTGGAACGCAAGCATAGAGTTCATTCTGGGACGCAGCACGAGGCAGGATGACATCAGGACCAGAATGCTACGCGTTTCAGTGCGCGCAGAGTGAGGTGATAAGAGTCACCGCTCGCACCTTTCTCAAGCTGGTTGTTATTGGCTGTGTATAGCCTTCTTATATGCCTTGGTGGTGTCGCCACCTAATGGGGCTAGATGTAATTGCACTCCAATTACTATAGGAACCTTACACTAGTATTGGCAGGTATATTTAGAAATAAAATACCGGATTCTAAAATATGTAATAGGACTAAAAGGAGATCATATAAATAATAGTTGTTATACAAGACCGCACACACTATATTTTAGAAGCAGAGCATTTATAAGGCAACCAGCTCACATATTCAAAATAAGGCTCTGATCCATTATCCAATTATAAAATACAAATAGATGCACTACTCAATCTGGCTCTATCACAAAATACCATCAGTAAAAGCAAAGCATCTTTTTGCGCAGAGATTTCTACCATATACCCAAGATCCATAAGAGTATCACCCATCCTCCAGGCAGACCAATTATAGCTGCTATAGATAGTGTTACCTCTGGCTTATCAAAATACATTGACCATCATCTACAACCATTGGCCCAAGGACTACGGTCCTATATCCGAGACGGAACCCATCTTCTTGATCTGCTAAAACCATACAATTGGGAATGAAGTCGCTAGACGCGACTTCCCTTTACACTTCAATTCCCCATGATTTTCGTCTGGAGGCCATAGACCATTTCCTTTTTTTAAAAAAACCTACAAGTTCATACTTGACTGTACTAGGTTTTGTCTAACTCGCAACTATATGTTTTGAACAATATTTTTTTTTTACAAATCCAGGACACATGCACCCTCCTATGCCAAGCTGGCCATGAGTTTGTGGGAGCTTAGACACATATGGTCAAACAACCTATTCCAGAAACATCTTGTGTATTATGGTAGATACATTGATGACATCGTCATCTGGGATGGTGGTGGTGAGGTCATCGATCATTTTGTCAGCCACTGCAACAGTGAGGCCGCGTACACACGATCAGTCCAAACCGATGAAACCAGACTGAAGTTCATTTTCATCGGTTCACAGACTGATGGTCTGATGTGCGTACACACCATCAGTTCAAAAACCAATCGTGTCAGAACGCGGTGCCGTAAAACACAACGACGTGCTGAAAAAAACGAAGTTTGATGCTTCCAAGCATGTGTCAACTTGATTCTAAACATGCACGGGTTTTTGAACCGGTGCTTTTGCGTACTAACCATCGGTTTTGACCGATGGTCAGGCGTCCATCAGTCCGTTTTTAAAGCAAGTTTTAAAACTTTGGACTGAAGGACAAAAGACAACACGCAGTCGGTTTGGACCGATAAAACTGAACTTCAGTCCGTTTCCATCGGTTTGGACCGATCGTGTGTACGCGGCCTAACAGATATGGTCTGTCGTTTACCCATGTTTGGGCTTTGGAGAGACCTGCCTTCCTTGATCTAGAGATATACCATTCAGACGGGAACATCCAGGCAACAAATTATTGTAACCACTTGACAACTGGGCACTTAAACCCCCTTAATAACCAGACCAATTTTCAGCTTTCAGCTTTCAGTGCTCTCACACTTTGAATGACAATTACTCAGTCATACAACACTGTAACCATATGAAATTTCCGTCCTTTTCTTCACACAAATAGAGCTTTCATTTGTTTTTGCGCTACAAGAGAAAAAAAAGACTGAAAATTCTGTAAAGAAAAAAGTCTTTGTTTTTAGTTATAAAATGTAGCAAATTTGTATATTTTTCCTTATGAATTTTGATCAATATTTATACTGCTACATATCTTTGGTAAAAATAAGTACAAATTGGTGTATATTATTTGGTCTTTGTGAAAGTCAGAGTCAGAGAGAGAGTCACAAGCTATGGTGCCAATATCTGAAAATTAATCACACCTGAAGTACTGACGGCCTCTCATTTCTTGAGACCCCAAAATGCCAGAACAGTACACATACTCCCAAATGACCCCTTTTTGGAAAGAAGACAGTCTAACGTATTTAGAAAGTGGCACTGTGAGTTTTTTGAAGTTGTAATTTTTCCCACAATTCTTTGCAAAAATCAAGATTTTTTTGTTTTCTTTTTTTCCATAAAATTGTCATATTAGGAGGTTATTTCTCACACACAGCATATGCACAGCACAAATTACACCCCAAAACACATTCTGCTATTACTCCCGAGTATGGCGATACCACATGTGTGACACACAAAGACCTTAGAGAATACAATGGTGGTCGCTGCAACTTTTTATCTCGCACTGTATTTGAGCAGCAATTTTTCTAAAGTGTTTTTTTACAAAAAAAAAAAAAAAACAGTTTTGTGCTTAAAAAAAACAAAGTTAGCCCAATGTTTTTGCATAATGTGAAAGATGAAGTTACGCCCAGTAAATAGATACCCAACATGTCACCCTTCAAAATTGCACACGCTTGTGAAATAGCGCCAAACTTTGCTACTTAAAAATCCCCATAGGCGATGCTTTAAATATTTTTACTGGTTACATGTTTTTAGTTACAGAAGCAGTCTAGGGCCAAAATTATTGCTCTCGCTCTAACGTTCGCAGAAATACCTCACACGTGTGGTTTGAACACCGTTTTCATATGTGGGCGGAACTTGCATATGCGTTCACTTCTGCATACGAGCACACGGGGACAGGGGCGCTTTAAAAAAATATATATATTATTTTATTGTTCATTTTACTTTATTTATTTTAGTTTGACATGTTTTTCCACAAAAATAAATTTTTTGATCACTTTTATTCCTATTACAAGAAATGTAAACATCCCTTGTAATAGGAATATGACATGACAGGTCCTCTGTACAGTGAGATATGGGGTCAATAAGACCCCACATTTCACCTTTAGGCTGGGAAGCCTGAAATAAAAATATAAAAAACGATCCTGGCTTCGATTGTAGCAATGAGTCGGTAGAAGCACCGGAGGATGGCGGGAGGGGGGGTGGGGAGTCCCCTCTCGCCTCCCGTAAGTAGTGGAACAGCCGCTGTGATTTTTCTTATGGTGTAGGGAATCGCCGGTTCA